>JARQOD010000004.1:219416966-219492530 GCA_033576555.1 Oophaga sylvatica
TAAATAATATTAGCAAATGCCTTCAATTAGAAATGTAGTATAGTTCTCCTGATTCGCAATGTCACCCCATATGCAGGGCATTGCAGTAGCTTAGGTGTCTATGGTTATGACCACTCAGTGACAGTTAGTTGCTAGTGGTTGTAACCATGGATACCTAAGCTACTGCATTGCCCTGCACATGGGGTAAGCAGCATAACTTATCAGAAGAACTATAGTACATTTGTAATTTAAGGTATTTGCTAATATCATTGTGACACCTGCTTACATATTGTGATAGGATCTAGGAGAAGGGAATATCCCTATATGGCCAAGGGGTGTTAGCAGAGATTTTTCCCTGAGGGTGTGTACTTCTTCCCTTGCCTGTGATTGACCAATCATAATCAGGCAGCAACATATAGGGCAAAGAACAACGCGCCTCTACAATTTCTTGGAGCATTTTTTTCAGTGTGAGTGATTTAATGTGTGTGATTACAAAGTGCTGGAAGTAGAATAAAAAAAACTTTCATCTCTCTGTCATGGGTGTGTCACATACTGATGCAACTCCTGGAGGATCTGGAATCAGAAGGTTTCAACGTATAATAGATCGCAAGTCCTCTTTAAGGATCCGTGTACCGTTTACCTTGAATTGGAGTTGATTTACTTTTGTTGAGTGCTGAACGGGTTAAGGACACTTTCTCTTCTGGCTGTAAACTTGGAGCTTGAATTCTCAGTAGCAGCACCTTGTGGCCACTCCCTTCCACTATATAAATCCACTGCTAGCTTCATTCCTTGCCTGTTATAGTTCAGCTATACTGACCTATTTGTAGGAACCTGTCTCTGGAGAAGCTGTGGTGTTTGTTCCTGTTGCAGCAGTGAAGTTTTCTGTTGGTGAAGTAGAGGAGTGCTGTTTGTTGTCTTTTCCCATTGTTTGTCGTACCTTTTTCGTGTTATCTTTTATTATAGTAATGGAACTAGTTCACGTGATCATGCACGGGGGGAAGGACCCATCCAGTGACGATAGGGAGTGCAGGGATCAGCTTCGGGTTTATTGGGTTGAGCATTCCGATACTTCCGATACCTGAAATCCAATGTAAGTCTATGGGAACAAAATATCGGAAGTATCGGAAGTATTTACTTCCGATATTTTGTTCCTATAGACTTACATTGGATTTCAGGTATCGGAAGTATCAGAATGCTCAACCCTAGTTAAGAGGTGACCCTTCTCTCTGTTCCCTATCACCAGAGTCTTCTTTGTACATCTTACCTGGTTTTCCCCACTTGTTGTGCCATACGCTGGGCGCCCTCTCGCCCCCAATGTGACACTCTCACAGCAGTCAGTGTGGGATGAAGGGCAGTACAGCAGAGTTGATCCATGTCAAACTTTTCTAGAAGCTATCCTCTCGCAGTTCTGTCAGCTCTGCAGTACTGGTCCTCTCCCCACACTGGAACCACCGTGATCCCCACCTCCCGACGTTGCACTTTTTTATGAGAAGATCTGCATACAGATCTTCCACATTTAACCCAGGATTTGTCCTCCGCGCGTAACCTTTTTACATAACCAAATACTGCAGCCGGCGTCTGGCACATTTGGAACCCAAAACGCGCTCTACTTCAAATTCCTGATCCTCTTCTAAATCCATCTCAATAGTGTCTCAAGGCACTATCTCTGCAAGGGAGAGAAGAACTTTAAAAATAAAAACTGCAGATATAATTGTATACTACCACGCTCACACCTGTGTGATATAGCCCAATAGTTAATAAGTACCTTCCCTGACAGTGCAACGTAGCTTGTGCCCACAATAATATAGTGTCAATGATTTTAGTGTTACGGGTTTACCGCGACAGAGAGGAGCCAGAAGACCACAGCGTCTGATTTTTCCTACTCCTGCTCTGGTTATAAGCATTTCACCTTCGTATTAAACAGTGTAAATTTCTTTTAGCAGTGCAGGGGTTAATCTGCTGTATTGAGAGCTCCTGGGGAGTTTAGGCTTTCAGCTGTGCACTGTTAGGCAATCTCATCTCCTGTATAAAATGGGTCCTGGCTAGCTCTAATTGTCAAAGATAGCTTTTGCTGCATGGCTGGAGGTTGTTGTTGATGGTTATTAGAGTAGGCGGTTGGTGGATTTATCTGTGCATGTTGCTAGGTTTTTCGTATGTGATAATTCACTTTCTTATCCTAATTTTATTTAACCCCTTAACGACTGCCGATACGCTTTTTAACGGCGGTCATTAAGGGTACTTAAACCTCAGCGCCGTTAATTAACGGCGCTGTGGAAAAAGTGAATAGCGCCCCCCACAGTCGGATTTTCTCCGGGGTCTCGGCTACCGGGGTAGCAGAGACCCCAGGGAACATGAATCAGGTCGGTTTTTACCGACACCGATGTTGCGATCGCCGTTATTAACCCTATAACGGCGATCACAAAAAAAAAAAATCCTTTGTGCCATTTAATTTCTCTCTCCTCTGATGTGATCGGACATCAGAGGAGAGAGAAATAGGGTCCCCGGGAACCCACTGTGGCCCCCGGTGGTCTTGGGGCCCTCCAGTCTCCCCCGGTGCCGCCGACATGCTGCGATGCCGAGAAAATGGCGGGCACATGCTCAGTGCGCCTGTCGCGAGGTGCCGGGGGGGGGGTTGGGCGATTTTCTCTGGGGTCTCAGCTGCCTGGTGTAGCCGAGACCCCAGAGAACATAATAGGGGCCCCCACAGTCACTACTCTTTTTGCGATCGCCATATAAAGGCGATCGCAAAAGAAAACACAAAGCCGCGATCCTGCCTGTAAATTTCTCTCCCCTCTGATGTGATCGCATATCAGAGGGGAGAGAAATAGGGTCCCCGGGACCCCCGATCTCCCCCCCTGTACCTTCCTGTGGCCCCTGTGTCCTCCGATCCTCCCCCTGTCCTCCGTCAGCGCCCCCTGTCCTCCGATCCTCCAGCATCCTGTAAAGGATTGAAAAATTTTTCATTCATTCTCCTGAATGTACATTTTGATCACTGTGATAAACTATCAGGCTAAGTTCACACGTTGCGGAATTGCCGCGGAAATTTCCGCGGCAATCCCGCACTTCCCTGCCACGGGAAATACGCAGCATTTTTTTTCTATTCGTATTCCCGTCAGAAACCAGCATTTTGCAAGCGTAATTAGCCTGCAGAATGCTAGCGTTTTCCTAGCGATCTGTAGCATCGCTTGGAAAACTGATTGACAGGTTGGTCACACGAGTCAGACATAGTGTTTGACTCGTGTGACCAACTTTTTACTATTGATGCCGCCTATGTCGCATCAATAGTAAAAAGGTCTAATGTAAAAATAATAAATAGTGATATTCTCACCTTCCGGCGGCCCCCGCAGCTTTCCCGCCTCTCAGCGACGCTCGCAGCCAATCCCGTTCCCAGGAGTCCTTTGCGACAGACCCCAGATGACGTAGCATCACGCGAGACCGCTACGTCATCTGGGTGATTCTCGCAAAGGACTCCAGGGAACGGGAGCGTCGCTGAGAGGCGGGAAGGCTGCGGGGGCCGCCGGAAGGTGAGAATATCATTATTTATTATTTTAATTATTGTTTTACCAGGGATATGGTACCCAGGGCCTGGAGGAGAGTCTCCTCTCCTTCGGACCCTGGGTACCATCGCACATGAACCGCTTACATTCCGCATAGCCACATGCGGAAAGTAAGCGGTTCAATTCATTCCTATGGTGGCGATTCCGCCGAGATTACGCAAAATTAATGAACATGTTGCTATTTTTTCCACGAAGCGTTTTTTTCGCGGAAAAAAACGCTGATGTGCACAAAAATTGCGGAATCCATTTAAATGAATAGGATGCTTAATGCTTGCGTTTTTTTTCGCGTTTTTGCCACGGGAAAAAACGCGAAAATTCCTGCCGTGTGCACTTAGCCTCACAGTGATCAAAATAAAAAAAACAGTACATAAACCCCCCCTTTATCACCCCCTTAGTTAGGGACATATAATAAAATATAGAAATGTTATTTATTTTCATTTTTCCATTAGGGTTATAATTAGGGTTAGAATTAGGGTTAGGGTTATAATTAGGGTTAGCATTAGGGTTAGGGTTAGCATTAGGGTTAGGCTGGGTTCATACTGCGTTATGGCAGTCCGATAGACGGACTGCGTTACACCGCGGTATAACGCGGTGTAACGCAGTCCGTTAACGCTGCCATTCATCCCCATTTGAGGGCGCATCGCGACGCATGTCGTAAAGCGGCATGCGTTCGCGACGTGCCGTTATTCAGTGACGGAGCCTCGGACGCGGGCTGCAGCGTCTAGGCTTCGTCACCGCTAGCGCAGATGAATCATCGCTGATTCCTCTGTGTTAGCGGGTATAGCATAACGCGATCGCGTTATGCTATACCGTTACCAGCCTGTCAACGCTATGTGTTGAACGGGCTGGTAAAACGCAATATGAACCCAGCCTTAGGGTTAGGGTTATAAGGGTTATAATTAGGGTTAGGGTTGAAATTAGGATTAGGGTTAGGGTTACAATTAGGGTTGGAATTAGGGTTGGGGTTAGGGTTAGGATTAGGGTTAGGGGCATGTTGAGGTTAGGCTTGGAGCCAGAATTGAGGGGTTTCCACTATTTAGGCACATCAGGGGGTCTCCAAACACGACGTGACATTCAAAAGTCAAATGGCGCTCCCTCCTTCCGAGCCCTGCCGTGCGCCCAAACAGTGGTTTACCCCAACATATGGGGTATCAGCGTACTCAGGACAAATTGCACACCAATTTTGGGGTTCTAATTTCTCCTGTTACCCTTGGGAAAATAAATAATATCTCGCTAAAAAAATCATTTTTGAGGAAAAAAATGATTTTTTATTTTCACGGCTCTGCGTTTATAAATTTCTGTGAAGCACTTGGGGGTTCAAAGTGCTCACCACACATCTAGGTAAGCTCCTTGGGGGGGGTCTAGTTTCCAAAATGGTGTCACTTGCAGGGGGTTTCTACTGTTTAGGCACATCAAGGGCTCTGCAAATAGAACATGACGCCCGCTGAACATTCCATCAAAGTCTGCATTTCAAAATGGCGCTCCTTCCCTTCCAAGCTCTCCCATGCGCCCAAACAGTTGTTTACCCCCACATATGGGGTATCAGCGTACTCAGGAAAAATTGCACAACAGCTTTTGGGGTCCAATTTCTCCTGTTACCCTTGGGAAAATAAAAAAATAGCGGGCTAAAGAATCATTTTTGAGGAAAAAAATGATTTTTTATTTTCACGGCTCTACGTTATAAACTTCTGTGAAGCACTTGGGGGTTCAAAGTGCTCACCACACATCTAGATAAGTTCCTTAAGGGGTCTAGTTTCCAAAATGGTGTGATTTGTGGGGGGTTTCCACTGTTTAGGTGCATCAGGGGCTCCCCAAACGCGACATGGCGTCCAATCTCAATTCCAGCCAATTTTGGTTTGAAAAAGTCAAACGGCGCTCCTTCCCTTCCAAGCCCTGCCGTGCACCCAAACAGTGGTCCCCCCCCCACATATGGGGTATCAGCGTACTCAGGACAAATTGAACAACAACTTTTGTGGTCTAATTTCTCCTGTTACCCTTGGGAAAATAAAAAATTGGGGACTAAACGATCAGGTTTGTGAAAAAAATATATTTTATTTTCACACCCGGGCGTTATAAACTTCTGTGAAGCACTTGGGGGTTCAAAGTGCTCACCACACATCTAGATAATTTCCTTAGGGGGTCTAGTTTCCATAATGGGGTCACTTGTGGGGGGTTTCCACTGTTTAGACACATCAGGGCCTCTATAAACCCGACATGGCGTCCAGCCAATTCTGTGTTGAAAAAGTCAAATGGCGCTCCTTCCCTTCCAAGCTCTGCCATGCACCCAAACAGTGGTTTACCCCCACATATGGGGTATCAGCATGCTCAGGACGAATTGCACAAAACACTTTTGGGGTGTTGTTACCCTTGGGAAAATAAAAATTGGGGTGAAAAGATCATTTTTGTGGAAAAAATATGATTTTTTATTTTACGGCTCTACGTTATAAACTTCTGTGAAGCACTTGGAGGTTCAAAGTGCTCACCACAAAACTAGATAAGTTCCTTAAGGGTCTAGTTTCCAAAATGGGGTCACTTGTTGGGGGTTTCCACTGTTTAGGCACATCAGGGGCTCTCTAAATGCGACATGGCGTCCAGCCAAATCTGCGTTGAAAAAGTCAAATGGCGCTCCTTCCCTTGCGACCTCTGCCGTGCGCCCAAAAAGTGGTTTACCCCCACATATGGGGTATCGGCGTATTCAGGAGAAATTGGACAACAAATTTTGTGGTTCATTTTTTCTTTTAACACTTGTGAAAATAAAAAAAATTGGTTCCGAAATAAAGTTTTTGCAAAAAAAGTTAAATGTTAATTTTTTCCTTCCACATTGCTTCAGCTCCTGTGAAGCACGTAAAGGGTTAATAAACTTGAATGTGGTTTTGAGCACCTTGAGGGGTGCTGTTTTTAGAATGGTGTCACTTTTGGGTATTTTCTATCATATAGACCCCTCAAAGTGACTTCAAATGTGATGTGGTCCCTAAAAAAAATGGTGTTGTAAAAATGAGAAATCGCTGGTCAACTTTTAACCCTTATAACTTCGTAACAAAAAAAAAATTTGTTCCCAAAATTGTGCAGATGTAAAGTAGACATGTGGGAAATGTTATTTATTAACTATTTTGTGTGACATATTTCTCTGTTTTAAGGGAATAAAAATTCAAAGTATGAAAATTTTCAAAATTTTCAAAATTTTTGCCATATTTGTATTTTTTACAAAATAAACGCAAGTTATATCGAAGAAATTTTACCACTAACGTGAAGTACAATATGTCACGAAAAAACAATCTCAGTATCGCCAAGAAGCGTTCCAGAGTTATAACCTCATAAATAGACAGTGGTCAGAATTATAAAAATTGGCCCGGTCATTAACGTGCAAACCACCCTTGGGGTTGAAGGGGTTAATGTCCATTGACGTGCACAGTCCGTCTTGGCAGGATGTCAGTTTCGGCACCATGACGTACTGTGCACGTCAAGCCTTTGAACTACCACTGCGTCTCTGATTTAAGGGCATAAAAATTTAAAGTTTGAAAATTGCTAAATTTTCAAAATTTTCGCCATATTTCCATTTTTTTCATAAATAAAAGCAAGTCATATAAAAATTTTTTTACCACTAACGCGAAGTACAATATGTCACGAAAAAAACAGTCTCAGAATCAGCTGGATTCGTTAAAGCGTTCCAGAGTTATAACCTCATAAAGTGACAGTGGTCAAAATTGTAAAAATTGATCTGGTCATTAAGCTGCAAAATGGCTCTGTCACTAAGGGGTTAATCCAATCCTCCACTCCCGTGCATCCCTCTGTTATTTGTATGTGTATATTTGTTTGTTTGGTATTTTTCGCTACCCCTGTTCGTATTACCATGTTAGGCTAGTTTAACACTTGCGGATGGAGGTGCTGCGGAGGGCTGCGTATTTCCTCCGTGACGCTCCGCCCACTGCCGCACCTCCTCCGGTCAGCTCCGCCTATGTCTGCATGCGGCCTGCGTTCCTATCTATAACATTAGGTACACAGGCCGTGCGGATGTATGCGGATGACTCCGCATGCGTCGCTTTGACGATGCGGCGAACAAAACAACGACACATGTGGAGGCATCCGCATACATCCGCACGGCCTGCGTACCTAATGTTAAAGATAGGTATGCAGGCCGAATGCAAACATAGGCAGAACTGACCGGAGGAGTTGCAACAGTGGGCGGAGCTTCACGGAGGAAGTCCGCATCCCTCCGCAGCTCTGAGGAATGCTAATGTGAACCTAGCCTTAGTCTGATTGGTGTTATAAAGCACACTACTACTCCCCTCTTCCCTGGGTGTGCGAAGCGAACAGACTGAGGGCGGATTCAGGAGCTAAGGCAAGGTACGTAGCCCCAGCGTCTTCACAATCAGTAGTTATCCGGGGAACAGGGCAAGCTAGGATGCCCCTAGCATTAGGGACGGGGAAGTAGCCCCTGGTCCCGGGACACCCGAAAACTGAGTCTTGACACTTAGATTCAGGGAATCAGTAGTCAGAGTGTCCCCTGATCTTACGTAGGGAGACTAGCTGAGTTCGGTTGCGCTGGGTGTGTGCACAGTTGGTTCAAGTATTTAGATCAATAAAACACTCACTGTTCCATGAATTTGATTCACAGTCCTCCTGTTCCAATCCCACGGGTTAAATGATGACCGGATCCTCTGGCCAAGTAGGTCCATTTCTGGAGCCTCCTCCTGTGTCTGCCCCTTTGCTCTGCCTGTCCGGAGTGATGGTAACGATGGTGCCCTCCAGCCGGAAGCGCTGCTGTTGAACCGCGGAGGCCGTGAACAGTGTGACATCACTGAAAGCTAAGCTACAGGTCCTCAGTGCAGCCACAAACTCATACGTTTCAAAGGAGATGCAGTCCTAAGGCTGGGTTCACATTGCGCTAATGGCAATGCGCTGACGGCATCCGTTACATAGCAGCACTAACACTATGTAACGGATGCATTAGCGCACCCATAGACTGCCATTATGTAGTGAATCGCTAATGCATGTCATAATCGGCATGCGTTAGCGATGTGCCGTCATTCTGTGACGGACCCTCGGACGCGGTTTGCAGCGTTCGGGGGTCCGTCATCGCTAGCACAGATGGTGCATCTGCGCTAGTGCGATC
This sequence comes from Oophaga sylvatica, assembly GCA_033576555.1. Lineage (NCBI taxonomy): Eukaryota > Metazoa > Chordata > Amphibia > Anura > Dendrobatidae > Oophaga > Oophaga sylvatica. The sequence goes on from JARQOD010000004.1 coordinate 219,425,616, forward strand.
GCATAACGCGATCTTTAAAAGGCACTTGTGTTAGCGCAGTCCGTTTAACACATGCGTTGAATGGACTGCACTAACGCAATGTGAACCTTGCCTTATTCCTCAGGGCGTGACCCACCCAGGTACATGGAATGTATATAGCCTCACTAATTAGGATGGCCATACACACGTGGTCAAAATTGTTGGTACCCCTCATTTATTGACAGAAAAACACACAATGGTGACAGCAATAACTTGAATCTGACAAAAGTAATAATAAATAAAAAATCTATGAAAATGAACAAATGAAAGTCAGACATTGCTTTTCAACTATGCTTCCACAGAATTTAAAAAAATAAAACTCATGAAATAGGCCTGGATAGAAATGATGGTACCCCTAAAAATAATGTGACAAAAGGGACATGTTAAATCAAGGTGTGTCCACTAATTGGCATCACAGGTGTCTACAATCTTGGAATCAGCAGTGAGTGGGCCTGTATAGAGGGCTACAGATACTCACTGTGCTGTTTGGTGACATGGTGTGTATCAAGGGAAGGAAAGAGATGTCTCAGGAGATTAGAAAGAAAATTATAGACAAACATGTTAAAGGTAAATGTTATAAGACCTTCTCTAAGCAGCTTGATGTTCCTGTGACTACAGTTCCACAAATTATTCAGAACAGAAATTTAAGCTCCACTGGACTGTAGCCAACCTCCCTTGACCTGGCCGCAGGAGGAAAATTGATGACAAATCAAAGAGACGGATCATACGAATGGTAACAAAAGAGTCCAGAAAAACTTCTAAACAGATTAAAGATGAACTTCAAGCTCAAGGAACATCAGTGTCAGATCGCACCATCCGTCATTGTATGAGCCAAAGCTGACTTCATGGGAGACGACCAAGGAGGACACCATTGTTGAAAATATTTATGAAAAAAACGGAAATATGGCAAAAAATTTTAAAATTTTGCAATTTTCAAAATTTAATTTTTATGCCCTTAAATCAAAGAGATATGTCACACAAAATACTTAATAAATAACATTTCCCACATGTCTACTTTACATCAGCACAATTTTGGAAACAATTTTTTTTTGTTAGGAAGTTATAAGGCTTAAGGCTAGGTGCACACGTTCAGGAATGTTTGCAGAAAATTTCTGAGCAAAAACTGACTTTTTCAGCGGTAAAAACGCATGCGTTTTTCTCGCGGGTTTTTGCGCGTTTTAGATGCGGTTTTTAGTGCGGATTTTGCGCGTTTTTACAGCGAATTTTTCCTGAACATTCTAGCTCAATAATATAGCGGGAAAAACACTAGTTTTCCGTGAAATTAATGAACATGCTGCTTTTTTTTACGCGTTTCGTTTTTTCACGGAAAAAAACGCACCATGTGCACAAAAATAGCAGAATTTATTCTAAATAATAGGATGTTGAATTCATGCGTTTTTTAAGCGTTTTTTTGCCGCTAAAAAAAAGCGAATAATCCTGAACGTGTGCACTTAGCCTAAAAGTTGACCAGCGATTTTTTTATTTTTACAACAAAATTTACAAAACCATTTTTTTAGGGACCACATCACATTTAAAGTCACTTTGAGGGGTGTAAATGACAGAAAATACCCAAAAGTGACACCATTCCAAAAACTGCACCCTTCAAGGTGTTCAAAACCACATTCAAAAAGTTTATTAACTCTTTACATGCTTCACAGGAACTGAAGCAATGTGGAAGAAAAAATTAACATTTAACTTTTTTTACAAAAACTTTACTTCAGAACCATTTTTTTTATTTTCACAAGTGTAAAAAGAGAAAATTAAACACAAAATTTGTTGTGAAATTTCTCCTGAATGCGCTGATAATGCATACGTGGGGGTAAACCACTGTTTGGGCGCACGGCAGAGCTTGGAAGGGAAGGAGCGCCGTTTGACTTATTCAATGCAGAATTGGCTGGAATTGTGTCATGTGTGCATCGCCACGAAGATCGTCGCGGTTGCACATTCTGACTTCTCACAGCTGAGTTGCTGTTTCTTTGTGTTTGGCAGTGAGGGAGTTAATTCTGTCTGTGCTCGGTTCTGGGACTGGGTTCAGTTTCTCCCGGCTGCAATTGATTATTTGTTGATTGGTTTCCTTTAAATCCCTGGTTGTCTGTTTTGGGAGTTGCCAGTGAAATTCTTCATGCAGACCACAGATAGGATTGAATCTGTATAGACTTAAGTTAAAGAGCTCCTTAGTTGTTTTAAGCTCAACTTGCTTAGAATTTTATATCCCAGACCATTTATGTTCCTTCTGTGTTTGAGTGTGTATGCGAGTCTGTGTTTTCTCCAGTCTGTCTTATATGTCTAATCTGTGTATTTAGCAGAGATCAGCCCATATCCCTTTGGTGGTAGTCAGGATCCTTCTTAGGACTGATTACAGGGTTCAGGGACTGATAGGAGACTAGGTTAGGCTGGAGACTTGGACCTCTGAACCATTATCAGTACCTCCAAGGTGAGGGATTAGTTAGGACCCCAGTTTTAGGGTCAGGTTAGACCCCGGTCCTCCTCTTTCCTGTGACAGCGTATCAAGTCCTCAAGATTAACCCTGAGTTCAACGGATATCGTGTCAGGTAAATCTATTCTATATCTACATGCTGATGTTGCTAAACTATATGTTGTATAGAGTGTTGTTTCTGTAAGAATAGTTTACTGACATCGTACACATATCATTAGACAGCGTGACATTTTCACTGGCCAATAAAATTATCCCCAGTTGCCATGGATCCAGTAGCCCAGCTGGCTCTGCAGTTGCAGGGATTATCCATGGAGCTGACGGACATTAAGTCCAAAGTTTTGTCTCCCCTGGAGCAAACCAGATTTGAACCTAAAGTAGCTCTCCCGGACAGGTTCACTGGTGGGCGAGACAAATTTTTTCACCTTCCGGGAAGCATGTAAATTGTATTTTCGGCTTCGGCCTCGATCATCAGGGAGTGAAGAGCAGAGAGTGGGAATTGTTATCTCGCTCCTACAAGGGGACCCTCAATCCTGGGCATTCTCCCTTCCTCCGGGATCCCCGGCTCTACAGTCTGTAGATCGATTTTTTTACTGCCCTGGGTTTGGTATATGATGACCCAGATCGGGTCTCTCTTGCTGAGACAAAATTACGTAAGATACAGCAGGGAGATCGTCCGGCGGAGGAATTTGCTTCTGAGTTCCGTAGATGGGCCACAGATACTCAGTGGAATGACCCAGCTCTTAGGAGTCAGTTTTGTCATGGGCTTTCTGACAAATTAAAGGACGTTTTGGCTCAGTATGATTCTCCTCCATCACTGGAGGCTGCTATGGCCCTAGCTATCCGTACTGATAGACGGCTTCGGGAGAGGGGTGAGGTAACTCCGCCCCCAGTAGTTGCTCCACCTACTACAAAAGTCCCTTATGTTGAGGTTCCCCTTGTCTGTTCAGAGGAGCCTATGCAGTTGGGAGGGACATCATTTCGTAGGAGGGGATTGGTGGTACGCAGCAGGACTAGAAGGTGTTTCTTCTGCGGGAAAGAGGGACATTTTGTTGGGGGATGTCCATCCCGTGCCTTGTTGAGCAAAAAGTTGCCGGAAAACTGTTAATCCCAGGTTGTGTGGTGGACGACAACCTGGGAGTATGTATTTCGTCCGCTAGTTCTTCTCAGTTCCTTGTACCAGTGGAGATGGTGGTTGGTACGAGAGTGGAGAGATTTTCTGTTCTTCTTGATAGTGGGTCCGGGGCTAATCTGGTTGACGCTCAGTTTGCTCAGGCTCAAGGTATGCCTCTGAGTGTATTGGCCAAACCGATCCCTATATTCTCCATTGACGCCAGGCCTCTCGGCCAAGGTAGCTTTGTTCATGAGGTCCATAACATTGATATTCGGGTAGGGGCGATACATAGGGAACAATTATCTTGTTATGTGTTGGAGGGTCTACCTACTCCTATTGTGTTGGGACTTCCTTGGTTGGTTAAACATAACCCTGTGATTAATTGGCAGTCCAGAGAGATAAGCCAATGGGGTGAGTTTTCCAAAAGTAACTGCATGAACACAGTCATCAGTGCGGTCGTGCCTAGTACATTGCCTCCTTTTTTGGAGGATTTTGGGGATGTTTTCTCTGAGGAGGGGTGTCAGGAGTTGCCTCCTCATCGCGTGTATGACTGCTCTATTAATTTACTTCCTGATGCTAAGTTACCTAAAGCTAGGTTATATAACCTTTCTGGTCCTGAGAGGCAGGCTATGAAAGACTATATTTCGGAAAGTCTGGCCAAAGGGCATATTAGACCTTCATCTTCCCCAGTAGCCGCGGGGTTCTTCTTTGTGAAGAAAAAAGATGGAGGCCTACGCCCTTGCTTGGATTTCCGCGAACTTAATCGGATTACTGTTCGAGATCCGTATCCTCTCCCTCTTATTCCTGATCTCTTCAATCAAATTGTGGGCGCCAAATGGTTCTCTAAATTGGATCTCAGGGGGGCGTATAATTTGATTAGGATAAAAGAGGGGGATGAGTGGAAAACGGCGTTTAACACGCCGGAGGGACATTATGAGAACCTTGTCATGCCTTTTGGTCTGACTACTGCACCAGCAGTATTCCAACATTTTGTTAATGACATTTTTCGTCACCTTGTGGGGCTGTTTGTGGTTGTATATTTGGATGACATTTTAATTTACTCGCCAGATCTTGTGTCTCACCAGGAGCATGTGAGACAGGTGTTGCAGATCTTGCGAGACAATAAACTATACGCCAAACTGGAAAAGTGTGTATTTGCTGTACAGGAACTTCAGTTTTTGGGTTTCTTGGTGTCAGCCTCCGGTTTCCGTATGGACCCTGAAAAAGTGAGAGCAGTGCTTGAATGGGATCAGCCAGAGGATCTTAAGGCTCTGCAGCGTTTTCTGGGGTTTGCTAACTACTACCGGAAATTTATTTGTAATTTCTCATCTGTTGTCAAACCTCTCACTGACATGACAAGAAAAGGGACGGATTTTTCTAAATGGTCGGACAAAGCTTGCCAAGCTTTTTCCTCTTTGAAAAAATGTTTTGCTTCGGCACCCGTTCTCATCCAACCAGATGCATCACAGCCGTTCATTGTGGAGGTGGACGCGTCTGACGTAGGGGTGGGTGCAATATTGTCCCAGGGTCCGTCCCCTGGTAAATGGCATCCGTGCGCTTTCTTTTCTAAGAAGTTGTCGTCCGCCGAAAGGAATTATGATATCGGCAATAGGGAACTTTTGGCCATTAAGTTGGCTTTTGAAGAATGGCGTCACTTTTTGGAGGGGGCAGTCCACCCGGTTACCGTCATTACTGATCACAAAAACCTGCTGTATTTGGAATCTGCTAAGCGTCTGAATTCCAGACAAGCTCGATGGTCGTTGTTTTTTACCAGGTTTAATTTTGTCGTCACATATCGCCCTGGGTCTAAGAATGTTAAGGCTGATGCCTTGTCTCGCAGTTTCCCAGGGGCCGGGAAAACGGATGACCCGATTCCTATCCTTCAGGAGGGGGTGGTAGTGTCGGCTGTATGTTCTGAGCTTGAGGAGGAGGTATTAGAGGCTCAGGGGGATGCCCCTGCAGGACCTTCAGGGAGACTGTTTGTCCCAAATCTGTTGAGACAAAAGGTTATTGAGGCACATCATAATTCTGCTCTAGCAGGACATCCAGGGAGTAAGGCTACTTTAGATCTCCTTTCTCGCCGGTTTTGGTGGCCTAACGTTAATAAAGATGTTATAACTTTTGTCGCGTCCTGTGGGGTTTGTGCTCGCTCTAAGACCCCGCATACCCGTCCGTCTGGGACCCTCTTACCCTTGAAACTTCCGGAGCGTCCATGGACTCATTTGTCTATGGACTTCATTACGGATCTTCCTCCGTCGTCAGGGAAAACTGTCATACTGGTGGTTGTTGACAGGTTCAGTAAGATGGCACATTTCATTGCTCTTCCTGCCCTCCCTAATGCTAAAACTCTGGCGCAGGTGTTCATTGGGGAGATTGTGAGACTTCATGGGTTGCCTTCTGATGTGGTGTCAGATAGGGGGTCTCAGTTTGTGTCTAAATTTTGGAGGGCATTTTGTTTACGTCGGGGGATGCAATTGTCATTTTCCTCGGCTTTTCATCCGCAGACCAATGGTCAGACAGAGCGTCTGAATCAGAGCTTAGAGACATATCTCCGGTGTTTTGTCTCAGAGAACCAGGAGGACTGGTCTTCTTTCTTGCCTCTGGCAGAGTTCGCTCTTAACAACAGGCGGAGCGAGTCCACTGGTAAATCCCCGTTTTTTGGGGCATATGGTTTTCATCCCCAGTTTTGTACTTTCAATGGGGGGGGCCCTTCTGGGGTTCCTGAGGAGGAGCGTTTCTCGTCGTCACTTGCTTCAGTGTGGAGAGGTGTATTGAATAATCTGAGTGCTATGGGGAACCGTTATAAACGTATGGCTGATAGGAGGAGAGTTTCTGGTCCAGATCTGAATGTGAACGATCTGGTATGGTTGTCTACCAGGAATATAAAACTTAAAGTTCCCTCCTGGAAACTGGGTCCCAGATTCATCGGGCCGTACAGGATCAGTTCCATAATTAATCCTGTGGCATTTCGTCTGGACCTCCCTCCTACGTTTAAAATCCACAATGTGTTCCACAAGTCATTACTTAAGAGGTACGTGGCACCAGTCATACCGTCACCTCTACCTCCTCCTCCAGTGGTGGTCAATGGTAACTTGGAGTTTCAAGTGTCAAAGATCATTGACTCACGTCTGAATCGCCGGTCCCTTCAGTACTTGGTGCATTGGAAGGGGTATGGTCCAGAGGAGAGGACGTGGGTTCCTGCGTCTGACATTAACGCAGATCGGTTGGTTCGGACCTTCCACAGAACTCACCCGGGCAGACCTGGCCCTGAGGGTCCGGAGGCCCCTCGTAGAAGGGGGGGTACTGTCATGTGTGCATCGCCACGAAGATCGTCGCGGTTGCACATTCTGACTTCTCACAGCTGAGTTGCTGTTTCTTTGTGTTTGGCAGTGAGGGAGTTAATTCTGTCTGTGCTCGGTTCTGGGACTGGGTTCAGTTTCTCCCGGCTGCAATTGATTATTTGTTGATTGGTTTCCTTTAAATCCCTGGTTGTCTGTTTTGGGAGTTGCCAGTGAAATTCTTCATGCAGACCACAGATAGGATTGAATCTGTATAGACTTAAGTTAAAGAGCTCCTTAGTTGTTTTAAGCTCAACTTGCTTAGAATTTTATATCCCAGACCATTTATGTTCCTTCTGTGTTTGAGTGTGTATGCGAGTCTGTGTTTTCTCCAGTCTGTCTTATATGTCTAATCTGTGTATTTAGCAGAGATCAGCCATATCCCTTTGGTGGTAGTCAGGATCCTTCTTAGGACTGATTACAGGGTTCAGGGACTGATAGGAGACTAGGTTAGGCTGGAGACTTGGACCTCTGAACCATTATCAGTACCTCCAAGGTGAGGGATTAGTTAGGACCCCAGTTTTAGGGTCAGGTTAGACCCCGGTCCTCCTCTTTCCTGTGACAGCGTATCAAGTCCTCAAGATTAACCCTGAGTTCAACGGATATCGTGTCAGGTAAATCTATTCTATATTTACATGCTGATGTTGCTAAACTATATGTTGTATAGAGTGTTGTTTCTGTAAGAATAGTTTACTGACATCGTACACATATCATTAGACAGCGTGACAAATTGAGATCAGACGCCATGTCGCGTTTGGAGAGCCCCTGATGTGCCTAAACAATGGAAACCCCCCACAAGTGACACCATTTTGGAAACTAGACCCCTTAAGGAACTTATCTAGATGTGTGGTGAGCACTTTGAACCAACAAGTACTTCACAGAAATTTATAACAGAGTTGTGAAAATAAAAAAATATTTTTTTCACAAAAATGACCTTTTCGCCCCCAAATTTTTATTTTCACAAGGGTATCAGGAGAAATTAGACCACCAAAGTTGTTGTGCAATTTGTCCTGAGTATGCCGATACCTTATATTTGAGGGTAAACCACTGTTTGGGAGCATGGCAGAGCTCAGAAGCGAGGGAGCACCGTTTGCCTTTTTGATTGCAAAATTGGCTGGAATCAATGGTGGACGCCATGTCGCAATTGGAGAACACCTGATGTAACTAAACAGTGGAAACCCCCTAATTCTAACTGCAACCCTAACCCCAACACACCCCTAATCCCAACCCTAACCATAACTCTAACCACATCCCTAACACTAATCCCAACCCTAACCATAACCCTAACCACAAACTTAACCCCACCACACCCCTAACCCGAATCCCAATCATAATCCTAACCCTAAAACTTTAGCCCCACTCACTTGAGCCTAACCCTAACTCTAATTCTTTAGCCCAACTCACTTTAGCCTAACTCTAACCCTAACCCTAAAACTTTAGCCCAACTCACTTTAGCCTAAACCTAACCCTAAAACTTTAGCCCAACTCACTTTAGCCTAACTAAACCTAACCCTAAAAATTTAGCCCAACTCACTTTAGTACAACTTTAACCCTAACCCTAAAACTTTAGCCCAACTCACTTTAGCTTAACACTAATGGAAAAATGTAAATAAATATGTTTACTTTATTTTATTATTTTTCCCTAACTTAGGGGGTGATAAAAGGGGGTTTATTTACTATTTTTTTTATTTTGATCACTGTGATAGCGTTTATCACAGTGACCAAAATGAACCAATAGGAAAAATATTCCTATTGTTGCTGGGTGGCGGCCGGCAGATTGCGGCGTGCGCATTTCGCATTCGCCCGCTATTTCCTGACCGGAAGAAGATGGCGATCGCAACCCCGGTGTTGGTAGAAACTGACCCGAATCATGTTCTCTGGGGTCTGAGAGAAAATTGCCCCCCTCCACCGGCAGATCGCCGCGGATGCGCCCGTCATTTTCTGACCGGAAGAAGATGGCGGCGCCCACCAAGGGAGGCAGGAGGGCCCAAGGACCACCAGGGGGGATCGGGGACCCTATTTCTCTCTCCTCTGATATGCGATCACATCAGAGAGAGAAATTAAATGGCACATCGGATTTTTTATTTTTTTTTGCGATCGCTGTTATACGGTTAATAACGGCGATCGCAACCCCAGGGTCGGAAAAAAACTACCTGAATCATGTTCTCTGGGGTCTCGGCTACCCCGGCACCCGAGACCCCAGAGAAAATCATACTCTGGTGGGCGCTATACACTTTTTCCACAGCGTCTTTAATTAACGGCGTTGTGGGTTAAGTACTCTTAACTACCGCCGTTAAAAGGCATATCGGCGATCGTTAATGGGTTAAGGGCCCCGTCACACATAGCGACACACCAGCGATCCTGACAACGATATGCACTTGTCAGGATCGCTGGTGTGTCGCTACATGATCGCTGCTGAGCTGCCAAACAGGCAGCTCAGGCAGCAATCAGGACAGCGACACTGCGGGTAACGTCGCTTAGTTACCCGCAGTGTACGTTGGATACCAGCCGCTGGTGCAGGGAGCTGGTAACCAAGGTACCCATCGGGTTTCCAGGCGCTGTGCGGCACCTGGAAACCCGATGTGTACCTCGGTTACCAGCTCCCCTGCAGCAGCGTGCTGGTATCCAACGTACACATCGGGTTTCCAGGCGCTGCCCGGCACCTGGAAACCCAATGTGTACCTTGGTTGCCAGCTGATCGCTGGTCTCCTGCCTGCCACACGCAGCGATGCGTGCTGGCCAGCAGGAGACCAACGATCAAAAAAATGTCCAGGACATTCAGCGACGATCAGCGATACCCAGCTGGGGGGCTGATCGTCGCTGGATGTCACACACAGCGATATCGCTGGGGAGATCGCTGTTGCGTCACAAAACTAGTGACTCAGCAGCGATCTCGCTAGCGAGATCGCTGTGTGTGACGGGGGCTTAAGACTCGTACAAAACGCCAATGTTAATAAAAGGGCCTAAGTTTTATTCAGCTCTGCAGCCACTACTCCATGATGAGACCAATTTAACATGCTAAAACTGGTGAAAAGTCCTTTACAGTTTACCTATAAGACACTACCTTCACACATAAGACACTACCTTCACACATTCCAACCATGTTTTCCTGTATTTTCTTCCTTTTTTACCTTACTGTATTTTTGAGACTATAAGACACATCACAGATTTAGACAGGAGAAAACATTTTTTCCTATTACGTAAAATTTCCCTGTTAGTGTAAAATGGAGGGGTCATTATCACTAATTTTAATGCACTAGGACAGAATATGGAGGTAATGGATTTATATTAGTTAGTGTTTCTCTGCAGCATGTGTATTATAAACTAACAGGTATTAATGAGATGGCTAGTGTTAAAATTGTCTAACAATAGGCTTATCTAATCCAATTAAAAATCAAACTTATGTATTATTACCTTATTTAAAAGGAAACAGTGAATGTTCCCGCTTACAACCAATGATCAAAAAATGCTATGTCCACTAGAAAAAATTATATATCCAATCAAAATGCAGCTTGGTGATTCTCTGCACTGATTACATAGATCAGTGTGGAGCAAGTGAAGAGCAGTACTATTTGTGATGTAGAAGGACGCATTGTTTGCATTCTCCTCCATCAAAAGGAGCTGCCTCTGGATTATAAAATGCACACACTCTTTAGCAAAAGTCTTATAGTGCGTCTTATAGTTCGAAAAATACGGTCAGTCATTATTGAAATGCAAGACTGTTGATTTTTTTTGTGTTATATAAAATCACACTGGATGTTTTTAATGAAAACGTGACAAAATAGAAAAATCTGCTTCAAGACCTTGTTTCTGTTGTCGAACTGTTTAGCGCGCAGGGTAAAAACCAGCAGCTTCCAACTGTTGTATAGGTCTAAGGCAGAGGTCCCAAACACGCGCATCTGCGACCCGCGGTGCACCACATGTCTCACGCTAGAAGAGAGGAGGAGTGCGCCGCTCCTTAGTGGCTGTGGCCCTGCGTAATGGCATCCCTCTGGCGCTGTGTAATGACATGCGCCAGGGAGTCGGCGGGGAGGGGGAGCAGGGGTGTCAGATCATGCTCACCCCCCGGCGCGTCTCTGCAGCCCCCCTGCTTCTCCCACGATCTCAGGAGTCTTCCTTCAGCAGTCACGTGGTACCGCTCATTAAAGTCTTGAATATGCGCATATTTATGACTTTAATGAGCGGTACCACATGTCCGCTGTAGGAAGGAATAGCTGCCGGACACCGCGGGAAAAGCAGGGGTGCTGCAGACACGCTCCAGGAGGGGGTAAGTATATGCGATATTCACCTGTCCCCGGTCCACCGCTGCACGCAGCTCTATCCTCTGCGTCCTCTGGCCGTGATGTTCAGGTCAGAGGGCGCGATGACGTAGTTAGTGCACGCCGCGCCCTCTGCCTGAGCACTCACTGACACAGGACCCGGAAGACAGTGGCGCTCAGCGGTGGACCAGGGACAGGTGAATATCGCAGGTGCCGGGGCCCTGAGCCAGCGGTGACACCGGCACCTGTCCCCCATAGCGCGCTGGTGTCCCCGCCAGCTCAGGACACCGGCACCTGGCCCCCAGCGACGAGAGGTGAGTATGTAATTTTTTTTTTTATTTGCAGCAGCATATGGTGCCTGTTGTTATGAATGTGCTAGAGATGGTTTCTGAACAGAGGCTCCCTCTGGTGGTTACAGACAGTACTGAACCTTTCAGCGAGGAGTGGCAATCTGGGTTCACTGACTGGTCTGATATAAGGGAGGTTCCCTCCCATGATGGTTGCCGGTGATCAATTGTTCTTGTCTCAATTGTGGTTCCTGGTTCATTTGGAAGTTTGCTGGAGTCTTGCCTGCATCTCCTGCTTTCAGATAAGATATTTTTTGCTTTTTTTTTGTGCTTGCTTTTTGCATTGTTTTCTGCACTTTTGTGGAGGTCAGCCAGGTCCCCTCCTGGGGCCTGAGCTCCTCACAGTTTATCTGCAGCCACTGTTATTTGCTCATTTGCTTTTTCCTGTTTTTTTCAGCGGCTGCGGCTTGGTTTTTGTTCACAATGAGAACTGATTTAGTGGGTGGCGAGATCGTGTGATCTCAGTATTTTTGTAATTAGAATTGTTGGATTTTTGTAGGATTTTCTGGGTTGCAGAAAGTAATCTCTCCTGTCCTATCCTATTTAGTCAGCTTGTGGCCCCAGCGTTTGCTCAGTCTATTTTCTGCCTATGTTTGTATTTTCATCTTGTCTAACCGCCATTATATGTTTGGGGGCTTCCTATTTTCTTTGGGGATCTGCTCCGGGGCAGATAGCTTTCATCTTTCTGCCTTTGGGTGTAGTTGTCTCTCGGGCTGTGACGAGGCGTCTGGGATCAGCGTGGGAGCGCTCCACGGCTACCTCTAGTTGTGTCGTTAGTTTAAGAATCTGCAACCCATCAGTTACCAACATCTCAGGTGTTCGGCTGCCCTGCTGTTGTTCCTGTCCTCCTCAGCTACCGAAACATAACAGCCTGTACTATGGAGCATCATATGGGGGCATCAAATATATGGAGCATCTTATGGGGGCATAATCTATGGAGCATCTTATGGGGGCATCAAATATATGGAGCATCTTATGAGGGCATAATCTATGGAGCATCTTATGGGGCATAATCTATGGAGCATCATATGAGGGGATAATCTATGGAGGATCATATGGGGCATAAGCTATGGAGCATTTTATGGGGGCATAATCTATGGAGCATCTTATGGGGGCATTATCTATGGAGCATCATATGGGGGCATAAGCTATGGAGCATTTTATGGGGGCATAATCTATTGGGCGTCTTGTGGGGCATAATCTATGGAGCATCATCAGGAATAAAATATATGGAGCATTTTATGGGGGCATAATCTATGGAGCATTTTATGGGGGCATAATCTATGGAGCATCATATGGGGCATAAAATATATGGAGCATCTTATGGAGGCATAATCTATGGAGCATCTTATAGGGGCATAATCTATGGAGCATTTTATGGGGCATAAAATATATGGAGCATCTTATGGGGGCATAATCTATGGAGCATCATATGAGGGGATAATCTATGGAGGATCATATGGGGCATAAGCTATGGAGCATTTTATGGGGGCATAATCTATGGAGCATCTTATGGGGGCATTATCTATGGAGCATCATATGGGGGCATAAGCTATGGAGCATTTTATGGGGGCATAATCTATTGGGCGTCTTGTGGGGCATAATCTATGGAGCATCATCAGGAATAAAATATATGGAGCATTTTATGGGGGCATAATCTATGGAGCATTTTATGGGGGCATAATCTATGGAGCATCATATGGGGCATAAAATATATGGAGCATCTTATGGAGGCATAATCTATGGAGCATCTTATAGGGGCATAATCTATGGAGCATTTTATGGGGCATAAATATATATGGAGCATCTTATGGGGGCATAATCTATGGAGCATCATATGGGGCATAATCTATGGAGCATTTTATGGGGCCATAACCTTTATGAGCAGCATATTGGACATATTATTCTATGGAGCATCTTATGGGGCCATTATTAACCTTTGTGCAGAATTATATGGGGCGTGTTTTGTATGGATCATCTTATGGGGCCATTATGAACTGTATGGAGCATTATATGGGGCTCCTGATTCAATATGGATATTCAAAAACATTTAACCTACTGATATCTCAATTAATTTTACTTTTATTGGTATCTATTTTTATTTTTAAAATTTACCAGTAGCTGCTGCATTTTCCACCCTAGGCTTATACACGAGTCAATAAGTTTTCCCAGTTTTTTTGTGGCGTTTAATCCGCAGCGGCTAGATGTTACTGCATAGTGGAGGGGATTTTATAAAATCCTATCTCCACTGTGTGTCTGATTACGCGGGTGACACCCGCTATACCGGACATGCGGCGCCTCTTTTTAGATTGCAGCATGTACCTTGCAGCGATACAGTCCTATGTATGAGTATGAGTGCGGCGATTCCGGATGTAATCACAGCACGTTCAGAAGGGGGCGGGGCTTTTGGCTGAGCGAGGTTTCTGCTCCATCCAAAGCGCATTGGTTCCAGACCATGGAACCATACCCTAAGGCTATGGTTCCACGTCCGGAACCATAGCGCTTTTGACGGAGCGAAATTCGCTCGTCTAAGCCCGCCCCTTTCTGACGCGCGCTCTTTCCGAGGTGTTCAGGACACTCCGGAACACCTCCGGAAAGAGCGCAGGGCTACATAGCCCTGTGTTAATTTGTTGCGGCGACGCACGTCGCCGCAATACGCGAGGACATGTGCGGTCTGAAAAGACCGCCGCATGTCGTTTACGCAGGTTTGCCACTGCGTATTGTTACGCATAGTGGAGACGGATTTCTTTAAATCCCCCCACTATGCTGTAACATCTGACGCTGCGTGTTTGGCGCTGCGCAGCGCACAGCGCCAAACACGCAGCGTTTCTGACCGTGGAAACTCACCCTAAGAGGCTTCACGACACAATCAAATTTCTAGTTTGATTTCTACATTATTATGAAGATTAACTTGTTGGTCGCAACCTATTAGTATAATTGTATCTGCTCAGTTTGCGATCTTATGATTTTTTTCTGCAAGCTACTTTATAGACTGAATGTACATTTAAAATGTGGAGAAATATAATTTACATTTTGTGTTTGAAAATATTACAGTATTTTTTTTATCTTGATTTCTTGCTTGAAAATCACACCATGTCTTATTTTTTCACTTTTTTTGTAGCTATTGACGTTAATTCCAGTGGAAAAAAAAGAGAGAACTATATGAAAAAAACACAATCACTTTACTGAAGTTGCATTTTTCTATATTTAATTTGAAGTAATATTTTCTAGAATTTCTGAGTCCACACTACAACAAAAAAAAATCTGACCTTACCGTAATTTTAAGGTATTTTCCTGTCTCTCAGTAAATTTCCGCAGTCTGCTTGCAAAACAATTTAGAGAAAGCCATTATTTGGGATATCCTTGAAATCTTACGCTATTCAGGAAAGGATTTAAAAATTCAATATAAACAGCAAAAAAAGGCAGCAACACTCACCTGCCCAGATCTCAGAACAAATGCACTACAGGATGCAGCCAGCCCATAAAGCAAGATGTTAGCAGCACAGGTGCAAAATACCAGATTAAACAGCCACTCTCCACATACCCATCCAAGGAGGGGTGACTGCCCAGTATACAATTGCACAATAGAAGCCCGCATAGGGTGCCGTTCACACAAGGATACTGCACAGTGTCTGGTTCACAGCCTATTAGTCACGCCCCTACTATTCGACTAGGCGGGCTGGCCAGTACACTCTCAATGCGCACCAGTGTGAACACACCTCATGCGACCTCTGCTGCCACTCACAAAGATGGTCACACGCTGGACCTCATCTTCACCCGCCTCTGTTCCCTCACTAATCTCACTAACTCCCCACTCCCCCTGTCTGACCACAACCTACTGACATTCTCTTCCCTCTCCTCTGTTAGTACGCATCCCCCACTCCACAAACTCACCCACCCTCGCAGAAATCTCAAACACCTCAATTTACAATCGCTCTCTGAGTCCCTCCTCCCTCTCACAGACATAGCCTCACTTAATGACACAGATGCTGCTGCCACATTTTATAACACCACAATAAAAGCCACACTTGATTCGGCCGCCCCCCTCACGCAGAGCAAAACTCGTACAATCAACAGGCAGCCCTGGCTGACCGGCCTGACCAAAGAACTGAGACGGGCTTCCAGGGCTGCCGAGCGGAGATGGAAGAGAACCCATTCTACCGAGCACCTCAACGCATACAGGCAGTCCCTCGCCAGCTTCAAGTCCACGCTGTCTGCCGCAAAACAAACTTACTTTGCATCTCATATCCTCCCTGTCTCACAACCCTAAACAGCTCTTCAACACTTTCAATTCTCTACTCCATCCCCCAGCACCTCCTCCCTCTCCTCTCATTTCTGCTGAAGACTTTGCCTCCTTCTTTAAGCAAAAGATTGATATGATCAGAGAAAGCTTTGGCCCGCAGCCGCCAATGCCCCTTTTAGCCACTCAGCCCTGTTCTTCCAAAACCAGCTTCAGCACCATGACAGAAGATCAGCTTTCCACTCTCCTGTCACGATCACACCTCACCACTTGCGCGCTTGACCCACTCCCGTCCCACCTCATCCCTAACTTTGCCACAGTCTTCATCCCTACTCTCACACACCTCTTCAACCTTTCACTTACAAATGGTGTCTTTCCTTCATCCTTCAAACATGCCTCAATCACTCCCATCCTCAAAAAGCCCTCCCTCGACCCATCCTCTGTGTCTAACTATCGCCCGATATCTCTTCTCCCCTACGCCTCAAAACTACTGGAACAGCATGTATATCTCGAACTGTCCTCCCACCTCTCCTCCTGTTCCCTCTTTGACCGTCTACAATCCGGCTTCCGACTGCATCACTCAACTGAAACTGCCCTAACTAAAGTCACTAACGACCTGCTAACCGCCAAGAGCAAGCGACACTACTCTGTCCTCCTTCTCCTGGACCTGTCTTCTGCCTTCGACACCGTGGACCATTCCCTCCTGCTACAGATTCTCTCATCTCTGGGCATCACAGACTTGGCCCTATCCTGGATCTCATCATACCTAACAGACCGAACATTCAGTGTCTCCCTCTCACACACCACCTCCTCACCTCGCCCCCTGTCTGTCGGTGTTCCTCAAGGCTCAGTCCTAGGACCCCTACTCTTCTCCATCTACACCTTCGGCCTGGGACAGCTCATAGAATCCCACGGCTTGCAGTATCACCTCTACGCCGATGACACACAGATCTACCTATCTGGACCTGACCTCACCTCCCTACTGACCAAAATCCCACAGTGTCTGTCTGCTATCTCAGCTTTCTTTTCTGCTCGCTTTCTCAAACTGAACATGGACAAAACAGAATTCATCATCTTTCCCCCACCTCATTCTTCCCCTCCACCAGACCAATCCATCAATGTCAATGGCTGCTCGCTTTCCCCAGTCCCGCATGCTCGGTGCCTTGGGGTGATCCTAGACTCTGCCCTCTCTTTCAAACCACACATCCAAGCCCTCGCCACCTCCTGCCGCCTCAAAATCAAAAATATTTCCCGGATCCGCTCATTCCTCAACCATGAAACCACAAAAACACTAGTGCACGCCCTTATCATCTCCCGCCTTGACTACTGCAACCTCCTACTGTCTGGCCTCCCCTCTAGCACTCTGGCACCACTCCAGTCCATCCTACACTCTGCTGCCCGACTAATCCACCTGTCTCCCCGATATTCCCCAGCCTCCCCCCTATGCCAGGCCCTTCACTGGCTTCCTATTGCCCAGAGGCTTCAGTTTAAAACCCTAATCATGACATACAAAGCCATCCACAACCTTTCTCCTCCATACATCTGTGACATGGTCTCCCGCTACCTACCCACACGCAACCTTCGATCCTCTCAAGATCTCCTTCTCGACTCCCCCCTCATCTCTTCTTCCCACAACCGCATACAAGACTTCTCCCGGGCTTCCCCATACTCTGGAACTCCCTGCCGCAAAACATCAGACTTTCACCAACAACGGAAACCTTCAAGAAGAACCTGAAGACCCACCTGTTCCAACAAGCCTACAGCCTACAATGATCCTCAGTCTACTGAATCATCGCACGACCAGTTCTACCCTTTCCTAGTGTATCCTCACCCATCCCTGTAGACTGTGAGCCCTCGCGGGCAGGGTCCTCTCTCCTTCTGTACTTGTGTGTCCCTTGTCTAGCACACGTTTATTGTACCTGTCTATATTTTCCCTTTTCATATGTAAAGCGCCATGGAATAAATGGCGCTATATAAATGTGTAATAATAATAATGTGTAATAATAATGCGAGACCAGACGTGCCTGGGCCCATCTTGCTTTTTGGGCTGGCTGCATCCTGTAGTGCATTTTTTTGCTGTTTATATCCTTGAAATCTTGTAGGCAATATTGGCATATCGTTTTGCTTAAAACATCAAGAATACTGTTTTGTTTTTTTTCTTTTGTCAAAAAAAAAGTAGAAGTTTCTTTTTCACTATATTTTTCTACAATTTTACACTCCACACTTGTCAAAAGTATGCAGATATCAAAATACTTTACAAACAAATTGGTGCATCCCTTATTATTTTTTTTCCTTGAAGTGATCATTTTGTTAGTGTGTTAAATCTTGAAATCATTTTAAACCCTCTGAGTATTTTTAGCTGTATTGAGCTACAATACTGTGACTTAAAGGATTTTGCTACCTCATCTGAGACCAGCATTGTGTATGGACAGGGACTCTGATTCCATCAATGTGTCACTTACTGAGTTGCTTAATAAAATCACTGTCTCATCTGCTGCAGTTCTATTAGTTATCTATTTTTCAGCCAAACTACAATAAGCTGCCAAGCATGTGACACATCTCTGGAATCAGGGTCTCTGTCTCTACATTACTGTATTTGTCTCTCACATTAGATGGCAAAAAAATGGGTGACAGATTCTCTTTAAGGCATCTTAACATCCATAACCATTAGATGACTTTTTATACCACTCTTGAGTCTATGCAATTATTAATATTCCAGGATGTACCGTACTGGTGCTGGGAGCTGGTAACCAAGGTACACAGCGGGTTTCTAGGCACCGCTCGGCGCTTAGAAACCCGCTGTGTACCTTGGTTACCAGCTCTCCTGCATCAGCGTGCTGGTATCTAAGGTACACGTCGGGTTTCCAGGCTCCGCCCGGCGCATGGAAACCCGATGTTTACCTTGGTTACCAGCTCCGGCTGGCTGATAGCTGGTCTCCCGCCTGTCACACGCAGCGATGCGTGCTGGCCAGCGGGAGACCAGCGATCGAAAAAAAGTCCAGGCATTTCTGACACGACCAGCGATTCACATCAGGGCCTGATCGCTGGTACGTGTCAGACATAGCGAGATCGCTTCTGAGATCTCGCTGTTGCGTCACAAAATTTGTGACTCAGCAGCGATCTCGCTAGCAATCTCGCTATGTGAGACGGGGCCTTTAGTCTTGAAACTAATCAGAGACTACTGTTCTTTCAATATTTGCCCCTTAACTGAATAATATGTTTCATACCCACCCATCCTGTGGATATGTCATAAGTACTATTGTTAGAAATAGCACTTGACTGTAAACTAATATAGGAATAAGTTATAACTGCCAATAAAAATTCATTTTTTTTCTCAACTAGCATGTGAATGGGTTTTTTCTTGGAGACTTTTGTGAGGATGGCCAGTCTGCTTTTAGCAAGTTCTTTTTATATAATGTTGTGATGTCTTTCAAGAATTTCAAATGTCAGCTGTTTGCAGGAAGCAAATCATATCATATATGGTCAGATGTTTAGAGATCTGTGTATGTCACCTTTATTTATAGTTCACCTCTTTTACAGGGTTAGAGGTTTCAGAGCAAACCTCAAACCTCATGGTGTTGCTGCCTTTAACATATTTATCACAGTTATTAAAATATATTACATTAAATTGAACGCCAAAAACATACTGCTATTTAGTATTTTTGTTTGAAATGAACAGTATCACAGGAGTAGATCAGTATACATAAATAAAAATGGATAAATTGCTAATAATATCTGTACTTATTTTGGGTATTATGATGAATTACAAAATCTTTGCATAAACATTAGCCTGAGGCTAGAATTACATATGCACGTTTTATAGTAGTTTTTATATTGTGTGATTTTATTTTTAGCCTAAGGCAGGAGTGGATATAAGAGAGAACTCTCCGTTTTTCCTGTGTACATTTGCTTCATTTTGGACCCCCTCTTGTGTTTAGGTCAACAAAAGATTGCCTTTAAATAGCATAAGTTTAGATTTTGTTAGGGGTTTAACCCCTTAACTTCACAGTCCATTTTAATTTTTTCCTTTGCATTTTTTCCGACCTTTCTTCCAAGAGCCACAACTTTTTTTTATTTCTTCATCGACATAGTCATTTGAGGGCTTGGTTTTTGCAGGACCAGTTGTAGTTTTGAGTGATA
Source organism: Oophaga sylvatica (assembly GCA_033576555.1). NCBI lineage: Eukaryota > Metazoa > Chordata > Amphibia > Anura > Dendrobatidae > Oophaga > Oophaga sylvatica. The sequence goes on from JARQOD010000004.1 coordinate 219,445,506, forward strand.
TCCAATGTGCTATACAGTGTACTCAAAAAAAGGGGAAAAAATCCAAGTGAGATGAAATGGTGACAAGAAAAATAATTCTTCAATTTTTTTTGGGGGGGGAGAGTGGTAAAAATGATCTGGAAACCTGATTCTACAGATTATTACAATTACGGAGATATTAATCTTGTATAGATTATTTTGTTTTTTCTTTTACTTTTGTGTTGCCATTTTCTGTTTTAATTTTTTCATCAAAGGAGCTATGTAAATGCTTGTTTTTTTGCGCCCTGAATTGACGTTTTTAATGATAACAATGTTTTCATAAATTTTTTTGCACTTTTTTGGGAGGTAAGTGTGACCGAAAAACCACAATTCTAGCGTTTTTTTTCTCTCTGTCATATACCGTATGGGTTAACTATTTTTATCGTTTAACTGCAATTTCACCGGATTCGGTGATGCCAAATATGTTCATTGGTTTTTTCCATTTCTTTATTTTTAACCCCTTCACGACATGCGCCGTACTAGTAAAGCACAATGCCGTGAAACAGCTGGCATGTGCCCGGAACAGCCGCTGGTGGAATCGCAATCCACTTGCGGCTGTTTACCCGTTTAATGCCGCTGTCAAACTCTGACAGCGGCATTTAACATGCAATTCCTGCAGTGGCGCCAGAAATCCGCCCATTAGTGACCCCCATCATGTGATTGCTGGTCAGCGATGGGTTGGCATGACAACCAGAGGTCTCCTGCAGACTTCTATGGTTGTGAATGCAGCATTGCTATGAGTGCCACACGGTGGTCGGCACTCATAGCATGTGAGTACTACTGCTACATATGGATGATATGATCATCGCCTGTATGTAGCAGAGCCGATTGGGTTATGGCAGCTTCTAGTCTCCCATGGAGACTATTGAAGCATTGCCAAAAGTTAAAAAAAAGTTTTAAAAAATATAAAAGTTTAAATCACCTCCCTTTCGTCCCATTCAAACAATAAAAAAATTCAAACATACGCATATTTGGTAACGCTGCGTTCAGAATCGCCCGATCTATCAATATAAAAAAAGAATTAACATAGTTTGCTAAACGGCGTAACAAGAAAAAAAGTCAAAAAGCCAGAATTACCTTTTTTTGGTCGCCGTGACATTGCATTACACTAAAATTGTATAATTAAAAACGTCAGTTCGGCACGCAAGAAATAAGCCTTCACCCCAACCCGAGATCACAAAAAATGGAGACGCTAAGGGTCTCAGAAAATGACGCAATTTTTTTTTTTTTTAACAAACTTTGGATTTTTTTTTCACCACTTAAATAAAAAAGAACCTAGATGTGTTTGGTGTCTATGCACTCATAATGACCTGGAGAATCATAATGGCAGGTCAGTTTTAGCATTTGGTGAACATGGTAAAAAAAATCCCAAAAAAGTTGTGGAATTGCACTTTTTTTTGCAATTTCACTGCACTTGGAATTTTTTCTCCCATTTTTGAGTACGCGATATGGTACAACCAATGGTGTAGTTCAAAAATACAACTTGTCCCGCATAAAAACAAGTCCTCACATGGCCATATTGACGTAAAAATAAAAAAAGTTATTGCTCTGGGAAGAAGGGGAGTGAAAAACAGAAACGCAAAAACTAAAAAGGGCTCCGTCATGAAGGGGTTAATTTACGCAAAAAGAGGTGATTTGGTGCAGTTTTTGGAGGTGAAGGACTTATAAAGGAAGAGCCTATACTTTTTTTTATTTATGCTTTCACCACATTTTATTTCTACAATTAAGCATTCTGATCAACTAATGTGTTCCCACGCTGCACAGAAATATGTTCTCCATTTGCAAGTTGTTGCCATAATTTCAGATCTGTTCAGCTTTAGGCTATGTGCACATGATGCGTTTCCACTGCGTTTTTTTCCACGTGGAAATGGTCCAAAAGCGCAATGAAATCCTTATGCAAGGTAATTCGATGACAATCTTGAAGTGTTGTGCACATGATCAGTAAATTTCCGTGCGTATTTGCAGTGTGTTTTTTTTCTGCAGCATGTCAATTCTTTTTGCATTTCCTCACCCTTTGACTTTAATTGAGTCAGTCAAATTCGCAGCAAAAATGCAGATATAAAAATGAGGATTTGCTGAGTTTTTGTTTTGCATTTTTACCTGCTTCCTATGGTGTTTTCCACTCTGGCATCTGTGTGACTGCGTGGGAAGCACCGTCACGGTAGTTCCTATCGGTGGGAACGCTGCCGCTGATAAGACTGTCGGTCAGACAGCTGAGGGATCATGCTGTCAAATGTCAGAAATAATGTAAAATAATAAACCAACTTTTACTCACACTGACAGGAGGTAATCTCTCACGCAGTGTATCACTGAGCTGCCGTGAGAGTTCACCGGAGTTCATTAGCTCCGGTGCTCTCACTTACGGCACCGCAGCGTGAGAGCTTTCCCACACAGCAGTGGTGCTGTACGTGAGAACACCGGAACTGATCAACTGATGAAGTCCGGTGAATAGTATGCTCGTTGCTCGGGTTTTCCCGAGCATGTTCGGGTGGTTTCCTAGTATTTGGAAGTGCTCGGAGATTAGTTTGTCGCTGCTGCTGCATGATTTGCGGCTACTAGACAGCCTGAATACATCTGGGGAATACCTGTTTGTTAAGGAATCCCCACATGTTTTCAGGCTGTCTAGCAGTCGCAAATCATGCAGCTACCGCGACACAAACTAAATCTCCGAACACTTCCAAATACTCGGAGACAACCCGAGCAACGAGCATACTCTCTCATCACTACCGGTGAACTCTCACGATAGCTCAGTGATACACTGCAGGATCGATTTGTCATGCAGCTGCAATGCAGGCTGGTGTGTGCTCCACCTGTAGGTTACAGAGGGGAGAAGGGATTGCACACTCCCAGGGTAGGCTTGCACTGCAGCAGCCAAAACCACCACCAGGTGGCAGCAAAAACGTCCAAGACTGAGTCAGGAATAATCAGTCACCTGAAGTACCAGAGGTCTCAGCAAGCCCGTGGTCAGAAACGAGCTAATAGGTCACAACCAGAGGGGAGCTGTGAGGCTACTGCAGTGTAGCGCAACTTCCCTCAGAGGGAGCTAGGGATGGACGTGAGACTGTGTACACAGAGCAGCTCTACAGAGTAGAAGCACAGGCACCCCCAAGTGGCGGGAGCGTGGTCAGGCAAGCCGAGTCAAAACCGTACGGAGGCAGCAGGACAAAAGGAATAAGCAATACACGTGGTCAGGAGAAAGCCAGGAGGTCAGCAACGGTCAGAAGCAGATATGACAAAGACAGAAAGCAGAAGCGAGTCCGAACACAGGCCGAGTCAAAAACCAGAGAATCAAACCGACAAACAAGGAAATGCAGGGAACAGGGCAGACAGAGGGGACAACAGACACGGGACAAGTCAGGGATAACAGCAGGACAAATCAAGGGTTACCAGTCAGGTTCACACGCCAAAGATAGCAGTATAGCTCACACCGCTAGCAGGATGTGTGGGAGCTAAATAGCAAACCTGAACCCAGAATGAGGCAGAGCAATGTTAACCCTTGACATGATCCACCTGGACCAAGGCCAGACAGGATTAAACCCTGGAACGGATCGTGACACGATTACCTCCTGTCAGTATATCACTGATGTGACTGCTTTGAAAGTGATCAGGATTGTCGTGGGACATTATGGATTATCTTCTCGGCAGACAGGTGAGGAATATCGTGGTTTATTTTATTTTTGTTGCAGGAGATGTTGGCATCTGTGGATTAGGCGTTCGGTGAGTATGGTTTCATTAAGATTCTGTGTCATTATTTCAAATAAAGGACTTTATTCTGGGTGTGTGTCTTTTTATACAATATCACTATGGGGCTGCTAATGGATAGATGTCTTATAGACGCCTCTCAATTACTAACATGTGGGCTTGATATCACCCGACAATACAAAGGTGACATCAACCCCACAAATGAACCCCACTTGCCACCGCTACAGTGCAAGTGGGAAGAGCGAAGCTAAGTGCCCGATTTGGCACATCTTATAAATACGCCTTTTCTAGGGTGACTGAGAGCTGATGTTTTTAGTCTGGGAGGGGGCCAATATCTGTGGCCCCTCCCTAGGCTATTAATATCAGCCCGCAACTGTCTGCCTAGCCTTTGTTGGCTAGATTTTATAGTAGGACACTATATTAATTTTTTTCTGGGGTCCCCCTATAAACTAGCCAGTAAAGTGTAAGTTAATCGCTGCGAGCTGATATTAATAGCCTGGGAACCTTTATGGCTATTGGCTCCTTCCCAGAATATTAACAACAGCCAACAGCTGTTGACTTTCCCTCTGCTGGTTATTAAAACTATGGGGGAACCTACGCAATTTTTTTTTTCTTCTTTAAAATTAACAGTTGCTGTCTGGTTACAGCCTATGTATGTTCGCTCTGTTAACTCTCCTACATAGTGACAATGTGTGTGTTTTGTGTGTGTGTTTGTGTTTACTTATCGGCATAGTAATGAGGGTGTCTCGATGACACCTTTTCATTACTAAAGGCACTGTCACACTTAGCGATCGCACGAGCGATCACGACAACGACACGACCTGGCGAGATCGCTGGTGCGATCGCTATGTGATCGCTAGTTAGATTCCAAACACAACTCATCAGCGATCTGTATAACGACCTCTGCGGTCGTTGGGAAAACCTAGTCCCACCTGCGACGCTTGTGAAGTCGTTCATAAAGGGTGTCACACTCAGCGATTCAGGCTCACCAGCGGGACACCAACGACAAAAAACGGCTCAGAACGTTCATGAGCGATCAGCGACATCGCAGCAGGGGCCACATCGCTGCTACATGTCACACACAGCTAAGTCGCTAAGGAGATCGCTACTGCGTCATAAAATCGTTGACGCATTAGCGATCTCGTTAGCGATCTCGCTTTAGTGTGACAGTACCTTAAGCCTAGAGCTAGGTGTCAATGACAGCTGCTGACACCAAGCCCTAATCCCATTATTCTGATGCTACTGCAACAGCATGAAAAAGGTTGTGTTGAACCAAGAAATTACATCACAAAACTTTTTTTAAACATGTTTATTTAGCTCAAAAAAGCATTAGTTGCTGTACAAAAAACGCATGCAAAAAACTCACACAAAAAACGCATACAAAAATACAGCAAAAATGCACCAAAAACGCGTGTTTTTTCCACAGCATTTTCCTGCCAAAAGATGCAAAAATCTTGCAGAAGTTTCTGCAAGCAAATACTCAACGTGCGCACATAGTCTTAGCAGGCATTGGTTTACTGTAGTTTACAGTGAATTTATTGAAGATACGACAGGCAACCCAGTAAGTGATATATAATTAGAATCAGGGTCTTTGTCTCTACAAAATGCTGCTCTTAGAATAGATAGAAAACACCGGGTTACATATTCCCTTTATTATTTAGTGACAAATACTAGATTAGTTTATACATTGCCTAACACTGGATATACACTGTAAGTTAAAACCAAGGTATTAATGTAATAATTACTACATTCTATATAAGCATTGAGGCATGGCAACTGGTCATGTGATTGATGGGCGGCATGTATCGCAGAGGTTGATGGCCCTGTGATGGAAGCCTGGGCGTGTTTTGCTCAGCAGATCTGCTGCTGTGGGTTTTTAGCTATACATTGGGAGGCTTCCAGGTGACTTGGAGAGATGGGTGGGTCCAGTCACCTACAAACCCACCCAAAGGGTGTGTCTCTGAATACCCAAGATGAAGCCTGTATGTGGTTGTGTATGTTTAACCCCTTTCTGTTATCGGACGCACTATCCCGTCCATGTGACCTGGGACTTAATTTCCAGGGACGGGATAGTACGTCCAAGGCGATCAGCTGCGCTCCCGAGGAGAGCGCAGCTGATCGCCGCCGGGTGTCAGCTGATTATCACAGCTGACACCCGGCGCTATGTGCCAGGAGCGGTCACGGACCGCTCCCGGCACGTTAACCCCTGGCACACCGCGATCAAACATGATCGCGGTGTATCGGGGGCACAGGGGAGCATCGCGCAGGGAGTGGGCTCCCTGCATGCTCCCCTGAGGCCCTCAGAACAGCGCAATGTGTCCTGAAGGACTCTTCCCTGCAGCACCCCGGATCCAAGATGGCTGCCGGGTCCTGCAGAGAGGCGGATTCCCTAGTGCCTGCTGAGAGCAGGCACTGAGGAAGCCTGCAGCACTGCCTGTGAGATCGCTGGTCTCACAGTGTGCTGTGCACACTGTGAGACCAGCGATCTGATAAAATACAGTGATGTCCCACCCTGGGACAAAGTAAAAAAGTTAAAAAAATAAAATCAGAAGTGTAAAAAAAAAAAAAACAAAATAAAGGAAAAAAAAAAATATTCCCCAATAAATTCATTTCTTCCTGTAAATAAAAAAAACAAAACAATAAAAGTACACATATTTGGTTTCGCCGCGTCCGTAACAACCCCCCCTATAAAACTGTCCCACTAGTTAACCCCTTTAGTGAACCCCTTAAAAAAAAAACAAAGCAAAAAATCAGTGCTTTATCATCATATCGCCAAACAAAAAGTGGAATAACACGCAATCAAAAAGACCGATATAAATAAACATGGTACCGCTGAAAACGTCATCTTGTCCCACAAAAAACGAGCCGCCACACAGCATCATCAGCGAAAAAATAAAAAAGTTATAGCTCGCAGAATAAAGCGATGCAAAATAATTATTTTTTACATAAAATTGTTTTTATTGTATAAAAGCGCCAAAACATAAAAAAATGATATAAATGAGGTATCGCCGTAATCGTACTGACCCGAAGAATAAAACTGCTTTATCAATTTTACCACACGCGAAACGGTATAAACGACTCCCCAAAAGAAATTCATGAATTGCTGATTTTTGTTCATTCTAACCTCCCAAAAAATCGAAATAAAAAGCAATCGAAAAATGTCACGTGCTCAAAAATGGTACCAATAAAAACGTCAACTTGTACCGCAAAAAATAAGACCTCACATGACTCTGTGGGCCAAAATATGCAAAAATTATAGCTCTCAAAATGTGGCGATGCAAAAAACTTTTTGCAATAAAAAGCGTCTTTTAGCGTGACAGCTGCCAATCATAAAACCCCGCTATAAATAGTAAATCAAACCCCCCTTTATCACCCCCTTAGTTAGGGAAAAATAATAAAATTAAAAAAATGTATTTATCTCCATTTTCCCATTAGGGTTAGGGTTGCGGCTAAAGTTAGGGTTAGGGTTGCGCCTAAAGTTAGAATTAGGGTTGGGATTAGGGTTAGGGGTGTGTTAGGGTTAGGTTTGTGGTTAGGGTTATGGTTAGGGTTGGGACTAGGGTTAGCGGTGTGTTGGGGTTAGGGTTTGAGTTAGAATTGGGGGGGTTTCCGCTGTTTAGGCACATCAGGGGCTCTCCAAATGTGACATGGCGTCTGATCTCAATTCCAGCCAATTCTGCGTTGAAAAAGTCAAACGGTGCTCCTTCACTTCTGAGCTCTGCCATGCGCCCAAACAGTAGTTTACCCCCACATATGGGGTTTTAACATACTCAGTACAAATAACTCTTGGGGTCCAATTTCTTCTGTTACCCTTGGGAAAATAAAAAATTGGGGGTGAAAATATCATTTTTGTAAAAAAAGATTTTTTTATTTTTACCGCTGTACGTTATAAACTTCTGTGAAGCACTTCGGGGTTCAAAGTGCTCACCACACATCTAGATAAGTACCTTGTGGGGTCTATTTTCCAAAATGGGGTCACTTGTGGGGGGTTTCCACTGTTTAGGCACATCAGGGGCTCTTCAAATGCGACATGACGCTCGCAGACCATTCCATCAAAGTCTGCAATCCAAAACGTCACTACTTCCCTTCCGAGCCCTGACGTGTGCCCATACAGTTTTCTCCCACATATTGGGTATCAACGTACTCAGGACAAATTGGACAACAACTTTTGGGGTCCAATTTCTCCTGTTACCCTTGTGAAAATAAAATATTGGGGCGAAAAAATCATTTTTGTAAAAAAAAAAAAGATTTTTTATTTTTACTGCTGTACGTTATAAACTTCTGTGAAGCACTTCGGGGTTCAAAGTGCTCACCACACATCTAGATAAGTTCCTTGTGGGGTCTATTTTCCAAAATGGGGTCACTTGTGGGGGGTTTCCACTGTTTAGGCAGATCAGGAGCTCTCCAAACACGACATGGTGTCCAGCCAATTCTGCGTTGAAAAAGTCAAACAGCGCTTCTTTCTTTCCGAGCTCTGCCATGCACCCAAACAGTGGTTTACCCCCACATATGGGTATCAGTGTACTCAGGACAAATTGTACAATAACTATTGGAGTCTTGTTACCCTTGGAAAATAAAATTGGGGTGAAAAGATCATTTTTGTGGAAAAAATATGATTTTTTAATTTTACGGCTCTACATTATAAACTTGTGTGAAGCACTTGGGGGTTCAAATTGCTCACCAAAGACCTAGATAAGTTCTTAGGGGGTCTAGTTTCCAAAATGGGGTCACTTGTGGGAGGTTTCCACTGTTTCGGCACATCAGGGGCTCTCCAAATGCAACATGGCGTCCAATCTCAATTCCGGACAATTTTGGTAGGAAAAAGTCAAATGGTGCTCCCTCCATTTCGAGCTCTGCCATGCTCCCAAACAGTGGTTCCCCCCACATATGGGGTATCAGCGTACTCAGGATAAATTGGACAACAACTTTTGTGGTCCAATTTCTCCTGTTACCCTTGGGAAAATAAAAAATTGGTGACTAAAATATAATTTTAGTTGGAAAAAAATAGGATTTTTTATTTTCATGCCCGGGCATTATAAACTTGTGTGAAGCACTTGGGGGTTCAAAGTGCTCACCACAGATCTAGATAAGTTCCTTAGGGGGTCTAGTTTCCAAAATGGCATCACTTGTGGGGGGTTTCCACTGTTTAGGCTCATCTGGGGCACTGCAAACAGAACATGACCCCCATCAATGTCTGCATTCCAAAACGTTATTACTTCCTTTCCAAGCCCTGCCGTTCCCTCAAACAGTCCCCCCCTCCTGATATGGGGTATCAGCGTACTCAGGACAAATTGGACAACACTTTTGGGGTCCAATTTCCTTGGGAAAAATCAAAAATTTGGGACTAAAAAATCATTTTTGTGGAAAATTGTTTTTTTTTTTTTTTTTCACACCCAGGCATTATAAACTTTTGTGAAACACTTGGGGTTCAAAATGCTCACAACAGATCTAGATAAGTTCCATAGGGGGTCTAGTTTCCAAAATGGTGTCACATGTGAGGGGTTTCCACTGTTTAGGCGCATCAGAGGCTCTCCAAACACGACATGTCGTCCAATCTCAATTCCAGCCAATTTTGGTTTGAAAAAGTTAAACGGCGCTCCTTCCCTTACGAGCTCTGCCGTGTGCCCAAACAGTGGTTTTGCCCCACATTTGGAGTATTGGCGTACTCAGGAGAAGTTGCACAACAACTTTGTCCATTTTCTCCTTTTACCCTTGTGAAAATAAAAAAAAGTTTGTAAAAGATAATTTTTGTGACTAAAAAGTTAAATATTCATTTTTTCCTTCCACGTTGCTTCAGCTCCTGTGAAGCACCTGAAGGGTTAATAAACTTCTTGAATGTGGTTTTGAGTACCTTGAGGGGTGCAGTTTTTAGAATGGTGTCACTTTTGGGTATTTTCTGCCATATAGACTTCTCAAAGTGACTTCAAATGTGAGGTGGTCCCTAAAAAAAATGGCTTTGTAAATTTTGTTGTAAAAATGAGAAATCGCTGGTCAACTTTTAACCCTTATAATTTCCTAACAAAAAAATTTTTTTTCCAAAATTGTGCTGATGTAAAGTAGACAATAAAAATTCAAAGTTTGAAAATTGAAAAATTTTCAAAATTTTCGTCATATTTGCATTTTTTTCAAAAATAACCGCAAGTTATATCGATGAAATTTTACCACTAACGTGAAGTACAATATGTCACGAGAAAACAATCTCAGAATCGCGAAGATCCGTTGAAGCGTTCCAGAGTTATAACCTCATAAAGAGACAGTGGTCAGAATTGTAAAAATTGGCCCGGTCATTAACGTGCAAACCACCCTTGGGGGTTAAGGGGTTAAGGACCTGTGGTGATGTCATGATCACCTGACCAGGGCATGTGATGTTACCTCACCTGTGGGTGTAGTTAGAGGCTATGTAAGTGAGGTGTGTTTAGCACATGAGAGAGAGTGTTTGGGAATCTGCCAGTGTGGACAGACTTCCATGTGTCCAGGCTGGACACTACAGAGAGGTCTGTGTCATGACAGGGAGAAGCCTTTCTGTATCTGTGGCTCCAGATAGAGCCTGAGTGCTGGACCTTGCACAAGTCATGTGTGCCCACAGGACTGGGAGAGCAGAGCTAAGCTATGGACATTGAGGTTTTGTCTGCATGATGTAAAGACTGTTTAACCTTTTGTTGCTAAAGTGACGGTTTATGGAGCCAATAAACCACATGGACATTGAAGAGAACGTGTCTACTGTCTCCTCTTACGCAGCTAAGTGAGTACAATCCTTACAGCATGTATAGATTTTGTATGTAGACTACCAAAAAATGTGTTTCTATGCATTCAAGGTAAAAATGTAGTTTTCTTTTTAGCAATGTTATTATCAGTCAGGGTATACTATGACATTTGGTATCTGGCACGTTATAAGACTGATCAGCATTAATTTTGTTTTTCCATATACTATTCAGTATCCCATAGTGTATATTTATATATTTATATATTTTCTTTCATTTAAGAAAGAAGAGGGCACTGGTGAAAAGCGTCCAAGAGGGCGTCCAAGAAAATGGGTTAGTATTTATTAATTTACTGTTTATGTTCAAGCATACATCTTCATATAGAATTTGGGAAATTTGCTGAATAAGCGATCACCCAACAGGTATCTACTGTTTGTAACTCTTTTTTTTAAATGTCATGTGGCAGTTCACTATTTACACGTTTTTCATTTGCCACATTTTCACCCAGGTGTATTTTGGCTCTTGTTTTCCACGTTTTGTAAGACAAAAACTGGAGCTGAACATAAACACAGTAAAAGTATAGTAATACCATTTGCACCTCTTCTATGTATTGTCCTAAATACTGAAAAAAACAGATGCAAAACAATTACCAAAATACTGTCCATTCACCTTCATCATTTTCAGAGTTCACACAGCAATATAGATCAACCTTCTAGTAGTGTTGGGGTAGGCAAAATAATCTCTCTAGGAAATAAATGGCAAAAAGACAATTAAGACTTTAATAAATACCGTATTTTGAGGATTAGAAGACACACCGGAGCATAAGACGCACACCAAAGGTGGAAAATAATTTTTTTTAAATAAAATGCTGGTACGTCTTAGGCCTCTTTCACACATCCGTTTTTTGACTTCAGGCATGATCCGGCGTGTTGTTAAAAAAACGGATCCGGTACCGGATGCGTTTTTTTTACCATTGACTTTCATTAGCCCTGGATCGCGCCTTATGTCATTGCGTTGTATCCGTTTTTGTCCGGATCCGGCGGAAATGTACATTCCGGCGGCCGGACAAAACGGTGCCTGCAACGTTTTTATTTTTAACCGGAGCCGCCTGATAGTGCCTGAAGCGGCGCATCAGGCGGCCGGAAACAATACAAGTGAATGGAACCGGATCAGACTTTTGTGCAATCCGTCAAAAGTCTGATCTGGATTCAGACATCCAAAACCCTCTTTCAGCTGCAGATGGAAGGAAGAGAGCCACAGTCATTACTAGTGGGTAGGCGGAGCCCAGATAGGATTGACACCTCAGATTAAAAAGAGTGTTGACCGGCCCCTCCAGCTCGGGCTCCTCCTACTCAGCTCTTCAGTTTACAATTTGAGGTCTCAGAGGATAGTCGCTGCTGGAAGCAGCTCCTCAGAAGATTTTATTATTTTTTATCGGACAAGAGACTTGGATCACCAAATGTGGTCTAGAGGTCTCAGGAGTCTCAGCGCTGCTGGACTCCCACCTCTCCCTTGGCGGATCTGTATTACCCTAAACCCTGCCGGCCCGGGGGGATGAGGATGGCTTCCCTGGCGGGGGCGCAAACCGCGCTGCAGGGGTCACTGCGTCCCCCGCCCTGGGGGGAAGCATGGGCATAGCGCCAGAAACCCCTGGGGGTCCCTGTGGCGCTTCGGCTGGTGAGTACCTCACATTTTTACCTCACATTTTTATTAATGTGTGTGTGAGTGTTTAAGCGACTGCTACGGCAGCCGCTGTACATTACATGTCGGTGACTGTGTTTTTTGTCCGCAGGTGGATGCCTGCAGGACATAGGAGAGGAGTGCGCGCCTTTTTATTTGAATTTTCGCGCCGCTCTGAGCGCGCGCTTTACTGCTGTCTCCATTTCCGGCTTCTCTCATGGAGCACACGGAGGCACAGCGCGGCGGCCATTAAAGAAGCAGGCTGAAAGCTTCTTCTGGCTCTTCTCCCTCCTCCCCTCCCGGCAAGATGTTACACTGTTACCAGCTGGGTGAGTCGCTTCCAGCCCGCAGGCAGAAGCTTAACCCCTTCACCCCCACAGCGCGGGCGCCTTCTGGGGCACTAATGAGTGACAGACTGCGCTGTCCTGCGGCTGTTATCGCATAAGGGGCTCGCACACTCTTTTCAATAATAATAAAGAGTTTGTGGGGAGTCTGCGATTTTAATACTGCCACTATACGTTCCCACTAACGATCCTGATAACGACGCATACTAATGCGATCGTTTGTGTGATCATTTTTTAATGTCGCTAGTAGCTGCCAATCTGGGCGATCTCATTAACATCGCATAAGCGGTTAGCGATCTCCTTAACAACTTTGGCGGTCATTGCGATATACAAAACAGCGCAATTTTTAGCGATCTTGTGGAACGTTTTTCTGTTAGTGTGGCATAAAAAGCTGTCCTGCAGCTGCTGCCTTATAAGAGGCACTTGGGGCTCGCACAACTTTTTCATTATCAAGGTTGTGGGGAGTCTGCTACTTTAACCCCTTCTTAGGCGGTTAACTATTAATGCTGGGGTAGCTCTCTCTTTAAGAGCTTTAACCCTTCAGCGATTGTTTTTTCTTTAAGAAACACACTGTTCTAGTTACTGACAGGTTTAACCTGCCATATACTGTGCAAGGACATGTCAGATACGGACTATCTGACACGCAGACCCCGACAGCGTCATGCGCAGCGGTCGGAGGTTCCAGTGGTGTCAAAATGGAGGCCCTCGCTAGTTTCTATGATGGCCTGTCTGACCTTCTAGGTTATGGAGTGTCAGCTAGATCCTCTCAAGGAAGCGACACAAATCGGTGCCTTCCTTCTCGCGTAGCGAAGATGTCCGTTTCGGACAAGGAGGATCGGCATGGACACTCTGCCTCTCTCATGGACCGTACTATTGGAGCCATGAGGGCGTTACAGTTACCAGAGAGAGGTAACTAGGCGTCCTGGTAAGTCGGCCCGGATGTTTCAGGAGTCGCATAGGTCGCGACGGCTTTACAATCTGTATCCGTTTTCTACGGAGTTGATTGTTAATTGGATCTCCTGAAGTGAATGTCCCTTTATCCTGGTAAAGGAAGGCGAGTCTGCAGGACCTGCTGGAGATGGCAACAATATCCATCTGCGAGGCCGCGGGTCATGGATTCAGTATTAAGGATCTATGTGTACTTGTAAAGTTTCCCTGAGCCGTTTGGACGGCGTGACAAGATGGATCCCCTCTATCGAGATAGATGGGCTTTTCAAGTTGAAGGATTCTGCGTCACTGCTATCCAGGGCGCAATCCTTGGCAGTCACAGTCAGAAGAGCACTGTGGCTTAGACAGTGGAACGCGGTTTCCAAGCAGGGTTTGCTATCTTTAGCTTACAAAGTGGTCAGCTATTTGAATCTGACCTCACAGAGCTGATTTCTGAGGAAAAAGAAACAGCTTTACCGCAGCGCAGAGCTGTGACTTCTGCGTCTGGCAGGACTAGTGCCGGTAGTTGTCGGCGGTCCTTTCGGTCCAGGGGATGATCCGGTCAACCCTCTGGGGGTTTGGGTCGTTCCTCTCTTTTTAAAAAAAAAAAAAAAAGGGGGAATTTCTCAGAAATTCCGCATACCCTGGAAACAGAACTTCCATTAAGACAGAAGCTGGCAAAAAACCCGCTAAAGCGGTCTGACGTCTGGGTCTCACTCGAGCGCTCTCGAGTGGAGGGTCGTTTACTCCAATTCAAACCGACTTGGGTTTCCCGTGTGTCGGACGCCTGGGTAACACAGGTTGTGTTGGCAGGCTACTTCATAGAGTTTCTTTCTCGACCCCGGACAGGTTTTGCCAATCTCGCATTCCGTCAGAGCCGAGCTATTTGCCGCTCTACTACGAGAGGTCGATTCCCTTCTGCAGAAGGGTGTGGTGATACCGGTTCCGCAGAGGACCGGGGAAGAGGATTCTTATTCCAACCTCTTTGTGGTCCCCAAAAAGGAGGACAAATTTCGCCCTATTTTGGATTTCAAAGATTGAATCGGCATGTTTACATCCCGAAAATTCCGCATGGAGTCGCTTCGCTCCGTTGTGGCAGCCCTGTCAAAGAACGTCTTTTTGGTCAATCGACATTCGCGACGTTTATTTTCATGTTCCCGTCGGAAGGGCTCACCGGCACTTCCTTCGTTTTGCCATAGGTCAGGACCATTGCCAGTTTGTGGCTCTGCCATTCGGCTTGGCCTCGGCGCCCAGAGTTTTTACAAAAATTCTAGCGCCCCTCATGGCAATTCTTCGAAGACAGGGGGTTACGATTTCCCTACCTGGACGACCTTCTGATTGTGGCGTCCTCAAAGGAGGAGGCGGGGACGGCTCGCAATCTATCCCTTCAGCTCCTGGAGGATTTTGGGTGGCTGGTCAATTGGGAGAAGTCGTCTCTGGAAGTCAATCCTGTTTTTGGGAATGCATTTCGACACTGTACGGACGGTGGTGTCCCTTCCTCCAGACAAGCGGGCATGTCTCTTTCGACATGTACAAATTATGAGGTCTACGGCAGCAATGTCCTTTCGGAAGTGTATGCGCCTTCTGGGTTTGACGTCCATGGAGGCACTTCCGTTTGCCCAATTTCATTCCAGGGCCCTCCAAAGGCTCATTCTGAGTCGTTGGGATCGATCGCAAGCTTCTCTGAATTGCAGCGTCATCATCTCTCACAGGGTGCGAGAATCCCTAGGATGGTGGTTACGTCCAGGAGCGTTATTCCTGGGGAAATCTTTCCTCCCTCCGAGGTGGTCGGTCATAACCACCGATGCCAGCCTGACGGGCTGGGGGGGGTGTCTGGAACGATCTTTGGATCCAGGGAGTATGGTCATCGGAAGAGTCTGTTCTACCGATCAACATCCTGGAGTTGAGGGCAATTTTTCCTTTGCCTACAACACTGGACGGTCCCTTTAAGCGGTCTACCAGTCCGAGTGCAGACAGACAACGCGACGGCGTTGCGTATATCAACCACCAAGGCGGGACAAGGAGCTCCAGCCTCATGATGGAGGTGTCTCGGATCCTGGTATGGGCCGAGACCAAGGTTCCAGCCATCTCTGCGATCACATTCCAGGAGTCCAGAATACCACGGCGGACTTCCTCAGTCACGAGAAGATGGATCCTGGAGAATGGAGTCTTCATCCGAAAATTTTTGCGCTGCTGTGCTTCCGTTGGGGAACTCCCCAAGTGGATTTGATGGCATCCAGGTTCAAATGCCAAACTACCGACCTTCATGTCCAGGTACAAGGACCCGAAGGCTGTGGCGGTGGTTGCTCTGGTGGCTCCATGGGACCATTTCGAGCTAGTCTATGTGTTTCCGCCGATATCTTTACTTCCTCTGGTGCTGCGTCGGATCAGACTGGAAGAGAATTCCGGCTATGTTGATAGCCCCGGATTGGCCAAGGAGGACGTGGTTCTCGACACTGGTGTTGTTTTTGGCGGCACCGCCATTCCCACTTCCTCCTCGCCCGGACCTGTTAACCCAGGGGCCCGTTCGTCATCCGGACTTGAAGTCTCTGCGTTTGACGGCGTGGCTCTTGAGACCGAAACCTTGACCCGTAGAGGTTTTTCAGCCGAAGTCATTGCCACTCTGCGAGCTGCCAGAGGTCCGGCTACTACTAAGATTTATCACAAGACTTGGTCTTTTCGTGGTTTCGGGTTCTTCAAGGAATCCGAGGATTTTTTTTCCATTCCCATTTTGTTGGCTTTGCTACAGTACGGGCTGGACAAAAGGTTTGGCAGTTAGCACTCTGAAAGGTCAGGTTTCTGCCCTGTCTTTGCTATTTCGGAAGGCTATCGCCTCGCGTAGGGACGTACGTTCCTTTTTTCGCGGAGTAACCCGTCAGTTTCCACTGCGGAAGGCGCCTGTGTCTCCTTGGCGGCTCAACCTTGTCTTGGAGGCTCTTCAGCATATACCTTTTGAGCCTATGGGTTCTGCTAGCCTTTCTTTAATTTCTTGGAAGGTTACCTTCTTAGTGGCGGTAACCTCTTTAAGAAGGGTTTCTGAGTTGGCAGCTTTTTCCTGCTCGCCTCCTTTCCTGGAGTTTTACCCGGATCGAGTAGTGCTTCGCACACGGGGCGATTTTCTACCTAAGGTGGTGTCGCAATTTCATGTTAACCAGGATATTGTGTTGCCCTCGCTTTGCCCGGGCCCAGGGAATGCAAAGGAACGGAACTTGCACAAATTGGATTTAGTGCGGGTCTTGAAGTTCTATTTTGTCTATTACTCAAGGTTTTCGAAAGTCAGATTCCCTGTTTGTGATTACAGCAGGTCGTAGGCGTGATCAACGAGTTTTCAAGGACTCTATAGCTCGTTGGATTCGGTCGGCCATTTTGGAGCCTTACCGTCTTAATGGCGAACCTTGCCCGATTAAGATTCGAGCTCGCTCCACGAGGGCTGTGACTTCATCGTGGGCCTTTCATCAAGGGCTTCGGCAGCTCAGCTCTGCCAAGCGGCGACCTGGCGTTTCGTCCACACATTTACAAAGTTTTATAAGGTGGACGTCAGTGCTTCCGCTGATGCGGCCTTAGGACGTAGGGTCCTGCAGGCAGCGGTAATTTAAAGTTTTTAGTTAACTTGTATTTGGCGCCTGTGGCGCATTTATCTAGGTTGTTGGGTTTCTGCCTATTTTGTTTTTTTCCCACCCTAATTTTTGGACTGCTTTGGGACGTCCCACTAGTAATGACTGTGGCTCTCTTCCTTCCATCTGCAGCTGAAAGACGGATTTTGGTAAGAACTTACCTGTAAAATCCTTTTCAGCGAAGGAAGGAAGAGAGACACAGCTCCCTCCCATGGCAGAAGTGTGTTGTTGTATTTACAGATGCAGCGTGACCCTTCTCTGATAGCGATTATCTGGACTGAGGTCGACGCGCTACGGCTCTGTTCCAGCATTGCCAGCTTATCGCAGTAGTCAGGTTCAGTGAGTAGTACCTGTAAGTGTGTGATTTTTTTTTTGCCGAATGCATGCATAACCTGTACTCTTATGTTTTTTCTCTGAAGTCCTTCAGAAGGGGTTATGTTGCTTCGCTGGTGTTATTGTTCTTCCTTAAGCTTGGGTACGACTGAAGAGCTGAGTAGGAGGAGCCCGAGCTGGAGGGGCCGGTCAACACTCTTTTTAATCTGAGGTGTCAATCCTATCTGGGCTCCGCCTACCCCACTAGTAATGACTGTGTCTCTCTTCCTTCCTTCGCTGAAAAGGATTTTACAGGTAAGTTCTTACCAAAATCCGTCTTTTTCTGGGTTCAAAAGTTCAGGTCGGATCCAGCAAAAAAACGGATCCGTTGCATCAGTTTTTTTATTTCAGCGCCGGATCCGTCCCTTCAGCTGTTCGACGGATCATGCCTGACACAAAAAAACGGATGTGTGAAAGAGGCCTTATAGTCCATTTTAACAGTAGCTTACCCAGGTACGGTGGCAGTGGAACGGGGTCACAGGAGGCAGGGTCGTTGTTTCAGAAGGTCGGCAGTTGAGTGGTGTCACGGGGCAAGGTACCTCCTTCAGCAGACCGGCAGCGGTAGGAGTGGGGGCGATGTCTGTGCTGTCAAAAGTTGTCGGAGCCGGTGAGCAGAGTCCCCTTTTTTCATTAGTTACCCTATGGTGGGTTTAGGGAAAATGGACGCCTACGGCAGCGCATACGCAGATTGAAATCTCAATGGCCATCTTCTCAAAGCTCACCATAGGGAAAACAATTAGTAAGGGGGACTCTGCTCGCCAGCGCCGATATGATGTGAGAGCACAGGCATCTCAGCATCGCCCCACTTCTGCCGCCTGCCTCCTGAAGCACCAACCCTTTTTTTTATGAAGCAGCTCCACCGTTGCCGCCCCCGATAAGCTTCCATAAGATTTTAAGACGCACCCCCATTTTCCTCCCAAATTTGGAGGAAAAAAAGTGTGTATTATAATCCGGAAATTACTGTATATTAAAATGTCTAGAGGCATACCTCCACAATTTCCACACAATAAAAACTAATTCCACAGAATTGAGCAGACACAATGTGCGCACCATTATGTAGCGAAAATGGGGATTAAATAGTAATATTTGAATCCCCACAGAAGGTGACTACTAGTATCAACAATCATACAATGACAAAGAGTCCAATAGTCATATAAGTTTTTCCCACACTACTGAGTCTACAAGATCTCAACCAATCCTGTAGTGGTTGTGTGACATAATTAGGGATCATCTCAGCAGAGTACCAGTGGGTCCATATCATGTGACCAATTGCAGAGTAAAATCTTTTAATTGAAATAAACACGCAGAGTAAAGTCCCTTAATTGAAATACACACTGAACGTTTTTTACCCATTTATTCACCAAAAAAATTAAGAAAGCAAAGGTATACTCACCTTTCCGCTGATAATTCATTAATGCCTTTGTCCCACAACGATCCGCGTGGTTTGGTGAGCGGTCACATCAGCTGTCTGTTTAGCCTTTGGTTAGTAAATAAAGGGGGGACCCCTATAATAACCAGTAAAGGCTAAGCAAACAGCCTGGGAACTTTTATGGTTATTGGCCCCTTCCCAGAAGATTAACATCAGCCCCCCAGCTGTCAACTTTCCCTTAGCTGGTTAGGAAAATGAAGGGGGACCTCATGCCGTTTTTAAATTATTTAATTAATACACAATATATACACACACAACTGCTGACTCCAACTCCCATCAGCGTAGAATAATCTCACTGATCGCAGTGAGATTTGGGTTCACCACCTGGCGCCTAGGAACAGCGCAAACTGTACTGCTTTTCCCGACTAAGCTTTTAATTCTTGTTGTGAATACTCTGGAGGCGACTTCTGAGCTGGGGCTCCCTCCGGTGGTTGCTGAGGGTAATGAAGTAATTGCTGAATGGCCTTCAGCTGGCTCTGAATAGTCTGATATAAGTGACCTGAGTTCCCATCAGCCTTGCCGGTAATCAATTGTTCTTCCTGGTCTTGCTTGGAGCTCAGCTTGCATTCCTGCTCTCATTCAGATAAGTGATTTGCTGTTTTTTTTTTCCTCCGGTTGGATTTTCCTTGCTGGTTTGCTGCTGGCAGTGAAATTCAGCCTGGTCCCCTGTTGGGGCCTGGCTCTGCAATTGTGCTCATTTTGTATTTGCACTTTTGCTCTGTCCTTGTCACTTTTTATTTGCTGAATTGCTGTGTGTTACACCAGAGATCTGATTTAGATGGTAGAGATCGTGTGATCTCTGTTTTTTGTTAATCAGAAGTGTTGGTATTTTTGTCAGGGGTTTTTTTGGGTTGCAGTCAGAATTCTTTCTTTTACTTTTCTATCTAGACAGATTGGGCCCCAGCGTTTGCTCATTCTATTTTCTGTCTGTCCGTATTTTCTTCTTGTCTAACCGCCATTACATGTTTGGGGGCTTCCTATTTCTTTGGGGGTTCTGCTGCAGGGCAGATAGCTTTCATCTTTCTGCCTTTAGGTGTAATTATCTCTCTGGCTGTGACGAGGCGTGTAGGATCACCGTAGGTACGCTCCACGGCTACTTCTAGTGTTGCGGTTAGTTTAGGGTCCTGAAATCCAATAGTTTCCAGCCGCTCTGGTGTATTGCTATTTTGGCTATTTTTGCAATTTCTCCTCAGCTACCGAAACATAACAATTCTGGTACGTGTCACACTGATGACACACGGATGGCATCCGTGTGACATCAGTATGCACAGAGCTGTTGAGTCTGAGTCGGAACCCATTTTGGTGAAGTTGGAGTTCGGTGATAAAATGGACCGACTCCGACTCCTAAAATTATATAACAAATTGGATACAGTAGTTCAATGCAGTTTGTGAAGAATTTTTTTTTTTTTTTATAAGAATTTGGGAAAGTTATGAAATGTCCTATTCCTGATCTAAGGTGTAGACTTTTAGCTGAGATGAATCTGTGCTGCAGTTTATGTTCATGAGAAGTAGTGAAGCTCCTCCTCTACAGATAAGGGTAAAAATAAACACAGGGAAGGAATGCCTGCATTCATCTCAGAACTTCTGGAGTGAACAGGAAAGCAGGATTAAGGAAGGTAAGTATTTCTTAAAGCATATCTAAACTTTCAATAAACTGTGCATAAATCAATAGTCCAGTATATGTTGTCTCTGTATGCTTGATATTTTAGTTTGTTTTTCCTCTTAACTCATGTTTGGAGAAATCAGCTGCTCTATATACATAGAACATAAGGGAAAAACTGTTTTCTAACATCTCAAATTTGGAAATACAGTAACAGAATCGATGAGGACATATTTATTTTTGTGTGTGTTCTGGAATATGATTCAGCACAAACATGCTTCCTCCTTCCTCCCCTCTTCATAGACTGTGAAAAATATGATGTGAAGCATTTAGTGAGCTGTACCCTGAGTCAAGCCTGACATTGAAAGTTCAGAGTAAAGCTGTCTATAGCAACATATTTTACAAACTTTATACTTATCATCTGTCCTATTGATTTATGCAAAGATTGTTTTATTTCTATCCCAAATTATACAGTGAATGATTCCCTATTCTTGCAAGAAATGCAATATACCTTAATTTTTTTACAGGACAAAATTATTTTGAGAGCGAGTTTACATAATTAAAAAATGTCTAAGAGTGTGTTTCTACGATCAGGATTCCTTCAGTAAATGCTGCGTGTTTGATGCTGCGTGCTGGCGCAGCGTCAAACACGCAGTGTCCAGATGTTACAGCATAGTGGAGGGGATTTCAAGAAATCCCGTCTCCACTATGCGTAAGAACACGCAGGCGGCAGACCTGCGTTAACGGACATGCGGCGCGTCTTTTCAGATCGCAGCATGTCCTTTTCCCTTGCGGCGACGCTCCGTCGCCGCAAGGGAAATAACACAGGCCTATCTAGTGCTGCGGTGATTCCGGATGTGTTCAATGAGCACATCCGTATTCACAAGGGGGCGGGGTTTTGGGCAGAGCGGACTTTCTGTGGTTCCGGACCGTGGAGCCACAGCCTTAGAAGCATCTTATGAAGTCAGCTGTATTTGAGCATTTCACAGTAACTCAAGATAAAAAAAAAATTTTTGTGTCAGTGTATAAGTGACCCAGATGAAAACAAATTCTGTGATGCCAAAATCAGTGCATACTCAGGCAGTGGTAAAAATGCTCCTTCAAGAGCTTCCAATTTAAAAAGACATTTACAACGGTGCCACCCAGAAGTTTACAAAGCTGTGATTGAAAAAGATCACAGCAGCACCAAGAACCCAGAGACCAGCACTTCCTGTCAGGCAAAGGAGAAGGAAAGAGCGTCTCAAACATCAGTTACAAGATATTTTGTAAGTGACAGTTACTGTAACAATGACAGCAGATGTGTTTAAAAGACAGCTCATCAAGCTTGTTGTGAAGGACAGTGTACCATTATCATTATTTGCACGACCAGCTTTTACAGCTCTTAATGGAGAAATGGCCCGCAAACTTGTTTTTTCTCTGGAAAGAGCAAGTATTAGAAAATTAGTGATTGAAGAAGCCCTTGATCAAAAGGAAGATCTTAAAAAGACTCTTAAGAGACGCTTTGTGTATCTTAAAATGGATGCCTTCACACGTCTCAGAGTGAACTATTTTGCTATCAACGTTCGATATCTTCCTGACAACAACAAAAATTGTTACTAAGACGCTGTCAGTAAAAGATACTAAAGCTCATCACAGCAGCCAGTTTCTTCAGACCTTAGTGGAAAAAGTTCTGCAAGATTATGAACTCAAAAAAGAACAGGTTCTTGCTATTGTAATTGATAATGCTTCAAACATGTTAAGTACAATTAAACTGATGAATGAGAATAATGAAGGTGAACAGCAGCTAGAAGAACATTTCACATTCAGTATGTTGGAGATGGAAGGCCACAGTCCTGTTCCCATAAAGCAGGAACAAACAGATTTTAGTACAGGAGAACAGCAAAATGATTCTTTACAATTAGATGATCTTGTTGAAGCTGCTTCCCTCCTCTTTCCTATTCATCACATGCGCTGTGTTGTGCACTCGCTGCAGCTGGCAATAAGAGATAGTCTGCAAGAGGGACATGCTGGAACTCTGATTAGCAAAGTGAGGAAATTGGCTATTGCTGCCAAGAACCCCTAAAATTGATTCCATCTTGAAGAGACGTGCTGGAAAGTGGTAATTGTGGATCAAGCAACTTGGTGAGTCAGCACCTATTTAATGATTGAGCGATTGCTTGAGCTGAAACCCTTCCTTGTAGATATGACCTACCCTCAGGTAACACTACATGAAGGTCAATGGACACAGGTGGCTGAACTGAAGGAATTGCTTCATCACCCATATACAGTGACTAAAAAGTTACAAGCTGGCATTTTTATAAATGAGTGGAAGAACTTGTCTTTTTGTCTGTTCCAAAGAGGTTTAATCGCAGATTGCATTGCTGCTTCAATGAAACGGAGAGAGACACTGCTATTAGAAAATAAAATTCTTCTGGCAGCTGTTTATGTGGACCTGAGTCATCCTATATTGCTGAAAGATCATCCGCTTACTAAAGGAAAAGAAGCTCTGATTGAGATAACAGGATGAGTGGGCTACAGAACGGCCAAGAGCAAGAGGACTCAGGTCCTGCCAGTGCTGCTGCTGCCGCCGTTTCTTCATCCTCATCAGATGAGGAGTTTGATTTCGACAAGTATTTGAACGACATAGAGCAGGCGAAGCGTTGCTGCAGGGAAAAAGATTCCACTCCCTTAGAAAACAGATTGACTATATTTCAGCAAAATTTTTCACTTGCCCTCAAAGAAGTAGAAGATTTCAATCATTCATCAAAACTGACTGTGCACAAGCAATTCCTTTATACCCTGAAATTGTTAGAGATGTTGCCCATGTGGTTGCTGCTTTGCCACCAACCCAAGTTAGTGTAGAGAGGTTGTTCTCTAGGCTTAAAATAATTAGGTCATATTTGAGGTCATCTATGAAGGAGGATCTGATGGAGGCGATACTATTTCTCAGAACAAATTCATAGACTGCACAAATGTTGTTGAGTACGTTTTTTTTCCACTTACTGCGTAATGTATAATAAATTGTAAATATGCAATTTTTTTTGTTCTAAAGTTGTATTCCAATAAATATATTTTATGTTTTATCTAAATGGTTTGATTATTATATCATAATAATGATTAAAAGCCTGATGTTACCATTTTACTACAGTAAATTTATCACTTAAACTTAAAAACATGAGCCATGTATGAGGAAGTCGGAGTCATTGTCATGGAAAATGAGGAGTCGGAGGTTTGGTTTACCGACTCCACAGCCCTGAGTGGAGTCGGTAAGCCAACATGCATTTCACCCCTAGTGTGTGTAAAATAAAAAAAGACGTGTCTTCAGGTTTTTCACATGGACACACGGTCCGTGTGAAAAACATGACATGTGTGCACCACCATTGAATACAATAGGGTACATGTGTCCATATTTGCTTCCCAGTTTGAGCGTGTCCTAATGCAAACTCTCTGATATCGAAACGTATTTTTTTAATTAATTTTCATATCTATATTCCACTTGTATTGTGTAAATTTACATTTAGAGTTGTTTTTTTTTGTTTGTTTATGCAGGGTCTTTATTAAGAAAATATTGTTATTTTTTTTCTCTCAATTTAAACTTTTGTTTCTGAAGCTTATTCTTATGGGGATTTACACACTTTAGATACAAACTAGTGAGTTTCATACAATATGCACCTTAGATAGAAATCTTTGCACAAACAACTGTTTTATTATTAATACTTCAAAGCATTCCTGTTGTCAATTTGTAAGATCTACAGCAAGGTCAGGTGAACTAAAATCCAGTTGCTTGAGCTGCCATTTAGCAACATATTTTCCTGGAAGAAAAACACTATATATGCAATCTTTACTGCATTAAATGTGAGGGATAAATATGCAACTTATACTAGGTTAATGAAGCATATCTTTCACTTCTTTTTCAACAACCTAGAATTGGACTTAAAATGCTCATTTTAATATTTGACAAGATACATTTCCTGAAGGTTTATTTAGCAATTCTCACATAAAAGTAAGTACTCTAGTATCTTCCTAGGTTGCTAACCTACTATTCAATTTTTCTGGACATCACTACCAAAATTCACAGAGGTCCAAGATTTTTATCAACATTTGTTAATGCCGCTCCTTAGTAATGACGTGTCTCCAGATAAAGACCACCATCGCTAAAACACACCGAATTACACTCTCCATATGGGACAGGAGTGTTACTGTGCAGGATCTAAATAAACAGAATAATATAAATACTGAGAATTGCATCCAGTATACAGGATTGGAGTGAAATTGTATAGCATCCATATATAAGAGAAGATACTATGCATTACGGTACATCTAGTTTACAGGGTAGAAGTGTTACTATACAGTGTATATACATAAATAATAAGAACAGGGGCTGAACTTTACACCCAGTATACAGGACAAGAAAAGGGGTACCGTGGTCCTATTCTGTATCTATTTATATAATTGCCTTGTAATGTTTTCATTTCCTGTTCTGTTCAGATGTCACCGTATCCCAGAATTCCAAGCGGAGGAAGTTCACCGACCGCCATATTGGGACACCCAAGTGATGGGTGTCTCAATATGGAAACTGCTGCTGGAACCAACTTATTGTGCGGTACTACCAGCGGAACACCGTCGCACCACACACACACATACACACACTTACACTCACACACTCATACACTCAAACTCACTCAGACTCACTCACATACACACACATTCACACTCTCATTCAGTCACACTTACACACACACACTTACACTCACATATTCGCTTAGACTCACACTCACACACTCAAGCAGCCTCTTGTACGGTACCACCAGCAGAACATCGTCGCACTGCACCTGCGCGAATTCCGCACTGGCGCAGTGAATCATTCGGCTGATCCCGGCGGCAGATGCGTGACGTGTCTGCAGGCAGAGGAAGCCGGTCACATTAAAGGGGTTTTCCCACGAACAAAAGTTCATTTTCAAATTTGTCTGTGTCTGACCGTGTATGGAGCATGCCACATGTCCTGGGCAGGGGAGGAAGAAAAAGACAATACTGACATTACAGCAGGGGATCACAGAGGATTCATTTTGTGAGGTTAAATATTTCACTGACTGTTTTTAAACAATATTTTACCTCACAAAATGTATCCTCTGCTATCTCCTGCTGTAATGTCAGTATTGTCTTTTGCTTCTTCCCTGCCCAGGAGCTGTGGTATGTTCTGTACACGGTCAGACACAGGGGTGAGAGAGACAGAGCACAGGGGTGAGACAGCTCAAACGGGACAGCACATGAGGGGAGAACACAGCACAGGAAGGAGAGAGACTGCAGACAAGGGGGATAGCACATGGGGTAGACAGGTCAAAGAAGAGAGCACAGACGGGAGAAGTCAGCACATGGGGAAAGAGAGTGGATAGGTGGGTGAGCACATGGGGGGGAGAGATTCTCAACGTTGCAAAGCCTGCCCCCATTGTGACATTACCGCCCTCCCGATGCGATAGCATCGGGCCTCCATCTAGTATATGAATAATGATACACTGAACAAAAGAAGAACTCGGCAAACAAATATATTATGAAGGGCTAGGAACATATATCATTAATGTAGTGTTCCCCCACAATATAATGAAAACAGTCATGGTGATGTACTCCTGTATAATTATTATAACAAACCAGAAAGAAGGGAGTAAGCTAGAAACACCAAACACATCACAAAAGAGTATGTTTAAAAAATGACTTTACTTTATTGATACATAAAATAATGACACTAACGTTTTGTAGAAGGTCAAAACCTAATGACACAAGTAAAAGATAAACGGGAAGGGGTAATCTCCACTCAAGGATTAGATAGGCGGTAATATTTTCTAAAAACAATGAATACAGAGTCGTGTGCATCACAACTGTGTATAGTTTACACATTGTAAATAAGTCAATAATTTATATTAGGAGAACACTGTAAAGGTACTGTCACATTAGGCGAGATTGTTAGCGATATCGCTTAAGCGACAGCGATTTTATGAAGCAGCAGTGACATCGTCAGCGACGTCGCTGTGTGTGACATGTAGCAGCGATGTGGCCCCTGCTGCGATGTCGCTGATCGTGCACGAACGTTCTGGACCGTTTTTTGATCGTTGGCGTTCCGCTGGTGAGCCTGAATCGCTGAGTTTGACACCCTTTATGAACGACGAGCAACCTCATGTCAGCGGCGCAGGCGGGACTGGGTTTTAACGCCCCTCAGCTCCGATTGGTGGCCACAACATCTAGTCCTTTGTGCGTTGTTGCGAGGATACTATCGTGTGGGGGGTTTTGTGATCATGTAAGAGTCGCTACAGCGCTTCATCTTTGCCATTTATACAAGACGTTTTTGGGATCCTGAAAAAATGAATCCGGGGCAAATGCAATAGCGGCACAGACTGGATCTCAGTAGCTGCAAAGCAGAAGGCTAGCAGGACACAGTATGGAACGATGCTGGAAATTCGTATGAACCACTTGCGTCATCTTTTATGATGTGGACGTCCAATCATTAAGCGAGAGCTGTGACATATGACATACAGTGACCAGCAATCTGTGCTGAGGGGCTTGGAAAAGGTTGCGCTCAATCACGCCTATCGAGGTCGGCATCTTTAACAATACATGCTGTGTGACAGGTCCCAACGACCGCCAAGGTCGTTATACAGATCGCTGATGTGTCGTTTATGAGATCTTCCTGTTTGGAAGCTACTAGCGCCCATATAGCGATCACACCAACGATCTCGCCAGGTCGTGTCATTGTCGTGATCACTGGTGCGATCGCTTAGTGTGACAGTACCTTAACTGATTACAAAATGATTTAGCAACAATCAGTAATATATGCAAATAATATAATTTAGATAAGGACAACTAACATCAATGTGGCATATGCTGGATGTGACAAGTGCATACACGTTATATGAAGGTAAGCCTGAAGGGTTCCCATCATAAAAATTCAATCATGTAGTGATAATCATTTTTAAAGTTTTACTCACTTAACCTAAAAGTCTAAGTCCAATATCATGCACATGCACAGTCTGTTCATGGAAGCCGCCAAATGCAGTAAACCACTTACCCATAATGGGAGAAGGGAGACCACCGCCCAAGCCCCGATATGTGTTTCACCTCTTGCTTTTACGGGGGATATGTGGCAAGTATAAATTATCTCCTTATATAGTGCTAAGTTTAGGGGTGAGTGCACACGTTGCGGATTCACTTGCAGATTTTTCCCCGCGGATTTTGCTAAATCCGCATGTAAAACGTCCTCTTCCCTCTTCAACTCCTGATCCAGCTGATTTGCTCCTCCCCTTGCCAGGAACTTTACTGACTCATGACTCCAACAGAGAAAATTGACTGGTTGTTACATGGAGCAAGGATTCAGCTAGTCAATTTTGATGTCATAGACCTAATGGAAAAGACAACAATTAGTTGGGTAGAAGTGCAAAATTAGCATTTATAGGTACTTGGTGGCATATACCGTATAAACTCGTGTATAAGCCGAGACCCCTAATTTTGCCACAAAAAACTGGGAAAACTTATTGACTCATGTATAAGCCGAGGGTGGTGCTGCACAAGGGTTAATGGTGGTCCAAAAAGATGCTCCATAGATAAATACCCCCCATAAAATGCTGCACAAGGGTTAATGGTGGCCCAACAAGACGTTCCATAGATAAATGCCCCCCATATATTGGTGCTGCAATAAAAAAAAAACATACTCACTTCTTGTCGCTGGGGGCCAGGTGCCGATGTCCTGAGCAGGTGGGGACACCGGCGCGCTATGGGGGGCCAGGTGCCAGTGTCGCTGCTGGCTCAGGCCCCTGGCACTGGCGATATTTACCGGCCTCCGTTCCATTGCTGCACACCGCTCTGTCTTCCATGGTCTCAGCGCCTCTGCTCTTCCAGGTTTCAGCCGTTACGTGAGCGGTACCACGTAACCCTGAACACAGGCACTGGAGACCTTGGGAGAAGCAGGGGCTGCAGAGACCATGCCAGGAGGGGGTGATACAGTAAAGATGTATATCTTAGTACCGTGTTAGCCAGTAGATAGAAAAATATTTAGAATTGAGAGTCCTCAGTGGTTGATACCTTTTAATGGCTAACTGAAAAGATGGTAACAAATTGCAAGCTTTCGAGACTACTCAGGTCTCTTCATCAGGTAAAGACTAAGGAGGGGGTGAGTATGATCTCTGACAGCCGCGCTCCCCCTCCCACGCCGACCCCTGCTATATGACTCAGGTATAAGCAGAGAGTGGGACTTTCAGCCTTAAAAAATGGGCTGAAAATCTCGGCTTAGGCCTCTTTCACACTTCCGTTGTGTGACGTCCGCCCATCCGTGAAAATTGCGGATCCGTCAGAAAAGTAAAAAAACGGATGCAAAAGTGGTCAGTTTTCTGACGAATCCGCCAAGAAGATTTCACCGAGAGAGAGAGAGAGAGAGAGAAAGAGAGAGAGAGACCCCGGACAATGTTTTCTGCATTTTACTATGGTTTTCAATAGAGGCGACGGATCCGCAGGCGGATTCCGTCAAAAACGGATGCTGGCGGATCCGCCGCCCATAGGCGCCCATTGTACAAAATGGCGGATGCGGCGGATCCGCCGTTGTCCGCCATTTTGGCGGTCAAAAAAAACGTTGCATTGGACGTTTTTTTGAAATGACGGACGCCAATTTTTTGGCTGATCCGTCCAAAAACGGACCTAACGGATGACCATCCGTCAAAATCCGTCACTAATGCAAGTCTATGGGAAAAAAACGGATCCGCCAAAAAAAAATGGCGGATCCGTTTTTTTCACATTTTGACGGATTTTGACTGACGTCGCACGACTGAAGTGTGAAAGAGGCCTTATACGTGAGTATATACGGTAATGTGATACTAGGATAAAAAAAAAATATGGTAGTGTTTCTTTAATTGTTATTCGTTCCTCTAACAAAGACCTGATATTTTGTATATCCATTTGTCTTAGCAAGTCATATCATCTGATTTTGAATATTTAAGAAAAATTGGTTATTGCCATGCAGATTTGTGACTTTAAACTTTAGCATATAAGCCATACATCACCTTCTCAGTTGGCTTTGTTGGCACCTTGTCACATTCTTGTGCATTAGAGGAATTCATTGTTCTTGTTTGAACTGATAAGAACAAAAAAAAGGGTTTTCTGCCTGAGACCTTGGGAAAGGCAGAGGGGGTGGAATGTTGACATTGAGCAGCAGGGCTGCACTTTCCCAAGCTTTGCATACTAAAGTCTTCAATAGACATTAGGTGTACAGATCAGCCAATTCTGTACTGTGTACAAGGAAATCCAAATAAATTAGTGATCTCGGGTTTACCATGTCAATTTTAATCTAGCTTTTCCCTATTTTATTTATGTACATATTTGTATAAATCCATTTTTCAACCCTAGCCTATTTTCACCTTACTGACCAGGCCAAGTATTACAATTCTGACCACTTTATGTGGTAATAACTCTGGAACGCTTCAACATATCCCAGTTCTGAGAATTTTTGTATTTTCGTGACACATACTTCATGTTAGTGGTATATTTAGTCCAATATTTCTTGTGTTTATTTGTGAAATTCCGGAATTTTGGTGAAAATTTAAAACATTTTGCAATTTTCAACCTTTTAAGTTTTATGCTTTTAAACCTTTTCAGACCAATACAGTATGTGTACGTCTTGAAAATGGCCTGCGCACAAGGGGCTGTGCGCCAGCAGTCGCCACCAGGTTTCAGGTGATTCTGACAGATGACACCTGGCTCTCAGTGGCAGGAGCATTCCCCGAACCACTCCCGGCACTTTAAGCCCCTAAATGCTGCGATCAGTGAGATTGCATTATTTAGAGAGTAGTCTGAAAGAAGAAAGCCCCTCTGCCCTTGGACGTCGCGGGGTCCCAATCGTTGCCGTGGTGACTCGATTTGTCGTCATGACTAGAGATGAGCGAACATCGTTGGCTCCCTCCTTATTCGGCAAGCTATAGCGCTTACCAAAGAAGCTGCATCGGGAACCCTGATACCTGGAGCGCTATTTTTTCTTCATTTTTTTGTTTATGTATTTTAGCATTTTTTTAACCCCTTCATGACCCAGCCTATTTTGACCTTAATGACCTGGCCATTTTTTGCAATTCTGACCAGTGCCCCTTTACGAGGTAATAACTCAGGAATGCTTCAACAGATCCTAGCGATTCTGAGATTGTTTTTTCGTGACATATTCGGCTTCATGATAGTGGTAAATTTAGGTCAATAATTTTTGCATTTATTTGTGAAAAATATGGAAATTAGGCGAACATTTTGAAACTTTTGCAATTTTCAAATTTTGAATTTTTATTCTGTTAAACCAGAGAGTTATGTGACACAAAATAGTTAATAAATAACATTTCCCACATGTCTACTTTACATCAGCACAATTTTGGAAACAAAATTTTTTTTGTTAGGAAGTTATAAGGGTTAAAAGTTGACCAGCGATTTCTCATTTTTACAACAAAATTTACAAAACCATTTTTTTTAGGGAGCACCTCACATTTGAAGTCACTTTCAGGGCTCTATGTAGCAGAAAATGCCCAAAAGTGACACCATTCTAAAAACTGCACCCCTCAAGCTACTCAAAACTACATTCAAGAAGATTATTAACCCTTCAGGTGCTTCACAGGAACTACAGCAACCTGGAAGGAAAAAATGGACATTTTAATTTTTCCAACAAAAATTTTTTTTAGCATCAATTTTTTCATTTTCACATGGGCAACAGGATAAAATAGATCCTAAAATTTGTTGGACAATTTCTCCTGAGTATACCGATACCTCATATGTGGTCATAAACCACTGTTTGGGCGCACGGCAGGGCTCAGAAGGGAAGGAGCGCCATTTGACTTTTTGGATGGAAAATATGCTGGAATATTTAGCGGTTGCCATTTCGCATTTGGAGAGTCCCTGTGTGCCTAAACATTGGAACTCCCCCACAAGTGACCCCATTTTGGAAACTAGACCCCCTAAGGAACTTATCTAGATGCATAGTGAGCACTTTGAACCCCCAGGTGCTTCACAAATTGATCCGTAAAAAATAGAAAGTACTTTTTTTTCACAAAAATTTTCTTTTAGCCTCAGTTTTTTTCATTTTCACATGGGCAACAGGATAAAATGGAACCTAACATTTGTTGGGCAATTTCTCCTGAGTAAACCGATACCTCATATGTGGTCATAAACCCCTGTTTGGGCGCACGGCAGGGCTCAGAAGGGACGGAGCGCCATTTTACTTTTTTGAATGGAAAATTAGCTCCAATCGTTAGCGGACACCATGACGCGTTTGGAGAGCCCCTGTGTGCCTAAACAGTGAAAAAACCCCACAAGTGACACCATTTTGGAAACTAGACCCCTTAAGGAACTTAACTAGATGTGTTGTGAGCACTCTAAACCCTCAAGTGCTTCACAGAAGTTTATAACGCAGAGCAGTGAAAATAAAAAAATCATTTTTTTCCTCAAAAATGATTTTTTTAGCCCGCTATTTTTTATTTTCACAAGGGTAACAGGAGAAATTGGACCACAAAAGTTGTTGTTCAATTTGTCCTGAGTACGTCGATACCCCATATGTGGGGGGGAACCACTGTTTTGGCGCATGGAAGAGCTCAGAAGGGAAGGAGCGCCATTTTGGAATGCAGACTTGATGGAATGTTCTGCGGGCATTATGTTGCTTTTGCAGAGCCCCTGATGTGCTTAAACAGTAGAAACCCCCCGCAAGTGACCCCATTTGGAAACTAGACCCCCAAGGAGCTTATCTAGATGTGTAGTGAGCACTTTGAACCCCCAAGTGCTTCACAGAAGTTTATAAACGCAGAGCAGTGAAAATAAAAAAAATATTTTTTTTCCTCAAAAATGATTTTTTAGCCGGCTATATTTTATTTTCTCAAGGGTAACAGGATAAATTGGACCCCAAAAGTTGTTGTCCAGTTTGTCCTGAGGACGCTGGTACCCCATATGTGGGGGGGGAACCATTGTTTGGACGCACGGCAGGGCTCAGAAGGGAAGGAGCGCCACTTGACTTTTTTAATGGAAAATTAGCTCCAATCGTTAGCGGACACCATGTCGTGTTTGGAGAGCCTGTGTGTGCCTAAACTTTGGAGCTCCCCCACAAATGACCCCATTTTGGAAACTAGACCCCCTAAGGAACTTGTCTAGATGCACAGTGAGCACTTTGAACCCCCAGGTGCTTCACAAAAGTTTATAACGCAGAGCCGTGAGAATAAAAATTTTTTTTTTCCTCAAAAAATGATTTTTTATCCCCCTATTTTTTATTTTCACAATGGTTACTGGAGAAATTGGACCCCAAAAGCTGTTGTACAGTTTGTCCTGAGTACGCTGGTACCCCATATGTGGGGGGTAACCACTGTTCGGGCACACGTCGGGGCTCGGAAGGGAAGTAGTGACGTTTTGAAATGCCAACTTTGATGGAATGGTCTGCAGGCGTCATGGTACGTTTGCAGAGCCCCTGATGTGCCTAAACAGTAGAAACCCCCACAAGTGACCCCATTTTGGAAACTAGACCCCCCCAAGGAACTTATCTAGATGTGTGGTGAGCACCTTGAAACCCCACGTGCTTCACAGAAGTTTATAATGCAGAGCCGTGAAAAGAAAAAATCATTTTTTTTCTCAAAAATTATTCTTTAGCCGGCAATTTTTTATTTTCACAAGGGTAACAGGAGAAATTTGACCCCAAAAGTTGTTGTACAGTTTGTCCTGAGTACGCTGGTACCCCATATTGGGGGGGAACCACTGTTCGGGCACACGTCAGAGCTCGGAAGGGAAGTAGTGACGTTTTGAAATGCCGACTCTGATGGAATGGTCTGCGGGCGTCATGTTACGTTTGCAGAGCCCCTGATGTGCCTAAACAGTAGAAACTCACCACAAGTGACCCCTTTTTGGAAAGTAGACCCCCCCAAGGAACTTATCTAGATGTGTGGTGAGCACTTTGAACCCCCAAGGGCTTCACAGAAGTGTATAATGCCTGGGCATGAAATTAAAAAAATCATATTTTTTCCACAAACATGATCTTTCAGTCCCCAATTTTTTTAATTTTCCAAGGGTAACAGGAGAAATTGTTCCCCAAAAGTTGTCCAATTTGTCCTGCGTACGCTGATATCCCATATGTGGGAGAAAACTACTGTATGGGCACACGTCGTGGCTCGGAAGGGAAGTAGTGACGTTTTGAAATGCCGACTTGATGGAATGGTCTGCGGGCGTCATGTTACGTTTGCAGAGCCCATGATGTGCCTAAACAGTAGAAACCCCCCACAAGGGACCCCATTTTGAAAAACTAGATCCCCCAAGGAACTCATCTAGATGTGTGGTGAGAACTTTAAATCTCCAAGTTCTTCACAGAAGTTTATAACTCAGAGCCGTGAAAATAAAAAATCATTTTTTTCCTCAAAAATAATTTTTTTAGTCCCCAATTTTTTTATTTTCCCAAGGGTAACAGGAGAAATTAGACCCCCAAAATTGTTGTTCAATTTTTCCTGAGTGCGCTGATACCCCATATGTGGGGGTAAACCACTGTTTGGGCGCACGTAGGGGCTCGGAATGGAGGGATCACTGTTTGACTTTTTGAACGCAAAATTGACTGGAATAAATGGTGGTGCCATGTCGCGTTTGGAGACCCCTTGATGTGCCTAAATAGCGGAAACCCCTCAATTCTAACTCCAACCCTAACCGCAACACACCCCTAACCACAACCCTAACCACAAGCCTAACCCTAATCCCGCGTTTGGAGAACCCCTGATGTGCCTAAATAGCGGAAACCCCTCAATTCTAACTCCAACCCTAATCCCCAACACACCCCTAACCCTAATTCCAACTCTAACTCTAACCACAAGCCTAACCCTAATTCCAACCTTAACCCTAATTCCAACCGTAACCCTAATTCGAACCCTAATTCTAACCCTAACCTTAATCCCAACCGGAAGGCGAGGGGAGCAGAGGGGAGGGGAGCAGATAGCGATGGCGGCAACTGATCGCCGCCATCAATCGGTAGCGCCAACCAATCGCCGCCGTCACTCGGTGTGGGGTGGTCGGATCTCGGTCTCCAGCCATGGCAGATGCTATTGCAGCATCGGCCATGGCTGGATTTTAATATTTCACCAAATTACATTGGTGAAATATTACAAATCGCTCTGATTGGCTGTTTCACTTTAAACAGCCAATCAGAGCGATCGTAGCCACAGGGGGTTAAGCCACACCCCCCACCCCTCCCGTGGTGAAGCACAAAGGGTCTCGTGCCTGCGGGTCGGGTGACCTTTCAGTGACCCCGGTCACCCGACCTGCAGGAACGGGATTTATACCATGACGCCTACTTAAGCGTCATGGGTCGGAAGGCACAGGTTTTCATGACGCCTACGTAGGCGTCATGGGTCGGGAAGGGGTTAATGTATTTTTACATTTTTTAAAAAAACTTTTTTTACTTAGTCCCTGTATGGGACTTTAACTTTTATTAGTCTGATTGCTTTATTATGCATTGCACTGTATCAGCATTGCAATGCATTATACCTGTGTGTACAGGTAAGGAATGCATCTAGATGTGTGGTGAGCACCTTGAACCCCAAGGTGCTTCACAGAAGTTTATAACACTGAGCTGTGAAAATAAAAAAATAAGCCCCTACTTTTTTTATTTTCATAAGGGTAAAAGGAGAAATTCCATCATACAATTTGTTTTGCAATTTCTCCATATGTGGTCAAAAACGACTTTTTATGCATAGTGTAAAGCTTAGAAGGGAAGATGCACCTTATTGGAGTTCAGATTTTCCTGTAATGTTTTGAGGGTGTCATATCACATTGGCAGAGCCCTTGAAGTGGCAGAACAGCAGTAACTCCCATAAGTAACCCCATTTTACAAACTACACCTTTTAATGAAGTCATCATTTGTCAACAACTTCTGCTGAATGTGGAAATATCCCATATGTGGCTGTACAGTACTGCTTAGCCACATGACGAAACTTGGAATGGACAGAGCACTATTTGCCTCCTGGAGTGCAGATTTTCCTAGAATAATTTGTAGAGCACCTAACTACTAGAAGAGCAGAATACCCCCTTCAAGTGACCTCATTTTGGAAATTATACCCTTTTGGAAATTTATATAAAGGTGTAGTGATGATTTTGACTCCATGTATGTTTTCCAGAAACAAGCAGCAGTGGATGTTGCAGAGTGATAATTGCAAATCTGCAATACCTTGTAGTGCCCAATACGTTATGCCCAGCTCGTGCTTTTGGAGACATGCGCTTATACATTAGGTGGGCTCTCATCGCTACAGAAATGCCAAACAAGTGGATGCTAAATGTGATTTAAGCAGACTGCGGGGCTCCGAAGGGAGGGGGGCATTCCGATTTGAGAGTGCAGAATTTGCTGGATTTTTTTTTGGGGGGGGAGAAGAAGCCATAGTGCTTTTCCAGAGCCCTTGTGCTACCAGTAATGTGGAAGCCCTTCATATTTCCGTTAACGTTTGACAGACCTGAATGGGGACTTGCTTTTCCTGTGGATTGAGTTGAATCTTTTGTTGGGAACATTTAACATAGCGTTCGAGATCACATTTATCCGACGCTGTTTGCTGAGCAGTTACATTGGTGTTTCCATCTAAATTTCTAAATGACGTGATTCAGGTGAAACCTCCTAGGGAACCATTGACTATGAGGCAGCAAAGTTACTCTGGACCCTGTCTGACCTCTGTTCAGCTGTGTCCTTCTTTTCAGTGGTGCACAAAACTATGGCGGACCCCGCTTTTATGTACTCCTAAAAAGACAGACACCACCAGATCATATGTCAGATGGCATCCACAGTGCCTCCGTCTCCATCATTATAGAGCACCTTTTGCCAAAAGTTCTGTCTGAATAACATATTTCAGAGATCAACACGTAAACCCCAGTGTAAGTGCTCAGCATAGAGCACAGGATAAATGTGCAGCAAGCCATACTCCAATCTTTTGGAGGCAGAATGAACAAATCAACAGCAGGTTAATTGCTTTTATTTATTTTTATACCGTCTCGTGTGGTATAAGTGATTAGACTACTTTATTCTTTGGGTCAGTGCGATTACAGCGATACCAGATTTATATTTTTTTTATGTTTGGCTGTTGTCGCACACTAAAACACACCATATTTTGAGAGCTATAATTTTTCCATATTTCGGCTGACAGTCAAGTGAGGGCTTGTTTTTGCAGAACGAGTTGATGTTTTTATTGGTACCATTTTTGGGCATATGACATCTTTTGATCACTTTTTATTCTGATTTTTGGGAGACAGAACTAACAAAAACCAGCAAATCAGGATTCGTTTTTTTTTTTTTTTGCCATTCTGCGTGTAGTAAAATTGAGAAGGCAACTTTCTTCTGGTCAGTACGATTACAGGGATACCACATTTATATTGTTTTTTTATGTTATAGCGCTTTTAAACAATAAAAACTTTTATAGAAAAAAATATTTTTGCATTGCTTTATTCTGAGAGCTATACCTTTCTTTGGCGCTGTATGGCTGTTTTTTGCAGGACAAGATGACGTTTTTATAGATACCATTTTTATTTATATTCGTCTTTTTTTATTGCGTTTTATTCCACTTTTTGTTTTGTAGCATAGTTTATTGCTCGTTTTTTTTTTTAAGGTGGTCACTGAAGGTATTTAATAGTGGGGCAATTTTATAGGACAGGACCTTACGGATGCGGAGATACCAAATACGTGTACTTTCTTGGGTTTTTTTTTCATAAAAATATTTATTTATTGGTACAATATTTGTTGATTTTTTTTTTGATTTAGTGATTTATTCATTTTTAATATTTTTGCAATTTTTTTTATTATTTTTTTTTAAATTTGTTCCACTGTGGGACTTTGACTTTCACAGCTCTGATCGCAGTTATAAAGCATAACAATGCAGGAGCATTGTTATGCTTCATAACCTGTCAGTGCTGCAGACACAAGTTAGTTAGATTATGCACTGTGCATTGTCTAACTAATTTGCTAGAGCCTGGTGACCCAAATGTTATGATGACATCGGGTCAGCATGGCAATGATCTGCCCCTTGCTATGATGTCATAGGAGTTCTGATCAGAGAGCAGAGGGATCCCCCTTCCTCTGCTTGCCTTCTAAATACTCCAATTGATATCAATCTTGGCATGTACAGAGTTAAACTGTCAGGAGCGATGCGGGCACTACTCCTGATAGTGAGTTCTAGATGTCAGTTGTCTTGTTAACTGATCACTCCTGTGCCCACAAAATCGCCTGGATGTATCCATACGTTCAAGGTCAGTAAGTACTTACCAACCTGGACGTATGGATACACCCAAGGTCGTGAAGGGGTTAAAGAATAACTGCTGTTTTAATTTTTATTTCATAAATCTATAGTACACATAAAACTAAGCAACTTTGTAATATATTGCTTCTTTCTCTGCCAAAATTGATCAGTCATTATCAAAATTCTCAATTCTGAGTCAAATCTGTATTCAGTGAAGACAGATTCTTATTACTAAGATGGGAGATGGCAGCTGCTACTGTTAACATTCTGTGGTAGGGCATTCCACTTTCTGTCTGCTTTAACTTTTTAGCTGTTGGACTTGCCTTTCTTCCACCCTTGTTGAGTGCCCCCTGGTCTTCAGGACTACCCATTTTGCAAAGCTGTTTCAAACTGGAGTGAAAATGTGGAAAGCCGCAAGTTGTTTGTGCAAGTCCATATTGCACAAAAATTTAGCAATTTTCCATAGTGTTTTACACTAGTTTTCTGGAAAAACACTTTGATGAATAGTCCCCTTAGTTTGTGAAGGTTGTTGTTTCTAAATCAACAAACCGTCTTTTGATATTTGCCTTTATCTGTGGCTTTGTCTAGGCTTCTACTGATGTAACAAAAACATCAACACATAGCAACATTTTACTGATATTTGCCTTGAGTACTTCTCTGCCACTTTCTCAGTGGTCTCCAGAAAATGTCAACCATCTGTAAAAAAACAAAAATTACAAATGGCACTTTTCGGCCATACAAAATCTCTGTGGTATGGAGGTGGTAGGGTATGCTAACAGATGGCAGAAAAGTTGCAGAAATGTCTGCAATTAAAAAATCTATTTCAGACTTTTGAATATTTGTTTCTGCAGCACGTACATAAAGTTTTGACTTGCAAGTTCTAACTACCATATATACTCATGTATAAGCCGACCCGTGTATAAGCCGACCCCCCCCCCCCTAATTTTGCCACAAAAAACTGGGAAAACTTATTGACTCGCGTATAAGCCGGGTGTATAAACCGCCGTCCTGCTCTGTGCTGCCCCCGTCCTGCTCCTTGCTCCCCCATCCAGCTCTGTGCTCCCCCATTCTCCTCTGTGCTCCCCCCCTCCTGCTCCGTCCTCCGCTGTGCTCTCCATCCTCCCCCCGTCCTGCTCCGTGCTCCTCTGTGCCCCCCGTCCTTCACCGTGCTCCTCTGTGCTCTCCGTCCCCCCCCATCCTGCTCCGTGCTCATTATCCTCCTCCATGCTTCCCCCGTCCTCCGTTCTTCCCACGTCATACTCACCCTCCCCGTGCCATCGCTGAATGTCCTGGCAATCCTCCGTTGTATCCGGCTTCCTGCAGCTCTCCTGTGCTGAGCGGTGACGTAATACCGCTCATTAAGGCCATGAATATGGATGCCACGCCTATGGGAGTGGCGTCGCGTCCATATTACATGACCTTAATGAGCGGTATTACGTCACCGCTCAGCACAGGAGAGCTGCAGGAAGCCGGGTACAACGGAGGATTGCCGGGACATTAAGCGATGGCACGGGAGGGTGAGTATGATGTCCCAGCCACCGGCTCCTGCCGCGGCACCCCCTCCCCCGCTGGTTTCTGCCCAATGACTTGTGTATAAGCCGAGGGGGCTTTTTCAGCACAAAAAAAGATGCTGAAAATCTCGGCTTATACACGAGTATATAAGGTATTTTTTCCGTCTCCCATCTCCTTATAGATTGTAAGCTTGTAAGCAGGACCCTCTCTCCTCCTGTAACTTTTGAACTATGTGCTACTTGGTAATGTCTTTTATTGTCTTTACATATACCCGTTCAATTTTAAAGTATTGCCGATTATGTTAATGCTATATACAGTGCCTTCAAGTAGTATTCAACCCCCTGCAGATTTAGCTGGTTTGATAAGATGCAAATAAGTTAGAGCCTTCAAACTGCAAACGAGAGTAGGATTTATTAACAGAAGCATAAATCTTACAAAACAAAAAGTTATGTTGCTCAGTTGAATTTTAATAAATTTTAAACATAAAAGTGTGGGTCAATTATTATACAACCCCTATGTTTAATATTTCGTGGAATAACCCTTGTTTGCAATTACAGCTAATAATCGTCTTTTATAAGACCTGATCAGGCCGGCACAGGTCTGTGGAGTTATCTTGGCCCACTCCTCCATGCAGATCTTCTCCAAGTTATCTAGGTTCTTTGGGTGTCTCATGTGGACTTTAATCTTGAGCTCCTTCCACAAGTTTTCAATTGGGTTAAGGTCAGGAGACTGACTAGGCCACTCCAACACCTTGACTTTTTCCCTCTTGAACCAGGCCTTGGTTTTCTTGACTGTGTGCTTTGGGTCGTTATCTTGTTGGAAGATGAAATTACGACCCATCTTAAGATCCTTGATGGAGGAGCGGAGGTTCTTGGCCAAAATCTCCAGGTAGGCCGTGCTATCCATCCTCCCATGGATGCGGACCAGATGGCCAGGCCCCTTGGCTGAGAAACAGCCCCACAGCATGATGCTGCCACCACCATGCTTGACTGTAGGGTTGGTATTCTTGGGGTCGTATGCAGTGCCATCCAGTCTCCAAACGTCACGTGTGTGGTTGGCACCAAAGATCTCGATCTTGGTCTCATCAGACCATAGAACCTTGAACCAGTCTGTCTGAGTCCTCCAAGTGATCATGAGCAAACTGTAGACGAGCCTTGACATGACGCTTTGAAAGTAAAGGTACCTTACGGGCTCGTCTGGAACGGAGACCATTGCGGTGGAGTACGTTACTTATGGTATTGACTGAAACCAACGTCCCCACTGCCATGAGATCTTCCCGGAGCTCCTTCCTTGTTGTCCTTGGGTTAGCCTTGACTCTTTGGACAAGCCTGGCCTCGGCACGGGAGGAAACTTTCAAAGTCTGTCCAGGCCGTGGAAGGCTAACAGTAGTTCCATAAGCCTTCCACTTACGGATGATGCTCCCAACAGTGGAGACAGGTAGGGCCAACTCCTTGGAAAGGGTTTTGTACCCCTTGTCAGCCTTGTGACCCTCCACGATCTTGTCTCTGATGGCCTTGGAATGCTCCTTTGTCTTTCCCATGTTGACCATGTATGAGTGCTATTCACAAGTTTGGGGAGGGTCTTAAATAGTCAGAAAAGGCTGGCAAAAGAGATCATTAATCCACACATGTGAAGCTCATTATTCTTGGTGCCTGAACTACTTCTTAATACTTTAGGGGGACCAAACACAATTCTTGTGGTTTGAGGGGTTGAATAATAAATGACACTCTGAATTAACTTTTAACGTTTTTAAAAAAAAAATTAAAACAAAAATTTTGGCTGCAGTGCATTTCCCACTTCCAGGCTGATCTACAGTACAAATGTCACAATGCCAAGTTAATTCCGCATGTGTCAACCAGCTAAATCTGCAGGGGGTTGAATACTACTTGTAGGCACTGTAAATACAATTATTATTATGAGTTTCACAACCATATTCATATTTGCTTAAGAAATGTTTGCTACAAATCTGCCATATGTTAACCCCTTTCTGTCATCTGACGTATTCTCCCGTCCATGTGCCCTGGGACTTAATTCCCAAGGATGGGATAGCATGTCATACGCGATCAGCTGCGCTCCCCGGGGGAGCGCGGCTGATTGCGGCCGTGTGTCAGCTGATTATCATAGCTGACACCCGGCACTATGTGCCAGGAGCGGTCACTGACCGCACCCGGCACATTAACCCCCGGCACACTGCGATCAATGATGATCGCAGTGTACCAGGGGCATATGGAAGCATCGCGCAGGGAGGGGGCTCCCTGCGTGCTTCCCTGAGACCCTCAGAGCAGCACGATGTGATCGCGCTGTTCTGAGGGCCTCCTCCCTGCACGACCCCAGATCCAAGATGGCCACGGGGTCCTTCCGGGTCCCTGCAGGGAGGCGGCTTCCTCATTGCCTGCTGAGAGCAGGTGCTGAGAAAGCCTTATGCAGTGCCTGTCAGATTGCTGGTCTGACAGAGTGCTGTGTAAACTGTCAGACCAGCGATCTGACATTATACAGTGATGTCCCACCCTGGGACAAAGTAAAAATGTAAAAAAAATAAAATTAAACATGTGTAAAAAAAAATTCCAAAATAAAGAAAAAAATATTCCCCAATAAATTTATTTCTTTAATGTAAAAAAAAAACCAATAAAAGTACACATATTTAGGATCGCCGCGTCCGTAACGATCCGCCCTATAAAACTGTCCCACTAGTTAACCCCTTTAGTGAACCTCTTAGGCTGTGGTTCCACGGTCCGGAACCACAGCGCATTTGACGGATCGGAAATTCCGCTCTGTCCTAAGCCCCGCCCCCTTTTTGACGCGCGCTCATTCCGGATGTGTTCCGGACACCTCCGGAACACATGCGGAATGATCGCAGGGCTGCATAGCCCTGTGTTATTTCCGTTGCGGCGACGCAGCGTCGCCGCAACGGCTAGGACATGCTGCGGTCTGAAAAGACGCGCCGCATGTCCGGAAACGCAGGTCTTCCGCCTGCGTGTTTTACAGCATAGTGGAGACGGGATTTCTTGAAATCCCCTCCACTATGCTGTAACATCTGGACGCTGCGTGTTTGACGCTGTGCCAATGCACAGCGTCAATCACGCAGCTAATCCGGAATGTTTCCTGACCGTGGAAACATACCCTTAAAAAAAAAAAGGCAAAAAACCAATGCTTTATCATCATACCGCTGAGCAAAAAGTGGAATAACACGCAATCAAAAAGACTGATATAAATAAACATGGTACCAGTGAAAATGTCATCTTGTCCTACAAAAAACGAGCCGCCACACAGCATCATCAGCGAAAAACTAACAAAGTTATAGCTCACAGAATAAAGCAATGCAAAAACAATTATTTTTTATGTATAATTGTTTTTATTGTATAAAAGCACCAAAACATAAAAAAATGATAAAATGAGGTATTGCCGTAATCGTACTGACCCAAGCAATAAAACCGCTTTATCGATTTTACCACACGTGGAACGGTATAAACACCCCCCCTAAAAGAAATTCATGAATTGCTGGTTTTTGTTCATTCTGCCTCCCAAAAATCGTAATAAAAAGCGATCAAAAATGTCGTGCCCAAAAATGGTACCAATAAAAACGTCAACTCGTCCCGTAAAAAATAAGACCTCACATGACTCTGTGGGCCAAAATATGGAAAAATTATAGCTCTCAAAATGTGGTGTTGCAAAAAATATTTTTTGCAATAAAAAGCGTCTTTTAGCGTGACAGTTGCCAAACATAAAAACCCGCTATAAATAGTAAGTCAAACCCCCTTTATCACATCCTTAGTTAGGGAAAAATTATAAAATTTTAAAAAATGTATTTATTTACATTTTCCCGTTAGGGTTAGGGTTGGGGCTAAAGTTAGGATTAGGGTTAGGGTTGGGATTAGGGTGAGGGGTGTGTTAGGGTTAGGTTTGTGGTTAGGTTATGGTTAGGGTTGG
This sequence comes from Oophaga sylvatica, assembly GCA_033576555.1. Classification (NCBI taxonomy): domain Eukaryota; kingdom Metazoa; phylum Chordata; class Amphibia; order Anura; family Dendrobatidae; genus Oophaga; species Oophaga sylvatica. Next base: position 219,488,539 of record JARQOD010000004.1, read on the forward strand.
GACTAGGGTTAGGAGTGTGTTGGGGTTAGGGTTTGAGTTAGAATTGGGGGTTTCCACTGTTTAGGCACATCGGGCTCTCCAAACGTGACATGGCGTCTGATCTCAATTCCAGCCAATTCTGCGTTGAAAAAGTCAAACGGTGCTTCTTCCCTTCTGAGCTCTGCCATGCATCCAAACAGTAGTTTACCCTCACATATGGGGTATCAACGTACTCAGGACAAATTGGACAACAACTTTTGGGGTCCAATTTCTCCTGTTACCCTTGGGAAAATAAAAAATTGGTGACTAAAAGATAATAATAATAATAATTTTTATTTATATAGCGCCATCATATTCCGCAGCGCTTTACAGTTTAACAAAGATAATTTTTGTCGGAAAAAATAGGATTTTTAATTTTCATGCCCAGGCATTATAAACTTTAGTGAAACACTTGAGGGTTCAAAGTGCTCACAACAGATCTAGATAAGTTCCTTAGGGGTCTAGTTTCCAAAATGGTGTCACTTGTGGGGGGTTTCCATTGTTTAGGCACATCAGGGGCTCTCCAAACGTGACCGAGCTCTGCCATGAACCCAAACAGTGGTTAACCCAACATATTGGGTAACGAAGTACTCGGACAAATTGCACAATAACTCTTGAGGTCTTGTTACCCTTGGGAAAATAAAAATTGTGGTGAAAAGATCATTTATGTGAAAAAAATATGATTTTTTAATTTTACGGCTCTACGTTATAAACTTGTATGAAGCACTTGGGGTTCAAAGTGCTCACCACAGATCTAGATAAGTTCCTTAGGGGGTCTAGTTTCCAAAATGGTGTCACTTTTGGGGGTTTCCACTGTTTAGGCTGTCAGGAGTCGAACCCAGTACCTCTTGTCCACTGGCCAGCAGCTCTACCATCTGAGCTATTCTGCTGGCTGCAAAGTTCCTTGCTGAACCCTGATACCATTGACTGTTCTTCCTGATTAGCTACACCTAGTGCTCTTTTGATTGGGCCTCTGATTGCCAATTACACACCCTATATAAACCTGGCCCTGTGGGTGTGTCATTGCGAGATTATTGAGCTCCAAGCCTTTAGTCAAGTGTTTCCTGCTGATCCATTGCTACAAACACTGCTCTCCTGTGAACCGACCTCGGCCTGCCTTCTGACTACGCTCTCCGCCTGATCCATTGCTACAAACACTGCTCTCCTGTGAACCGACCTCGGCCTGCCTTCTGACTACGCTCTCCGCCTGATCCATTGCTACAAACACTGCTCTCCTGTGTACCGACCTCCGGCTGCCACCTGACTACGTTATCTGCCTGCTCCTCTGTTACCGAACTGCCTTTCCTGTGTACCGACCTCCGGCTGCCACCTGACTACGTTATCCGCCTGATCCATTGCTACAAACACTGCTTTCCTGTGTACCGACCTCCGGCTGCCATCTGACTACGCTACCTGCCTCTGCTTCCCCTAGTGTTTGCAGTAACATCGGCTCCAACCCAGACGGGATCTTGACAGAATAATCTCGCGCCAAAATGGAGTCCGCTGTGAACACCCTGAGACGGCAAGTTACGGAGCTTCAAAGTTTTTGTACTGACTCTCAAGGAAAATATGCCAAGTTACAAACTGATTTCACGGCGATACAACAGGAAGTAATTGAGCTACAAAAACAACTTCTGGACGTGCGCAATTCAGGGTCCGAATCAAACGCGCGGCTGCCGCTGCCTGCAAAGTTCAGTGGGGATCGCAAGCAGTACCGAGGATTCCTCAATCAATGCCGCATATACTTCCAGATGCAACCTGCTCCCTTTACCAGTGAGAGGAAGAAAGTTTTTTTCATGATAAATCTCCTGACGGATGAAGCTCTTGCTTGGGCTTCACCTTATGTAGAAAAGGACTATGACCTCCTTAATGACCTGGAAGCCTTCACCGCAGCTATGAATCAAGTTTTTGATGACCCAAACCGCTGTGCCACAGCAGAAACCAAATTACATAATTTGCGCCAAGGACGTCGCTCTGTTGCGGAATACACATCGGAGTTCCGTCGCTGGGTGGCCGACACCACCTGGAATCCAGCGGCCCAGAGAAGTCAATTTCGACGAGGGTTATCAGAACCAGTGAAAGACGAGCTTGCCAGGGTTGAGACCCCTGACCAGTTGGAGGACTTTATTCAACTATGTATCCGGATTGACCAGAGACTTACTGAAAGGAGAGACTGCGAGCACTTGGGAATAGCCCTGGCTTCTCATTTTCAGCATCGGACCACCAAGAAAAGACGCAAGGCGTGTCTGAACCGATGCAGATCGACGTCATCCGAAGACCACTCTCTGCACAGGAGAAGGAGAGGCGACGTGCAGAACATCTCTGCCTCTATTGTGGGGACCCTGGACACTATGCCATCAACTGTCCTAACAAAAGGACTATAGCCTTTACCAACAACAGGTCTGCCAGCAATATGGACCTTTCTCAGCAGTCGGATTCCATCTTGCAGACTATCTCATCAGTAACGCCAGAAATAGACAAAATACATACTACATCATCTCATTTTGTAATCCCCATTCAGGTTGTAATGGGCACCCAAAAAATACAATGCTCTGCCCTGTTGGATTCGGGAGCAGGAGGGAATTTTATGGACTTAAAATTTACACGTGATAATAATATTTCCAGTAGGACCAAATCCACACCAATTGAAATGGAAACGGTGGATGGATCACCCTTGTCTTCTGGACCTGTCACGCATGAGACAATCGAACTGGAGATTTGTATCGAACCGGATCATCATGAAGCTGTCAGTTTCCACCTTATCTCATCTCCGAAATTTCCGGTTATTCTAGGGATCCCCTGGTTTTCAGTCCATAACCCTTCTATCAACTGGGCATCAAGGACCATCACCTTTCCATCTGACTACTGTAAGAATAATTGTCATAAGGAACCCCCTGTTCTCCAACAAGTCCAAATCTCTGAGATTTCGCATGAGAAGGAAGAGAAACTACCACCTCAATATCAGCAGTTCTCTGATGTCTGCAGTAAGAAGAAAGCAGATCAATTACCTCCTCACCGTCCTTACGACTGTCCCATTGAATTGCTGCCAGGAGCAACCATTCCATGTGGACGGATTTACAATCTTTCCGAACCTGAATTGAAGGTATTAAGAAAGTTCCTGGATGAAAATTTAGAGAAAGGCTTTATTCGACCTTCCACATCTCCAGCTGGGCACCCCTGTTCTTTGTTGAAAAGAAAGACTCCACTCTGCGGCCATGTATTGACTACAGAGAGATGAATAATATCACTGTCAAGAATCGCTACCCGCTACCCTTGATTCCTGAACTATTTGAGAGACTCCGTTCTGCGAAAATCTTTACGAAGCTGGATCTTAGAGGGGCTTACAACCTCATACGGATTCGCCCAGGAGATGAGTGGAAGACCGCCTTCAGAACGAGATATGGACATTTTGAATCTCTGGTTATGACCTTTGGTCTTAGCAATGCCCCAGCCACCTTTCAACATTTTATTAATGATGTATTTCGAGATTTCTTGGACCAATTCGTTGTGGCTTATCTCGATGACATTCTTATATTTTCAGACACCTTGGAAGAGCATCGCAGGCACGTCCAGTTAGTCTTGGAACGACTACAGGAGAACCATCTTTACATTAAACTTGAAAAATGTGAGTTTGAACAAACCAGTATCCAATTTCTGGGATATATCATCTCCCCAGAAGGTCTGAGCATGGATCCCGGCAAAATCAATGCTGTAGTGGACTGGCCTGTTCCAAGAAATTTAAAAGACGTCCAGCGTTTCATAGGATTTGCAAATTTTTACCGAAAATTTATAAAGAACTTTTCACGGATCATACTACCAATTACTACACTAACAAAAAAGACCAAAGCATTTTTCTGGTCTCCGGAGGCACAGGAGGCTTTTGACAAATTGAAAACTCTTTTTACGTCTGCTCCATTGTTAGTACACCCAAATCCTGAATTGCCATTTACTGTCGAAGTGGACGCCTCGGACTC
>JARQOD010000004.1:219492630-219511046 GCA_033576555.1 Oophaga sylvatica
CCCATCCGGCTATCCCTGCTACAGTGACAGTGACTGACACATTAGCCAATGATGGGACAGTAGTAGTCCCATCATCCGGCTAATGTGCTGAATGTAAAAAAAAAAAAAAACATACATGACATACAACATATAACATACACATGACATACAGAACATACACATGACATACAGAACATACACATGACATACAACACATAACATTGAGCACATACTCACCTATTCCCGACGCCATCGATCTGTGTAACGCTCTGCCGCCGGGAGAGAATGACGTCACTACAGTTCATTCTCTCACGGCAATGCTGGGTGAGAAAATTCCCACACAGCATTGCCATAAAGTGAGACGATGAACTCAGGTAACCTCAGTGATGCACTGCAGGAGCCATTGTCTCCTGTCAGTGCATCACTGGGAGGCCCTACAGAGCAGTGGCATCACCTGATGTCACCGTTCTATAGGGGAGACCGTCGTGGGACACTCGTTATTAATTGGACTGCGTCGGACAGGGAGTATACGGTTGTTTTATTTTTTTTTACGTTTTTTTACAGGAGATCGAGGGCGTCGCTTGGATCTGAGCGTATATTAAAGAGAAATGAAAACCGTCTTGTTTTTATTTCATTAAAATAATTTATTCTTATGCGTGTGTTGTTTTTTTAACCCTTTATTAATTTAAGATTAATAATGCATAGGCGTCTTATTGACGCCTCTCTATTATTAACCGGGCTTAATATCACCTTACAATAGCAAGGTGATATTAACCCCTTATTACCCCATATCCCACCGCTACAGGGGAGTGGGAAGAGAGGGGCTAAGTGCCGGAATTGGCACATCGTACAGATGCGCCAATTCTGGGGCGGATGGGTGCTGGTATTTTTAGCCAGGGGAGCGCCAATATCCATGGCCCCTTCCTAGGCTATGAATATCAGCCCGCAGCTGTCTGCCTAGCCTTTCTGGCTATAAATTATAGGGGAACCCCATGTCATTTTTTTGGGGGGTTCCCCCTATTTTAATAGCCAGTGAAGGCTAGCTGCGGGCTGATATTCATAACCTGGGAAGATCCATGGGTATTAACCCCTTCCCAGGCTAGAAATATTGGCCCTGGCTGTCGGCTTTCCCCCTCTGGCGCAGAAAATTGCGCGGGAGCCCACGCCATTTTTTTCCTATTTTTTTTTATTAACTATTGCGTTAAGATTTCTGTGTGTGTGTTTGCGTGTGTGTCTTTATTTATGTACCATTTTATCTACCTATATATCTTTCTGTCTATATATCTATCTATATATATATTTCTAACTATTATCCATCTATCTATGTATTTTCTATCTATCTATTTATCTATCTATCTAACTACTGGTATCTATTATCTATCTAACTACTGGTATCTATTATCTATCTATGGTCGGCGTCACACTTGCGAGTGTGATGCGTGTAAGTCGCACGACTTTCTCGATCAACACCCGGCACGGCGAGTGTGTGGCTGCATAGAAATACATGCAGCCGCACACTCGGGTCCGAGAGCGGGCGGCCGTGCCGGGTGTTGATGCGAGAAAGTCGTGCGACTTACTCGCATCACACTCGCAAGTGTGACGCCGGCCTATCTCTATCTGTGTGTGTGTAATGAAGTGTGGCTTGGACAAATGTAAAAGAGGAGGTTGGACAAGAAATGACATCACAAATCTTTTTTTTTGGTTAAACAATATATCTTTATTTAGCTGTCAAAACCGCATACAAAACCGCATGAGAAAAATCATGAAAAACCGCGCCAAAAACCGCGTCAAAACCCCGCCTGCGGTTTCTGCCAAGAGGTGTGGTTTCGGCACGGAAAAATCCGCATGCAAATCCGCAATGTGTGCACAGGCCCTTAGGCTGGGATCACACTGGCGACAAAATCGGACGACTGCAATACGATGAAATATCGCATTGCAGTCGGACCTATGTTAATCTATGGAGCAGTTCCCAGTATCAGATTTTTTGTGGTCCGTTTTAAACGTCCGAGTGCAATCGCAGATTGTCACCGATTGTGGGTCGACTATCGCCAATGCAAGTCTATGGGAGCGATGAAAAATCTGATTACAAACGGACCGCACGTGTGACTTGCGATTAAATCGCATCGGTGTCCTTTAGAAAAGCCGGCAATTCATCCCTGCCTATACTGTAAAAGCACACTGACAGCTTTAAGAAAGAATCGAATCAATACATATCCACACATAGAATCCACATATATATATATATATATTGTCATTGTGACTATATATATATATATATATATATATATATATATATATATATATATATTTGTTCTTACACTTCTACATACTGTACTAGCCGCTAATTCAATTGCCGGCTTTAGTGAAATCCCAGAAGCCGACATGAAATGATACATTGTTTTGACACAGTTAACCATGTCATTTCAAGTATTTTGATATATGTTTTTAACTTACAATTACATAAGTATATTTGTGCAAAATTTCAGACATGTAGGGGTTAATTAAAGGTGTAAATTCGTTGTAAAAAAATGGGTTTTTTTTACAACGAATTTACACCTTTAATTAACCCCTACATGTCTGAAATTTTGCACAAATATACTTATGTAATTGTAAGTTTAAAACATATATCAAAATACTTGAAATTACATGGTTAACTGTGTCTAAACAATGTATCATTTCATGTCGGCTTCTGGGATTTCACTAAAGCCGGTAATTGAATTAGCTGCTAGTACAGTATGTAGAAGTGTAAGAACTATTTATATAATATATATATATATATAATAGTCACAATGAATAATATATATATATATATATATATATATCTGTGTTCTATGTGTATATATCTATTCTTTCTTTTGTGATTTAAATAATATTATTTTGGATCCATTATATGTCAGTTTTGCAAGCCTGCGATAAATTCTCACAAGTCGGATGTAAATCGGATGTTACAACTATGGTCAGATGCGACTAAATCGCATTTTTCCTGGAAAATCGCATGCCAGACGGACGACTGTTCATGACATTTTGCTGCGATAATCGTCCCACTAAAACGGTCAGATTTTTTAGACGTTGTGTGTGACCACAGCCTTACACCTATAATGGAATAGGTGTAAAACCACAGCGGAATCCACACAAAGAATTGACATGCTGCGGTTTTAAAACCGCACCAAATCCGCGCGGAAAATTCCGCTTCATGTGCACAGTTTTTTTTTTCCATAGATTTACATTACACAGTGCCCTGCCTGCGGAACTGCAGCGGAACCGCAGGGCAAAAACCGTTATCCGCAACGTGTGCACAGGCCCTTAGAAAAATCTAAAAAAAAAGCTTGATGTGAATACTTTTCCGTCCAACTATGACAAGAGCATTCTTAAAGTGATACCTTTATTGGCTAACCAGAAAATTATATGTTCGCAAGCTTTCAGAGCTCAAAGGCTCCTTCTTCAGGCAAGATTACATTTGGAATAATAAGAAAGACACATTAGATGCTTACTATAGTAGGAAATTTGTTCAAGACCTGGGAGGTGTGATGCCTTCAAAAGATAAGCAAAGGAAATTGAATTAGCATTTTCTTACAAATGGAGAGCTAATGGGAATGTGTTCTTAAGGTACTGCCACACTAGACAATCCCGCTAGCGATCTCATTAGCGTCGCATACTAATGAGATCGCTAGCAGGATTGTTTCTATATCGCTAGTGGCTACCTATTTTAGCGATGTCGTTAGGACGCTATCGCGGTTAGCGATCTCCTTAACGACTTTAGCGGTACAAAAGTACCGCTAAATCGCTAAAAAAGGTGCCACACTTAGCGATATATACTTACCCAGCGGGGCGCCAGCGACGAAAATAGGGTCCGGAACGATTCCAGCGACGAGCGAGATCACAGCAGGAAGCTCGTCGCTGGCAGCTGCCGCACACAACAACATCGCTAACGGGATCGCTAAATAGTGACGTTTTTTTAGCGATCCCGTTAGCGATGTTGTTTAGTGTGGCATACCCTTTAGCTATCTGGAGTCCTTCTGGTGAAGGTGTGAACTGTGTCTATGTAGTGAATCATAAAACCCGATGTTAAGTTGAGTCCTAGTGTCAAAGTATTGAACATCCTAATAAGTTTGAATTCCCATATTTTCTCTCCCTGTCATCCTTAAAATGACCTTTTAGTATTAAGACTTTTAAGTCTGTCATACAATGTCCAGTTCCAGAGAAATGTTTTCCCACAGGCGTGTCCATTTCATTCCTGATTGTATGTCTGTGTAGATTCATCCTTGTTTGTACTTTTTGCATGGTTTCCCCAATATAGATAGCTCCAGGCAGGGTGGATTTGATTTAAATCAATCTTATTTAAATCACGATTTAAATCATGATTTAAATCACTAGTCAGTAAGGCTTGATTTAAATCAGTGATTTAAATCAAAGTTTCTACCAGACCGGTATATCTAATTTCATCATGTGCGATACGCCCCAGACCGGTGTATCTAATTTCATCATGCGCGATATGCCCCAGACCGGTGTATGTAATCCCATAATGCGATACACTACACTCAGCCCTGTATCTAGATACATGCAGTGTGTCATGTGCTGTGAACAATCCCAGTGTGTGATACTCTCCACGTATCTGTGCTCAGTTTATAATACAGCAAGCAGCATGAACTAACAGAATAGATGCTGCCGGTCGTCCTCAGTGACAGCCTACTTGTCAGTATCACTGGCAGTCCCCAACAAAATGGCTCCGCAATGGCTCCGCTCTGTGAGCCTAAACTACATCCTCTGTTATTACAAACACCTAGTAACGGAGGAGAGAAGTCACACGTGATCAGACCCCGCCTGCATTTACTACTGTCGCAATACGAGCTAGCAGTTTATATTTCAGCAGCTGCTCTGCCTAGTGTTTAAAAGTGGAAATACCAAACATTTTAAAATTATTTTTCAGATTTTATTTCTCGATCACCGGCAGTAGTTCTTGCTACTTTAACATGCAAGTAGATGAAGATTTTTAGAATCACTTTTTATATTACTTTTTTCTTAGTCTTCCTTGCACAAACAACTGATATGTCAGGAAATGCACACACAGCAGAATACTTACAAGAAGTGGCAGTAAAAGCTATAACAACATGTGAACAAAAATTCAAATCATTTTTCTTGTGTTGTGCAGATCTATTCCACTCCAAACAATCAGAAACATATTGTCTAACTTCTTGGACTTGGCACTGAAGGGGTTGATTCTGTATTCATAGGTTTGTAGAACAATAGGATTAAGGTCTTTTTCTCAACTCTGTTCATGTTGTAACATTTTTGCCGTGAAGAAGAGGCTGGGACCTCTGCGGAGTCCAATTCAGTTTTGAGAACTGCGTAAGTAAAGCGAGCGTCTGTGATAATATAGGAGAGAAACTGCCCACTAATCCTACAGAAACCTCTGGAAGAGCATGGCATTGTGAATGTTACATATACAGCCTTTATTCTACTGAGTTAAACAACTCCGCTTTATCTCATGATGGAAGAACCTTTGGATGATAAAATATTTTCCTCAAAAAGCAGTTTATTGAAAAAAATCTGATTTAAATCAAAAAAATCCATTTAAATCAAAAAAAAATCAGATTTTTTTGATTTTTTTAAAAAAATCATTGATTTTTATCCACCCTGGCTCCAGGGCACCTTGTACATTGTATCATGTACACCACATTGGAGGATGTACATGAAAAGGAACCCATGACCTTATAGTCCAGATTTGTGTTTGGTACACGGACTGTATTTGTTGGTAATATGTGGGTACACATTTTGCATTTTTTGTTACATGGGAATGTGCCAGTCACTGATGGTGACGAGAGGACACTTCTGACAAGGAGATTCCTTAAGTTAGGGGGCTGTTTGTAGGAGAGGAGTGGTAGTTCTGGGAATATGGCTTATCTTTTGAAGGCATCACACCTCCCAGGTCTTGAACAAATTTCCTATTATAGTAAGCATCTAATGTGTCTTTCTTATTATTCCAAATGTAATCTTGCCTGAAGAAGGAGCCTTTGAGCTCTGAAAGCTTGCGAACATATAATTTTCTGGTTAGCCAATAAAGGTATCACTTTAAGAATGCTCTTGTCATAATTGGACGGAAAAGTATTCACATCGATTTTTCTGGCTAACACGGTACCACAATATAATTTATTATTGTAAACCAAAAAAAAAGCTTGAATTTTTTTTTTGTTTCATAAAAAAAAAATAGCTACATTTTATTTAAGAGTTCTAGATGTTTGCATTTCCCTTGTTCTAGTATTTTGTACAACTTTGACATTAATGTTTATCTGCATCTGTCTCCTGATACCATATACACCCAACATGTATATATTACAGTGTAATGTATTAGATTGACTTTTGCATAACATCTGTTGCTGAAATGGTAGCTGACATTTACGGTATCACATCCTAAGCCACACTGATCATTTTGGGGGTGGGTGATTCCCATGCTTGTGAAAAGAAGCAGGCAGTGTTTTAGTGCTCTCTGCTGGAGAAGCTGTGAGGTAGTACTACTGAGTCTCCAGCAACTGCCAGAAGCACAGGTAGAACTCATGCTTGGTTGTCTAAAGAGGGTCTTTAGAGCATATCTTTCAATGAGAATTTTGAAATTATATATTATAATTCAATGTTAATGTAAGCTTAAATTTTTTATTGACAATCTGAATATTTTGAACTTGAAAAATTTAAGTCATATACCAGATAGCCCGGAATCAAAATAATGTGATTATTAACATTTCTTCCAGTCAATAAATGATTGAAAATTTGGAGGGATTAAGATTTGTAAAACCAGAAATGCCAATATTTTCACTGTTTTTCTAAGAAGAATGACATTTTATTTATATGGCAAAACATTTACAACAGATTAGGCTACTTTCACACTTGCGTTTTATCGCGCAGCGCATCATGCGCTATCGGACGCATGTGCAATGTTCCCCTATCTTTAACATGGCGGGCGCAGGGTCTAGCACTTGCACGCGTTCATCAGCGTTTGTCGTGCGCTGCGCATTTTCCAGGTGTGCGTCCATAGCGCTAGACGCTACATGTTGCATTTTTTTCCGCCCAACCGCTTTAAAAAAAACGCGTGCGCACGTGTGCACATGCTATGCGCAAAAAATAACATTACAGTCTATTGGTGCGCTGGCGTGCACATGGCTTTGCACTCGTCAGCGCTTTTGCGCGCACGCGATTTTGGAGTAAATAATGTCTAAACACTTGTTTAAACCACCCCCTACACAAGACACATTGTTTGTGAGGAGTGTAGATAAAAAGTTGATAGAGACAGATGATAGACAGAAATGATAGAGACTCAGATGATAGAGACTCAGATGATAGAGACTCAGATGATAGAGACTCAGATGATAGAGACTCAGATGATAGAGACTCAGATGATAGAGACAGAGATGATAGAGACAGAGATGATGGAGACAGTTGATAGAAATGTGACACGTAGACAACCCATGCGCCGAAAAACGGAAATGCATGCAAAAATGCTTGAAATCGCATACAAACGTTGCGTTTTTTGGTCATAATGCGCACGCTGATGCGACTAAATATCGCAGCGTTTATAAGCGTTTGCATGTGTTTTTTTAATGCGTTTCATGTGCACACGATGCGCTGCGCAAAAAAAACGTAAGTGTGAAAGTAGCCTTAAACGGCTCTTTCACACATAAGTTTGGTTTTGGTATGTGTTATATCCATTATCTTTACTAATAGAGCATGGACACATTACAATCAATGTACCTTTTTCATATGTCCTTTTTTTGTATTGCAAAAAGAAACTGGAGACATACTCAACTTTGATCTGTGTTACATATCACATTCGCCAATGAAAGTTGAGATCTCCATGAAAAAAATACAAACCATAAATTCAATTATTAAACATTGGGTGAAAAATGGATGCAAAAAGAATTGTAAAAACTGAGGGTATGTGCACACGTTGCAGATTAACCTGCAGAATTGTCTGCACAGAATCCGCACCTCTTGGTAAAAAACGCAGGTGCGTTTTTTATGCGGATTTGCATGCAGTTTTGTAAGCTAAATAAAGATATGTTATTTAACAAAAAAAAAGATTTGTGATGTCATTTCTTGTCCAACCTCCTCTTTTACATTTGTCCAACCCATACTCCATTACACACACAGATAGATAGATAGATAGATAGATAGATAGATAGATAGATAGATAGATATGGGATAGATAGATGATAGATAGATAGATAAAATGGTACATAAATAGTTAAAGACACACAAAATCTTCACGCAATATCTTTAATAAAAAAAAAATGGGGAAAAAATGTCCTGGGCTCCCGCGCAATTTTCTGCGCCAGAGGGGGAAAGCCGACGGCCGGGGCTAATATTTCTAGCCTGGGAAGGGGTTAATACCCATGGAGCTTCCCAGGCTAAGAATATCAGTCCACAGCTAGTCTTTACTGGCTCTTAAAATAGGGGGACCCCCCCCAAAAAAAAAATGACGTGGGGTCCCCCTATAATTTATAGCCAGAAAGGCTATGCAGACAGCTGCGGTCTGATATTCATAGTCTAGGAAGGGGCTATGGATATTGGCGCCCCCCCCGGCTAAAAATACCAGCTGCCAGCCACCCCAGAATTGGCACATCTGTATGATTCGCCGATTCCGGCACTTAGCCCCTCTCTTCCCACTGGCGTGTAGCGTTGGCATATGGGTTAATAAAGGGGTTAATGTCACTTTGCTATTTTAAGGTGACATTAAGCCAGGTTAATAATGGAGAGGCGTCAATAAGACACCTATCCATTATTATTCTTATAGTTTGAAAGAGTTAAAAAACACCCACACACATAAGAATAAAGTATTTTAATGAAATAAAACACAACAATTTTTCATAATTTTTATTGTACGCCTAAATCCATTTGAATCCATCGACCTCCTGCAAAAAATTTTAAAAAAAAAAAAGTATACTCCCTGTCCGACACAGTCCCTCTTTAAAACGAGTGTCCCACAACGATCTCCCCTAAAGAGCGGTCATAGCAGATGTGACCGCTCTATAGGCCTCCGATGACACACTGACCTGAGATAACCCTCCCGCAGTGTATCATCGGAGTTCACTTTACGGCACTACAGCTGTGAGAATATTGTAGTGCCGCAAATGACGGCGACGGAGTGTTACAGTGCGGAGAATTAATCCTGTCACTGTATCACCGGAGCCCCTGGAGAGTGGTCACATCTGCTGATGTGACAGCTCTCCACGGGAGATCGTCGTGGGATAATCGTTATCAATGGGATTACGTCGGACACAGGGAGTATATTCGTTGCTTGTTTTTTTTATTTTTTTTTTCAGGCGAGCGAGGGCTTTGGGGATTAACACATTATGGTGAGTATAGACTATATATGTGTGTATGAGTTTTTTTTTTTTTTTTTACATTCAACACATTAGCCGGTTGATGGGACTACTACTGTACCATCATTGGCTAATGGTCACACTGTAGCAGGCATAGCCGGATGGGACTAGTAGTCCCATTGGACGATGTGTGCACACACAGACACAGGCCCGCAGACCCCCACACAGCCCCGCAGACCCCCGCACATACACAGATCACGCAGACACCGACACACACCATCCATACACTCACACAGTCACCACCCACACACTATACATGCACACAGACACCGCCCACACTCCGCCCACATACTTCCCTCCTCCCGATCTGCAGTGTTTCATCCGCAGCAAAACCACAGATCTTTTTTAGACCTGCGGTTTTGCTGCGGATGTGCCCGACTCAATGCAAGTCAATGGGTGGAGAAACAATGCAGTTCCGTACAAAGAATTGACATGCTGTGGAAAATAAAACGCTGCAAATCCGCACGTTTTTTTCTGCAGCATGTGCACAACAAACCTGCTTTTCCCATAGATTTACATTGGCTGTGGACTGCTAAAACGCTTTGGAAATGCATCTAAATCCGCAACATGAGCACATACCCTGATACAAAAAAAAAAAATGTGTACAGCACACTGGAGGAAATTTACTGCTTTCACTTGTAAGAAAAAAAAACTGTGGATCTGCCTTATTAATTAAGAGCATTTATGTAATGCCTTCCAGTCATTTAGAATATTTGAAAATGTTAGTCTTGCTAAAATGAGTAAATATGCTTTATTAAACTCTATAGTTTGGATCATAATCCCCAATGGTTTAGTGATTTGTCTAAAAAAATATATATACAGTACAGGCCAAAAAGTTTGGACACACTTTTGTGTGTCCAAACTGTTTTGTATGGTGTGTATATATATATTTTATATATATATATATATATATATATATATATATATATATAATATATATATATATATAGATAGATATTAAAATTAAGAGACCACTGCACAGTTTTATAAAAATCAGCTTCTCTACATGTCTAACAGCCATTCCATTCCAGTGTCAGTTGAATTCCAAACAGAGTACACCTGATTCTACTTAACCCCTTTGTGACAGAGCCATTTTGCAGCTTAATGACCAGGCCAATTTTTACAATTCTGACCACTGTCACTTTATGAGGTTATAACTCTGGAACGCTTTAACGAATCCCGCTGATTCTGAGATTGTTTTTTCGTGACATATTGTACTTCACGTTAGTGGTAAAATTTCTTTGATATGACTTGTGTTTATTTATGAAAAAAATGAAAATATGGCGAAAATTTTGAAAATTTAGCAATTTTCAAATTTTAAATTTTTATGCCCTTAAATCAGAGAGATATGTCACACAAATTTCTTAATAAATAACATTTCCCACATGTCTACTATACATCAGCACAATTTTGGGAACAAAATTTTCTTTTGTTACGAAGTTATAAGGGTTAAAAGTTGACCAGCGATTTCTCATTTTTACAACACCATTTTTTTTTAGGGACCACATTACATTTGAAGTCACTTTGAGGGGTCTATATGATAGAAAATACCCAAAAGTGACACCATTCTAAAAACTGCACCCCTCAAGGTGCTCAAAACCACATTCAAGAAGTTTATTAACCCTTCAGGTGCTTCACAGGAGCTGAAGCAATGTGGAAGGAAAAAATTGACATTTAACTTTTTTTGCAAAAGCTTTACTTCGGAACCAATTTTTTTTATTTTCACAAGTGTTAAAAGAAAAAATAAACCACAAAATTTGTTGTGCAATTTCTTCTGAATACGCCAATACCCCATATGTGGGGGTAAACCACTTTTTGGGCGCACGGCAGAGGTCGCAAGGGAAAGAGCGCCGTTTGACTTTTTCAACGCAGAATTGGCTGGATGCCATGTCGCGTTTAGAGAGCCCCTGATGTGCCTAAACAGTGGAAACCCCCAACAAGTGACCCCATTTTGGAAACTAGACCCCTTAAGGAACTTATCTAGATGTGTGGTGAGCACTTTGAACCTCCAAGTGATTCACACAAGTTTATAATGTAGAGCCTTAAAAATAAAAAATCATATTTTTTCCACAAAAATGATCTTTTCACCCCAATTTTTATTTTCCCAAGGGTAAAAAGACCCCAAAAGTTTTTGTGCAATTTGTCCTGAGCATGCCGATACCCCATATGTTGGGGTAAACCACTTTTTGGGCGCACGGCAGAGGTTGCAAGGGAAGGAGCTCCGTTTGACTTTTTCAACGCGGAATTGGCTGGACGCCATGTCGCATTTGTAGAGGCCCTGATGTGTCTAAACAGTGGAAACCCCCCACAAGTGACCCCATTTTGGAAACTAGATCCCCTAAGGAACTTATATAGATGTGTGGTGAGCACTTTGAACACCCAAGTGCTTCACAGAAGTTTATAACGCCCGGGCGTGAAAATAAAAAATCATATTTTTTCCACAAACCTGATCGTTTAGTCCCCAATTTTTTATTTTCCCAAGGGTAACAGGAGAAATTAGACCACAAAAGTTGTTGTCCAATTTGTCCTGAGTATGCTCATACCCCATATATGGGGGGGGACCACTGTTTGGGCGCACGGCAGGGCTTGGAATGGAAGCAGCGCCGTTTGACTTTTTCAAACCAAAATTGGCTGGAATTGAGATTGGACACCATGTCGCATTTGGAGAGCCCCTGATGCGCCTAAACAGTGGAAACCCCCCACAAGTAACACCATTTTGGAAACTAGACCCCCTATGGAACTTATCTAGATCTGTTGTGAGCACTTTGAACCCCCAAGTGTTTCACAAAAGTTTATAATGCCTGGGTGTGAAAAAAAAAACAAAAAACAATTTTCCACAAAAATGATTTTTTAGTCCCAAATTTTTTATTTTTCACAAGGAAATTGGACCCTAAAAGTTATTGTCCAATTTGTCCTGAGTACGCTGATACCAAATATGTGGGGGGGGGGGGAAACTGTTTTGGCGCACAGCAGGGCTTGGAAAGGAAGTAATAACGTTTTGGAATGCAGACGTTGATGGGTGTCATGTTCCGTTTGCAGTGCCCCAGATGTGCCTAAACAGTGGAAAACCCCCACAAGTGACACCATTTTGGAAACTAGACCCCCTAAGGAACTTATCTAGATGTGTGGTGAGCACTTTGAACCCCAAAGTGCTTCACAGAAATTTATAAACGCAGAGCCGTGAAAATAAAAAAAAATTTTTTCCTCAAAAATGATTTTTTTAGCCAGCTATTTTTTATTTTCCCAAGGGTAACAAGAGAAATTAGAACCCCAAAATTTGTGTGCAATTTGTCCTGAGTGCGCTGATACCCCATATGTTGGGGTAAACCACTGTTTGGGCGCACGACAGGGCTCGGAAGGGAGGGGGCGCCATCTGACTTTTTGAACGCCACGTCATGTTTGGAGACCCCCTGATGTGCCTAAATAGTGGAAACCCCTCAATTCTAGCTCCAACCCTAACCCCAACACACCCCTAATCCCAACCCTAATCCTAACCTTAATCCCAACCCTAATTCCAACCCTAATTGTAACCCTAACCCTAATTGTAGCCCTAACCCTAATTGTAGCCCTAACCCTAATTGTAACCCTAAACCTAATTGTAACCCTAACCCTAAGGCTGGGTTCATTTTGCGTTTTACCAACCCGTTCAACACATACCGTTGACGGGCTGGTAACGGTATAGCATAACGCGATCTCGTTATGCTATACCCGCTAGCGCAGAAGAATCAGCAGATGATTCATCTGCGCTAGCGGTGACGGAGCCCAGACGCTGCAGCCCGCGTCCGAGGCTTCGTCACTGAATGATGGCACGTCGCGAACGCATGCCGCTTTACGGCATTCGTCGCGATGCGCCCTCAAATGGGGGTGAATGGCAGCGTTAACGGACTGCGTTACACCGCGTTATAACGCAGTCCGTCTAACGGACTGCCATAACGCAGTATGAACCCAGCCTAACCCTAATTATAACCCTAACCCTAATTATAACCCTAACATTAACAGAAAAATGAAAAAATATATAATTTCTATATTTTCAGCTGCAGATGGAAGGAAGAGAGCCACATTCATTACTAGTGGGTAGGCGGAGCCCAGATAGGATTGACACCTCAGATTAAAAAGTGTTGACCGGCCCCTCCAGCTCGGGCTCCTCCTACTCAGCTCTCCAGTTTACAATTTGAGGTCTCAGAGGATAGTCGCTGCTGGAAGCAGCTCCTCAGAAGATTTTATTATTTTTTATCGGACAAGAGACTTGGATCACCAAATGTGGTCTAGAGGTCTCGGGAGTCTCAGCGCTGCTGGACTCCCACCTCTCCCTTGGCGGATCTGTATTACCCTAATGGTGGTCCCTGCAGAACCCTGCCGGCCCGGGGGATGAGGATGGCTTCCCTGGCGGGGGCGCAAACCGCGCTGCAGGGGTCACTGCATCCCCCGCCCTGGGGGGAAGCATGGGCATAGCGCCAGAAACCCCTGGGGTCCCTGTGGCGCTTCGGCTGGTGAGTACCTCACATTTTTACCTCACATTTTTATTAATGTGTGTGTGAGTGTCTAAGCGACTGCTGCGGCAGCCGCTGTACAATACATGTCGGTGACTGGTGTTTTTTGTCCACAGGTGGATGCCTGCAGGACATAGGAGAGGAGTGCGCGCCTTTTTATTTGAATTTTCGCGCCGCTCTGAGCGCGCGCTTTACTGCTGTCTCCATTTCCGGCTTCCCTCATGGAGCACACGGAGGCACAGCGCGGCGGCCATTAAAGAAGCAGGCTGAAAGCTTCTTCTGGCTCTTCTCCCTCCTCCCCTCCCGGCAAGATGTTACACTGTTACCAGCTGGGTGAGTCGCTTCTAGCCCGCAGGCAGAAGCTTAACCCCTTCACCCCCACAGCGCGGGCGCCTTCTTGGGCACTAATGAGTGACAGACTGCGCTGTCCTGCGGCTGTTATCGCATAAGGGGCTCGCACACTCTTTTCAATAATAATAAAGAGTTTGTTAATACTGCCACTATACGTTCCCACTAACGATCCTGATAACGACGCATACTAATGCGATCGTTTGTGTGATCATTTTTTAATGTCGCTAGTAGCTGCCAATCTGGGTGATCTCATTAACATCGCATAAGCGGTTAGCGATCTCCTTAACAACTTTGGCGGTCATTGCGATATACAAAACAGCGCAATTTTTAGCGATCTTGTGGAACTTTTTCCTGTTAGTGTGGCATAAAAAGCTGTCCTGCAGCTGCTGCCTTATAAGAGGCACTTGGGGCTCGCACAACTTTTTCATTATCAAGGTTGTGGGGAGTCTGCTACTTTAACCCCTTCTTAGGCGGTTAACTATTAATGCTGGGGTAGCTCTCTCTTTAAGAGCTTTAACCCTTCAGCGATTGTTTTTTCTTTAAGAAACACACTGTTCTAGTTACTGACAGGTTTAACCTGCCATATACTGTGCAAGGACATGTCAGATGCGGACTATCTGACACACAGACCCCGACAGCGTCATGCGCAGCGGTCGGAGGTTCCAGTGGTGTCAAAATGGAGGCCCTCGCTAGTTTCTATGATGGCCTGTCTGACCTTCTAGGTTATGGAGTGTCAGCTAGATCCTCTCAAGGAAGCGACACAAATCGGTGCCTTCCTTCTCGCGTAGCGAAGATGTCCGTTTCGGACAAGGAGGATCGGCAGGGACACTCTGCCTCTCTCATGGACCGTACTATTGGAGCCATGAGGGCGTTACAGTTACCAGAGAGAGGTAACTAGGCGTCCTGGTAAGTCGGCCCGGATGTTTCAGGAGTCGCATAGGTCGCGACGGCTTTACAATCTGTATCCGTTTTCTACGGAGTTGATTGTTAATTGGATCTCCTGAAGTGAATGTCCCTTTATCCTGGTAAAGGAAGGCGAGTCGGCAGGACCTGCTGGACAGAAAAATGGAGATGGCAACAATATCCATCTGCGAGGCCGCGGGTCATGGATTCAGTATTAAGGATCTATGTGTACTTGTAAAGTTTCCCTGAGCCGTTTGGACCGTCTACGGACGGCGTGACAAGATGGATCCCCTCTATCGAGATAGATGGGCTTTTCAAGTTGAAGGATTCTGCGTCACTGCTATCCAGGGCGCAATCCTCGGCAGTCACAGTCAGAAGAGCACTGTGGCTTAGACAGTGGAACGCGGTTTCCAAGCAGGGTTTGCTATCTTTAGCTTACAAAGTGGTCAGCTATTTGAATCTGACCTCACAGAGCTGATTTCTGAGGCAAAAGAAACAGCTTTACCGCAGCGCAGAGCTGTGACTTCTGCGTCTGGCAGGACTAGTGCCGGTAGTTGTCGGCGGTCCTTTCGGTCCAGGGGATGATCCGGTCAACCCTCTGGGGGTTTGGGTCGTTCCTCTCTTTTTTTAAAAAAAAAAAGGGGGAATTTCTCAGAAATTCCGCATACCCTGGAAACAGAACTTCCATTAAGACAGAAGCTGGCAAAAAACCCGCTAAAGCGGTCTGACGTCTGGGTCTCACTCGAGCGCTCTCGAGTGGAGGGTCGTTTACTCCAATTCAAACCGACTTGGGTTTCCCGTGTGTCGGACGCCTGGGTAACACAGGTTGTGTTGGCAGGCTACTTCATAGAGTTTCTTTCTCGACCCCCGGACAGGTTTTGCCAATCTCGCATTCCGTCAGAGCCGAGCTATTTGCCGCTCTACTACGAGAGGTCGATTCCCTTCTGCAGAAGGGTATGGTGATACCGGTTCCACAGAGGACCGGGGAAGAGGATTCTTATTCCAACCTCTTTGTGGTCCCCAAAAAGGAGGACAAATTTCGCCCTATTTTGGATTTCAAAGATTGAATCGGCATGTTTACATCCCGAAAATTCCGCATGGAGTCGCTTCGCTCCGTTGTGGCAGCCCTGTCGCAGAACGTCTTTTTGGTCAATCGACATTCGCGACGTTTATTTGCATGTTCCCGTCGGAAGGGCTCACCGGCGCTTCCTTCGTTTTGCCATAGGTCAGGACCATTGCCAGTTTGTGGCTCTGCCATTCGGCTTGGCCTCGGCGCCCAGAGTTTTTACAAAAATTCTAGCGCCCCTCATGGCAATTCTTCGAAGACAGGGGGTTACGATTTCCCTACCTGGACGACCTTCTGATTGTGGCGTCCTCAAAGGAGGAGGCGGGGACGGCTCGCAATCTATCCCTTCAGCTCCTGGAGGATTTCGGGTGGCTGGTCAATTGGGAGAAGTCGTCTCTGGAAGTCAATCCTGTTTTTGGGAATGCATTTCGACACTGTACGGACGGTGGTGTCCCTTCCTCCAGACAAGCGGGCATGTCTCTTTCGACATGTACAGATTATGAGGTCTACGGCAGCAATGTCCTTTCGGAAGTGTATGCGCCTTCTGGGTTTGACGTCCATGGAGGCACTTCCGTTTGCCCAATTTCATTCCAGGGCCCTCCAAAGGCTCATTCTGAGTCGTTGGGATAGATCGCAAGCTTCTCTGAATTGCAGCGTCATCATCTCTCACAGGGTGCGAGAATGCCCCAGGATGGTGGTTACATCCAGGAGCGTTATTCCTGGGGAAATCTTTCCTCCCTCCGAGGTGGTCGGTCATAACCACCGATGCCAGCCTGACGGGCTGGGGGGGTGTCTGGAACGATCTTTGGATCCAGGGAGTATGGTCATCGGAAGAGTCTGTTCTACCGATCAACATCCTGGAGTTGAGGGCAATTTTTTCCTTTGCCTACAACACTGGACGGTCCCTTTAAGCGGTCTACCAGTCCGAGTGCAGACAGACAACGCGACGGCAGAAACCATGAGAACAAAAAAAGGGAGCTCAAGTCACAAATGTATAACTAAATAATAAGAGCCAAATGCAGGGAGTAGCAAAAAAATGTAATAAATTTTATTAAACAATCAAATGACTATGCTACAAAATCACACATGATATAACAATATTAAAAAACCAGTGGAAAAGATGATTAGACCATGATGCGATAACAGCAGCAAAAGTTAGTACATAATAGTATCCCTATTGGGTGAGAAAAGAGCATGTATGAGGGGAATCAGTAGTTGTAATGATGCCCAGTTATAAAGTGGTAAGCAGGTTAGGTGTCCCAGTAAAATAAATGCAAGTGCCTAGTATATTGACCCATAATGGGTCTCACTGAGAGCCGAACACAGTCGCTTTGTACCACAAACTACCGATACTCCAGCTAGAAATGAGAAGGAGCCAAGCTCTGTAACTACATGTTAAATCCTGTATTCCCACTCACCCATAATGGATAGCTGCTGGTCGCACCGAGGCCCCGACGCCGTTTCGCGTTTCCGCTTCCTCGGGGGGCAGTGTGTAAATGTGTCAGAGGATGGGTTTAAATAATCCCGGACATAGCCCAATCGCCAATCGCGCCACGCTGTGAGGGGGTACGGGCTCCATAATAGTGCTCGTCGCCTAGAGGCGGGACATCCGGTGCTGGTACCGTCACTTCCGGCTTCACGGGAACGATGTGCAGGAACAAATGTTCCTAGGACGTCATCAACGCACAACGTTCCCTATAGATGCCATAGGTGACGGGGGCACGCAGGAAGGACCGACAGAAGGCGACGGTAATGGAGCCCCATCCGCCCATGAAATATTGCTGTAAAAGAATCAGTGTGGCAAACCCCATATGTGTACATGTACATGCGAGACCATATCACATTCAAATTATAAGTATAAACAGCAATGCACATGCAGTCTAACCAATCAATCACAATTAATGCACATTAAATGGTACAATAGTGAGTAAATACAGAAATGTACAAAAATAAGAAAGAAAAAAAGGAACACAATGGTATTGAAGGCTGAGAGGCAAGAAGAATAGACGATATGTTGAGGTAGTTCTTCATCCGCTATGGGCCAGAAGGAACGCACAGGATAAATATAAACCCACAAGAAATCCAAAACGAAGATGGAAGGAGACAAGAATCATCCACTAAAATAAAAAACTGCACAAAACACAAAATTAAAATCACATAAAAATTCTGAGACTAAAAGATGGATAAATGGACAATATAGGTAAGAAAACCAAAAAAAGACGAGCAACTAATGGTAAGTGAAAAGAATTACAAAAA
>JARQOD010000004.1:219511146-219704480 GCA_033576555.1 Oophaga sylvatica
TTCCAGACCAATGAAGTATATATATGCCATGGTGATTGCCCACTCACAAGAGGCTGTGCGCTGGCGATCTGCAAAGGGTGTTCACCTGACAATTGACACCCGGCACTCGCTGCCAGAAGTGGTGCCCGCACTGCTCTTGGCAGTTGAACAGGCTAAATGATGCGATTTATATTAAGAGGGAGGGGGTCCATTCTGCCCTCCGATCGTCACCCCTCCAACATCATTGTGAGGGCAATCGTTGCCATGGTGACCCGATGTCGCTTGTTACACCATGCACAGAGCGTGCTGTATCAAGCTTACATGTCAGTTTATAAAGCATAGCAATGCTCGAGCATTGCTATACTTTATAAGCGATCAGAGCTGTCAAAGTGAAAGCCCTAAAGAGGGACGAAGTAAAAAAGTAAAAAAAATTGTAAAAATATTTTTTTAAAAATAATAAAAAGATAAAAATATATTGTACCATAAATATTTTTCTTAAAAAAGTACACAAATTTGGTATTGCCACGTCTGGAATGTTCCGAACTATAAAGTTTACCAACTAGTGAATCCCTTCAGTGAACACCATAAAAAATAAAATATGGGATTCGAGGTCAAGTTCGCATCCCGCACCCGACTTTAATGACAAATCAGGTCCAAAACAGCTGAACATGGACTCCATGGGGTTTGCTCGTCTTCTCCACTTTTAGACCATGTTCTGAGGAATGCATATTTTATTCGGATTTATTCTTTGAACTGCCTTAAAAATTTACTTAATTTTGATTTATCAAGGTAAAAATCAGAATTCAAATATCCAGTTTCTTAAAATGCTAAGTGCACAGTTCTGTCACAATTTCTATGAAGGTCTATTCTGGTTATCCGGGAAGTTCAGGTAAAAAGTCACTAGATGGCGCTAAAATATACTGCAAGTAACTTTCCACCAGAGTGCACGTGCTGGGAGTGCAATGTACACATAGTAATAGCGGCAGAGCTGTATGGTGCTACATGAGGAGTACGCGGTGCACATGGAACAGCAGCCATTGTGTGCAGTCCCAGCTCAGGCACGCCGTGCACATAGAACCACGGCAGCCTGCTGTTTATGCCGAGGTCTGAGGGCGGGAAATCCCTTCCCAGCAGTGCCCTTTCTGGTGTCAGAGGAATAGAAGTTGCTTTGGTTGCTGCTGCCGCACTGGTTACACTTCCTGCAGTCATCTGCGGCCAATGCTATTGATTGTATCCATCTCTAGTCGTTCACAGACCCTGACGCCGCTCAGTCTGGCGGGGAGGAGACTCGCCATGAAAGGGAGACTGGGGTGGGGGATGTTAATAAACAAAACGCTGAGAAAGAGAGAAAGTTGGAAAAAAGGGGGAGGGAGAATCCCCCAGGCTGCCACCTTCTTTGGGGGTCTAGGTGCTATTTTTTATGAATGAACTGCATGCCAGTGACAAGTTATTAAGAGTTGTTAGTGTTGTGGCGCTGGGGAAGGGAGAGGCCAAAAGGCGTCTGAGGTAAAAAGCCCTTTTATGTAGGACACAGGATACACTGAGCTGGACTTGTGTGCACTGAGGTAACGGCGTGGGGTGGAAACTGCAGCCCACCACCAGTTAACCCTGTCCTGTACAAGGTTCCTTATTCGCTTCCTATTCACAAGAAATGGATTTTTTTTACTGGTCCAGTAACACATTCATATATATTAGAGCTCATTTCACACGAGGTCTATTCATGTATAGAACTTAAATCTATTATAATCTACCGAACTGATGAAAACCTCATCTGAAACGCCAATGGCTTTTTGCTTGCAAGAAAAATCACTGACATCTGAATGAGCCTTGTCGGACGAATTATGGCAGCTTATCTCAGGGAGAACAAAAGGATCAGAAGTCCGAAATTGGACATGCCGGATTCTAAACTTGCCAATCATCTGTCCGGGGCCACTATACACTAATATATCAACAGGTTCATCCAATGTTCGGCTGGTTTCAGACAAGTATATTCAAAATCATCCAGTTTTCATCCGTTCGGTCCGTTTTTTTTTTTTACATCCATAAGGCATCCGTTTAGGACATCAACAGTACCAAGCATTGTTTTTGTTGTTACTTGCAATGTATCCGTAAAAACTGTATTCTGTCTGGATGATCCATAGGGTATCCACTTTTTGCACACCCATAGACTTGAATGGTCAAATTTCATCCGAAATATGAAAGTGAATAGTGCATGCAGTGATATTTTTCATACAGAAATTCTGTCCGTCTTAACCGATCCAATTAGATAACATTGTTCTTTGTACGGTCATAACATAACCGATTTTAACGTGGATAGTACCTTGGCTTTAGGGCTCTTCCTGATGTCTCTTTTTCATTGATAGCATACTCAAAATGGGGCTATTTATAAGGACTTATTCACATGTCAGTATTTTGCATCAGTATTAGTGTGCCAAAACCAGTAGGAGAACTTATAGGCCGGAGTCACACTTGCAACTGCAATGTGAGAAACTTTTCTAGCAAGTTTCTCACCTCAATACCTGGCACTTGGATCGGAGTGTGCGGCTGCATGTATTTCTATGCAGCTGAACGCTTCGGTCTGAGTGTCGGTGGCAGTGTCGGGTATTGAGATGAGAGATTTGTGTGAGTTTCTTGCATTGCATTTGCAACTATAATTGAAAGATTGACACTTGTTCTGTGTTTTGGAGGTACTCCTGTTTTTGGCATACTAATGTGCGCAGTCAGTATGGCCGTATAAATTGACTGCAATGCACCAACTGACCATCAGATCTCCTAATCTGAAGTGACAGCTTCATGTATATTTTTGTGCAGCGGTTATTGGGTCAGGAGAGCCGTGGCCAGTATGGCTATGGTAGGGAATTTAGATTGTGAGCCCCAATGGGGACAGTGCTAATAAAGTATAAAGTTCTGCAGAATATGATGGTGCTATATAAGCAAAGCATAATAAATAACAGTATCATACACACCTCCTGCATGTTATAATAGAAGATGTGCATGATATCTGACAATCACGCAAGTGTCTTTTCAGGAGTGTGGGGTCCTAATGTCCTCAGCATTGCTCACTTCTGAATTTGAAAGGCTCTGGATAACAACTTAATTAAATTTGGTCATTGTGCTGTTACTTAACTAATCCAGTAAATGGTGCACATCTATTCACTACGACTACATTATTATGTCCAGAACCACGTGAACCTTCCTGGAGTCAAATGATTTTTATGTGGGGCATACCTACTTGTTTGTTGACCTTGTGAATCATGGTGAAAAGTCATTTAAACCATTTGAAAACACCGAATTGAACTCAGTAAAAATTGTCCCTCTACACAATCTTACAGATTTTATTCCAGGAACCACTTTGGGCGAGGTTACAGGAAACTGGATGTTTTTGGGACTTCCCTATCCATGTGCCAGCAATACAAGTTGTGACCCACAGTGAGTTAACCCTTCAAATCACACTCTTGGCTGAGCACTTTGATGCCTTTAATTGTGCCAAAAATGTGTTCCTATGCTGCTTTCAACTTTATTCACCTCATGGCACCTCACTCTCATGTAGGTTATTAATGAAGATAAATTCTCCTTATTACTGAACCAGAAAATTACAAAAATACATTTATTTTAAATGAGAAACTGGATGAATAAGAAACCAACTTCAACCCGGAATAAGAGACTGGATGAACAAGGAACCAACTTCAGCATCTTCTTTTGTATTGAGCAGCCTCCAGCGGCGCCATGCACAGCCCCTTCCCTCCCCATCACTGAGGTTAAATTAGGTAATGCAATTATGTCCGCCTTCCTTTCACTCTTCGACCTCTCTGTGCTTTCCGACATGCTACAGACCAGGCGTCTATCGCACTCAAGCAAGAATGTACATGAAACACGTGCAAGAAGGAAACACGCATTCTCTCTTCACACAGACATGGGTTTACATCACTTGAGTAATAGAAAGTTTATTGAAAAGAGTACATTGTGTAAGATATGTTTTGCTGCAATATCAGTCTCCCAGACCAATGCTTTTAACCCCTTAAGGACAGAGCCATTTTGCAGCTTAATGACCGGGCCAATTTTTACAATTCTGACCACTGTCACTTTATGAGGTTATAACTCTGGAACGCTTTAACGAATCCCGCTGATTCTGAGATTGTTTTTTCGTGACATATTGTACTTCACGTTAGTGGTAAAATTTCTTTGATATGACTTGTGTTTATTTATGAAAAAAACGGAAATATGGCGAAAATTTTGAAAATTTAACAATTTTCAAACTTTAAATTTTTATGCCCTTAAATCAGAGAGATATGTCACACAAATTTCTTAATAAATAACATTTCCCACATGTCTACTTTACATCAGCACAATTTTGGGACCAAAATTTTTTTTTATTACGAAGTTATAAGGGTTTAAAAGTTGACCAGCGATTTCTCATTTTTACAACACCATTTTTTTTTAGGGACCACATCACATTTGAAGTCACTTTGAGGGGTCTATATGATAGAAAATACCCAAAAGTGACACCATTCTAAAAACTGCACCCCTCAAGGTGCTCAAAACCACATTCAAGAAGTTTATTAACCCTTCAAGTGCTTCACAGGAGCTGAAGCAATGTGGAAGGAAAAAATTGACATTTAACTTTTTTTGCAAAAGCTTTACTTCGGAACCAAGTTTTTTTATTTTCACAAGTGTTAAAAGAAAAAATGAACCACAAAATTTATTGTGCAATTTCTTCTGAATACTTCGATACCCCATATGTGGGGGTAAACCACTTTTTGGGCGCGTGGCAGAGGTCGCAAGGGAAGGAGCGCCGTTTGACTTTTTCAACGCAGAATTGGCTGAATGCCATGTCGCGTTTAGATAGCCCCTGATGTGCCTAAACAGTGGAAACACCCCACAAGTGACCCCATTTTGGATACAAGACCCCTTAAGGAACTTATCTAGATGTGTGGTGAGAACTTTGAACCTCCAAGTGCTTCACACAAGTTTATAACCTAGAGCCGTGAAAAAAAAAAAAATTTTTTTTTCACAAAAATGATCTTTTCACCCCAATTTTTAATTTCCCAAGGGTAATAAGACCGCAAAAGTTTTTGTGCAATTTGTCCTGAGCATGCTGATACCCCATATGTGGGGGTAAACCATTTTTTGGGCGCACGGCAGAGGTCGCAAGGGAAGGAGCGCTGTTTGACTTTTTCAACGCAGAATTGGCTGGATGCCATGTCGCGTTTAGAGAGCCCCTGATGTGCCTAAACAGTGGAAACCCCCAACAAGTGACCCCATTTTGGAAACTAGACCCCCTAAGGAACTTATCTAGATGTGTGGTGAGCACTTTGAACCTCCAAGTGATTCACACAAGTTTATAACGTAGAGCCGTGAAAATAAAAAATCATATTTTTTCCACAAAAATGATCTTTTCACCCCAATTTTTATTTTCCCAAGGGTAACAAGACCCCAAAAGTTTTTGTGCAATTTGTCCTGAGCATGCCGATACCCCATATGTTGGGGTAAACCACTTTTTGGGCGCACGGCAGAGGTCGCAAGGGAAGGAGCTCCGTTTGACTTTTTCAACGCGGAATTGGCTGGACGCCATGTCGCATTTGTAGAGGCCCTGATGTGTCTAAACAGTGGAAACCCCCCACAAGTGACCCCATTTTGGAAACTAGACCCCCTAAGGAACTTATCTAGATGTGTGGTGAGCACTTTGAAGCCCCAAGTGCTTCACAGAAGTTTATAACGCCCGGGCGTGAAAATAAAAAATCATATTTTTTCCACAAACCTGATCGTTTAGTCCCCAATTTTTTATTTTCACAAGGGTAACAGGAGAAATTGGACAACAAAAGTTGTTGTACAATTTGTCCTGAGTATGCTGATACCCCATATATGGGGGGGGACCACTGTTTGGGCGCACTGCAGAGCTTGGAATGGAAGCAGCACCGTTTGACTTTTTCAAACCAAAATTGGCTGGAATTGAGATTGGACACCATGTCGCGTTTGGAGAGCCCCTGATGCGCCTAAACAGTGGAAACCCCCCACAAGTAACACCATTTTGGAAACTAGACCACCTATGGAACTTATCTAGATCCGCTGTGAGCACTTTGAACCCCCAAGTGTTTCACAAAAGTTTATAATGCCTGGGTGTGAAAAAAAAAAAAAACAATTTTCCACAAAAATGATTTTTAGTCCCAAATTTTTGATTTTTCACAAGGAAATTGGACCCCAAAAGTTGTTGTCCAATTTGTCCTGAGTACGCTGATACCAAATATGTGGGGGGGGGAAACTGTTGTGGCGCACAGCAGGGCTTGGAAAGGAAGTAATAACGTTTTGGAATGCAGACGTTGGTGGGGGTCATGTTCCGTTTGCAGTGCCCCAGATGAGCCTAAACAGTGGAAAATCCCCACAAGTGACCCCATTTTGGAAACTAGACCCCATAAGGAACTTATCTAGATCTGTGGTGAGCACTTTGAACCTCCAAGTGTTTCACAAAAGTTTATAATGCCTGGGTGTGAAAAAAAAAAATCAATTTTCCACAAAAATGATTTTTTAGTCCCAAATTTTTGATTTTTCACAAGGAAATTGGACCCCAAAAGTTGTTGTCCATTTTGTCCTGAGTACGCTGATACCAAATATGTGGGGGGGGGAACTGTTTTGGCGCACAGCAGGGCTTGGAAAGGAAGTAATAACGTTTTGGAATGCAGACGTTGGTGGGGGTCATGTTCCGTTTGCAGTGCCCCAGATGAGCCTAAACAGTGGAAACCCCCCACAAGTGACCCCATTTTGGAAACTAGACCCCTTAAGGAGCTTATCTAGATGTGTGGTGAGCACTTTGAACCCCCTAGTGCTTCACAGAAATTTATAAACGCAGAGCCGTGAAAATGAAAAATCATTTTTTTTCTCAAAAATGATTTTTTTAGCCAGCTATTTTTTATTTTCCCAAGGGTAATCGGAGAAATTAGAACCCCAAAATTGGTGTGCAATTTGTCCTGAGTACGCTGATACCCCATATGTTGGGGTAAACCACTGTTTGGGCGCACGGCAGGGCTCGGAAGGGAGGGAGCGCCATTTGACTTTTTGAACGCCACATCGTGTTTGGAGACCCCCTGATGTGCCTAAATAGTGGAAATCCCTCAATTCTAGCTCCAACCCTAATCCCAGCACACCCCTAACCCTAATCCTAACCCTAATCCTAACCTAAATCCCAACCCTAATTCCAACCCTTATTGTAACCCTAACCTTAATTATAACCTTAATTATAACCCTAACCCTAATTGTAACCCTAACCCTAATTCTAACCCTAATTATAACCCTAACCCTAAGGCTAGGTTCATTTTGCGTTTTACCAGCCCGTTCAACACATAGCGTTTACGGGCTGGTAATGGTATAGCATAACGCGATCGCATTATGCTATACCCGCTAGCGCAGAGGAATCAGCAGATGATTCATCTGCGCTAGCGGTGACGGAGCCCAAACGCTGCAGCCCGCGTCCGAGGCTCCGTCACTGAATGATGGCACGTCGCAAACGCATGCCGCTTTACGGCATGCGTCGCGATGCGCCCTCAAATGGGGGTGAATGGCAGCGTTAACGGACTGCGTTATACCGCGGTGTAACGCAGTCCGTCTAACGGACTGCCATAACGCAGTATGAACCCAGCCTAACCCTAACGCTAATTATAACCCTTACCCTAAGGGTGCTTTCACACTTCCGGCGGGCGCCTGTCGGCGCCCCCGGCATTTTGCCGCAACGCCGCATCAGAAAACCTGATGCGCCGCCGGCGGCCGCATGCGGTTTTTTGCCGGATGGTTTCTGATGCCCGGAGACATCAGAAACCATCCGGCAAAAACAAAAAACGTTACATGAAGCGTTTTGTCCGGCCGCCGCAATGTACATTTGCGCCGCATCCGGACAAAACCGCATGCAACGTATTGACATGCGGCGCCATCCGGCGCTAATGCAAGTTAATGCAAAAAAAAACGCATGCGGCGCATCAGATTTTCTGATGCGGCGCTGCGGCTAAATGCCGGGGGCGCCGTCAGGCGCACACCGGATGTGTGAAACCAGCCTAATGCTAACCCTAACCCTAATTATAACCTTAACCCTACTTATAACCCTAACCCTAATTATAACCCTAACCCTAACAGAAAAATGAAAATAAATATAATTTCTACTTTTTATTATATGTCCCTAACTAAGGGGGTGATAAATGGGGGGGTTATGTACTGTTTTTTTTTATTTTGATCACTGTGATAGTTTATCACAGTGATCAAAATGTACTTTTATGAGAATGAATGAAAAAAAATTTGAATCTGCCGCCAAAGCAGATGGGCGGGCGCACTGCGCATGCGCCCGCCATTTTTTTTTTGCAGGGAGAAGAAGCCGGGATCCTGGGGCCTGCGGGAGGACGGAGGACACCGGTAAGTATATGGGGGGGCGACCGGGGGACCCTCATTTTCTCCCCTCTGATGTGCGATCACATCAGAGGGGAGAGAAATCATTTTTTTTTTTTTTTTTTTTTTTTTGCGATCGCGGCTATGCTTGCATAGCCGCGATCGCAACACCGGGATCGGTGAATACCGACCCGGATCATGTTCTCTGGGGTCTCGGCTACCCCCGGTAGCCGAGACCCCAGAGAATATTTGCCCATCCCCCCACCAGCACAGCGGCACATAGCGGCGGGCGCACTGGGCATGCGCCCGCCATTGTCTTAACGGCGCCGGCACCGGGGGACACCGGAGGGTCCGGGGGCCACATGGATCTTATTGGGGGCCACATGGGGGTCCTGGGGACCCTTTTTCTCTGTCCTCTGATGTCCGATGACATCAGAGGACAGAGAAATTAAATGGCACAACTTTTTTTTTTTTTTTTTGTTGCGGTCGCCGTTATAGGGTTAATAACGGCGATCGCAACATCGGTGTCGGTAAAAACCGACCCGATTCATGTTCTCTGGGGTCTCGGCTACCCCCGGTAGCCGAGACCCCGGAGAAAATGCGCCTCTGGGGGGCGCTATTCACTTTTTCCACAGCGCCGTTAATTAACGGCGCTGTGGTTTAAGTACCCTTAATGACCGCCGTTAAAAGGCGTATCGGCGGTCGTTAAGGGGTTAAGATGTGTATCAATATATTAGAAGTTTTGGGATATTGAAATCAGTGCCAAGCAAATGTGGAGGAATTCTCATCCATAGTAACCAAATAGGTTGCTGTGTTGATTTTTTTTAAAGGCCTGTGACAAATTATATTATTATTATTTATTATGATGGTTGGACCATGTATGACAAGCACTTTCTACCTATTGTGCCCCCCCATTTCCTTATAGATTGTAAGATTTGTGAGCACGACCCTCACGCCTCCTGTAAGGGTATGTTTCCACGTTCAGGAAACAGTCCGGATTTGCTGCGTGTTTGACGCTGTGCGTTGGCGCAGCGTCAAACACGCAGCGTCCAGATGTTACAGCATAGTGGAGGGGATTTCAAGAAATCCTGTCTCCACTATGCTGCAAAACACGCAGGCGGAAGACCTGCGTTTCCGGACATGCGGCGCGTCTTTTTAGACCGCAGCATGTCCTATTCCCTTGCGGCCACGCTGCGACGCCGCAAGGGAAATAACAGAGGGCTATGCAGCCCTGCGATCATTCCGGATGTGTTCCTGAACACATCCGGAATGAGCGCGCGTTCTCTAGGGGGCGGGGCTTTGGGCGGAGCGGACTTTCCGCTCCGTCCAAAGCGCTGTGTTTCCTGAACGTGGAAACACAGCCTAACTGGTGAACTATGCGTTACTTCGTATTGTCTTAATTGTTTGTGCATGTCCCCGCTTAATTGTAATGTTCTGCGGAATATGTATATAAAAATAAAATTATTATTCGATTGACATCACAAGTTTTGTAAAATCTCCCCCTTCCATCATGTTTTTGGCAATAAACTTTATTTAGAATGCTTAAGAGAACACTTAAAAAACTATTTATTGTTCTACCATGGATGAACTAAATACTTAATCAATAACATTAAAACCACCTGCTAAATATTTTGTACCACTCCACCACCAAATAGTTCTGGCCTAGGTCACCTTATATAAATCCATTGTCCAATTTTGTTGCTCATGTCCCAATGTAGAGTCCTTAAGGCAGTTTATAGGCCAGGACAGGCGTTTTGTCCACAAAAAGTTATCTTCATGACATTCGGTTTTGTAGGTAAAACAGCTGCCGCAAAAACAAAATATTGTTAAATAAGCAGTTTGAAAACCACAGCAGCCATCTGTACCTCATCTGCTTCATCTGGTCCTATAATGAAAGGTACCTTCAACAAAAAGTTTTTTTTCAGGTATATGATATTGATTAATAGCATAGGTAAAGGGGAAAAGGAAAATAGCTCACCAGTCTTCTGCAGATTTCTCTGATTGAGCATGCATGGAGCCGCCTTGATCAGAGGCGTGGTTCACAATGAAAAATGGAAGAGGAAAAATACAGTCAGGGCCAGAAATATTTGGACAGTGACACAATTTTCGCGAGTTGGGCTCTGCATGCCACCACATTGGATTTGAAATGAAACCTCTACAACAGAATTCAAGTGCAGATTGTAACGTTTAATTTGAAGGGTTGAACAAAAATATGTGTTAGAAAATGTAGGAATTGTACCCATTTCTTTACAAACACTCCACATTTTAGGAGGTCAAAAGTAATTGGACAAATAAACATAACCCAAACAAAATATTTTTATTTTCAATATTTTGTGGCGAATCCTTTGGAGGCAATCACTGCCTTAAGTCTGGAACCCATGGACATCACCAAACGCTGGGTTTCCTCCTTCTTAATGCTTTGCCAGGCCTTTACAGCCGCAGCCTTCAGGTCTTGCTTGTTTGTGGGTCTTTCCCTCTTAAGTCTGGATTTCAGCAAGTGAAATGCATGCTCAATTGGGTTAAGATCTGGTGATTGACTTGGCCATTGAAGAATGTTCCACTTTTTTGCACTCATGAACTCCTGTGTAGCTTTGGCTGTATGCTTGGGGTCATTATCCATCTGTACTATGAAGCGCCGTCCAATCAAGTTTGCAGCATTTGGCTGAATCTGGGCTGAAAGTATATCCCGGTACACTTCAGAATTCATCCGGCTACTCTTGTCTGCTGTTATGTCATCAATAAACACAAGTGACCCAGTGCCATTGAAAGCCATGCATGCCCATGCCATCACGTTGCCTCCACCATGTTTTACAGAGGATTTGTTGTGCCTTGGATCATGTGCCGTTCCCTTTCTTCTCCAAACTTTTGGCTTCCCATCATTCTGGTACAGGTTGATCTTTGTCTCATCTGTCCATAGAATACTTTTCCAGAACTGAGCTGGCTTCTGGAGGTGTTTTTCAGCAAATTTAACTCTGGCCTGTCTATTTTTGGAATTGATGAATGGTTTGCATCTAGATGTGAACCCTTTGTATTTACTTTCATGGAGTCTTCTCTTTACTGTTGACTTAGAGACAGATACACCTACTTCACTGAGAGTGTTCTGGACTTCAGTTGATGTTGTGAACGGGTTCTTCTTCACCAAAGAAAGTATGCGGCGATCATCCACCACTGTTGTCTTCCGTGGGCTCCCAGGTCTTTTTGGATTGATGAGTTCACCAGTGCTTTCTTTCTTTCTCAGGATGTACCAAATTGTAGATTTTGCCACTTCTAATGTTGTAGCAATTTCTTGGATGGGTTTTTTTTCTGTTCTTGCAGCTTAAGGATGGCTTGTTTCACCTGCATGGAGAGCTCCTGTGACCGCATGTTTCCTTCACAGCAAAACCTTCCAAATGCAAACACCACACCTCAAATCAACTCCGGCCCTTTCATCTGCTTAATTGAGAATGACATAACAAAGGGATTGCCCACACCTGTCCATGAAATAGCCTTGGAGTCATTTGTCCAATTACTTTTGGTCCCTTTAAAAACAGGGTGGCACATGTTAAGGAGATGAAACTCCTAAACCCTTCATCCAATTTTAATGTGGATACCCTCAAATGAAAGCTGAAAGTCTGAACTTCAACTGCATCTGATTTGTTTTGTTTCAAATTCATTGTGGTAATGTCTAGAACCAAAATTAGATAAATGTTGTCTCTGTCCAAATATTTATGGACCTAACTGTATCTCCAGCGTGTAATCCAATAAAATCAATTATTTTATTCAAGACATTATTATTATTATTTATTTCTATAGCACCATTGATTCCATGGTGCTGTACATGACAAGGGGTTACATGCAAATTACAGGTATCACTTACAGTAAACAAACTGAGGGCTCATACTCACTTGAGCCGAAAAACGGATGATTTTCAGCCGATAAAAAATCTGATTCAAATTGGACCAATGTTATTCAATAGGTGACATCTCATTTGCGATTTTTTTCTCAGCCGAAATCGGTGTGAGAAAAAAATCGCAGCACGCTGCGATTTGATGCGATTTTGGCATGATAATCGCTAATGCAATAGATGGTGCTATAAAAAATCGCATGCAAATCGCATGACAATTGCACATAATCGGACCATCCTGAAAACTGACCGTTTTTTTTTCCAGCAAGTGAGTATGAGCCCTAACAATGACAGACTGATACAGAGGGGAGAGGACCCTGCCCTTTCGGGCTTACATTCTACAGGATGGTGGGGAAGGAAACAGCAGGTTGGTGGGTCGCAGCAGTTCCGGTGTTGGTTAAGGCGATATCTCCGGTAGTGGTGAGGGGTAGCAGGGTCATTGCAGGCTGTAAGCTTTCCTGAAGAGGTGGGTTTTCAGGTTCTGTCTGAATGATCCGAATGTGGTTGATAGTCGGACGTGTTGGGGAAAGAATTCCAGAGGATGGGGATATTCGGGAGAAGTCTTGGAGGCGGTTGGGTGAGGAGCGAATAAAGGTACTGCCACACTAAGCTATCCCGCTAGCGATCTCGTTAGCGTTGCATACTAATGAGATCGCTAGCGGGATTGTTTCTATATCGCTAAATGCTGCCGCATTTAGCGATATAGTTAACGACGCTATCGCCGTTAGCGATCTTCTTAACGACTTTAGCGGTACAAAAGTACCGCTAAATCGCTAAGAAAAGGTGCCACACAGCGATTAGATACTTACCCAGCGGGAGCGCCAGCGATGAAATAGGGTCCGGAACGATTCCAGCGACGAGCGAGATCACAGCAGGAAGCTCGTCGCTGGAAGCTGCCGCACTGAACAATATCGCTAACGGGATCGCTAAATAGTGACGTTTTTTAGCGATCCCGTTAGCGATATTGTTTAGTGTGGCATACCCTTAAGTGTGGAGGAGAAAAGGAGGTCTTGGGAGGATCGAAGATTACGTGAGGGAAGATATCAGGAGATTAGTTCAGAGATATATGGAGGAGACAGGTTATAGTTGGCCTTGTAGGTCAGTATTAGTAATTTGAACTGTATACGCTGAGGGAATGGGAGCCAGTGAAGAGATTTGCAGAGAGAGAAGCGAAGGAGTAGCGAGGAGAGAGATGAATTAGTCGGGCAGCAGAGTTAAGGATTGACTGGAGAGGTGCAAGGGTGTTAGCAGGGAGACCAGAGAAAAGGGTGTTGCAGTAGTCTAGACATATTAAGACATATTAAAATGTATGTATCAAAAATACAAATGAACAAAGGAAAGGAAGGATGGGGTCCCCAAAACAACCAAAGCGTTTCAACCTCTTGCGGTCACATGACAAAACAGGTGCAGTAATTAAAAATCTTAAGAACACACAATCAAATCCACTTGGACAAGAGAATGACAAAAATTACAAATATACATATCATAGAAAACCTATAACTTATAATGAAATCCATTCATTAGAATCGTATTATGACAACTTAGGAAAGGGCACTTAAGAAAAAAAAATGGGCCTTTCTACGGGTTTCCAATTTTTTGCATTGGTTCTCTATGGATTCGATAGAGCAGGGTTCCCCCCAAACTCCAGTCCTCAAGGCCCACCAGCAGGTCATGTTTTCAGGATTTCCTTAGTATTGCTCAGGTGCTAATTGCATCACCTGTGCAATGCAAGGGAAATCCTGAAAACATGATCTGTTGGTGGGCCTTGAGGACTGGAGTTGGGGAACTCTGCGATAGAGGGAACCCCATACTGAATGCTATTATTTTCCTTATTATCAAAAATAGATGCAAATCTTCTTAGTCTGTCCATATCAAAATATTTAATATGTCTTGAATAAAATAATTGATTTTATTGGATTACATGTTGGAGATATTTTTCCTCTTCCATTTTTCATTATGATATTGATTAACCTTAGGACGGACAGACAGCCAGCAACCCACTAATCAGCTGTTATTAGCTCCCATGGTAAACAATGAATGGAGCTGCACTGTGCAGCTCTGTTTCATGTGTAGCTGCCACTGAAGTCTACTGCAGATAAGCTCTTATTCTCATGAATGCGTCATGATGTGTAGTATTGGGTATGTGCACATGTTGCAGATTAGCCTGCCGAATTTTCTGCACAGAATTCGCACTTCTTGGCAGAAAATGCAGGTGAGTTTTTTATGCTGTTTTGCTGCTGATTTGATGCGTTTTTTCATGCGGATTTGTATGCGTTTTTGTAAGCTAAATAAAGATATGTTATTTAACAAAAAAAAAGATTTGTGATGTAATTTCTTGTCCAACCTCCTCTTTTACATTTGTCCAACCCACACTCCATTACACACAGAGATAGATAATAGATAGATATGATAGATGATAGGATAGATAATGATAGATAGATAGATAGATATTAATAGATAGATAGATAGATAGATAGATATAGATATGGGATAGATAAAATGGTACATAGTTAAAGACCCACACAAAATCTTCACGCAATATCTTTAATTAAAAAAAATGGCATGGGCTCCTGCGCAATTTTCTGCGCCAGAGGGGGAAAGCCGATGGCCGGGGCCAATATTTCTAGCCTGGGAAGGGGTTAATACCCATGGAGCTTCCCAGGCTATGAATATCAGCCCATAGCTAGCCTTTACTGGCTCTTAAAATAGGGGGACCCCCCAAAAAAATGACGTGGG
Organism: Oophaga sylvatica; assembly: GCA_033576555.1. Classification (NCBI taxonomy): domain Eukaryota; kingdom Metazoa; phylum Chordata; class Amphibia; order Anura; family Dendrobatidae; genus Oophaga; species Oophaga sylvatica. The sequence continues at coordinate 219,526,109 of JARQOD010000004.1, forward strand.
GTCCCCCTATAATTTATAGCCAGAAAGGCTACACAGACCAGTCTAGGAAGGGGCCATGGATATTGGTGCCCCCCTGGCTAAAAATACCAGCACCCAGCCCCCCAGAATTGGCACATGTATATGATGCGCCAATTCTGGCACTTAGTCTCTCTCTTCCCACTGCCATGTAGTGGTGGCATATGGGGTAATAAGGGGTTAATGTCACCTTGCTATTGTAAGGTGACATTAAGCCCGGTTAATAATGGAGAGGCATCAATAAGACGCCTCTCCATTATTAATCTTGTATGAAAGGGTTAAAAAACACAAGAATAAAGTATTTTAATGAAATAAAACACAACACGGTTTTTCATAATTTTTATTGTACGCCTAAATCCATTTGAATCCCTCCATCACCTGCAAAAAAAAAGAACAACAGTATACTCCATGTCCGATGCAGTCCCTCTTTAAAACGAGTGTCCCACGACGATCTCCCCTATAGAGCTGTCACATGAGCAGATGTAATCGCTCTATAGGCCTCAGATAACACACTGACCGGAGATAACCCTCCTGCAGTGTATCATCGGAGTTCACTTTACGGCACTACAGCCGTGAGAAAATTCTCACGGCTGTAGTGCCGCAAATGACAGGTGAACTCCGGTGACCTGCCAGCGGCGGAGTTATACTGTGCGGAGTATTATCTCCGTCACTGTATCACCGGAGCCCCTGAGAGCGGTCACATCTGCCGATGTGACAGCTCTCCACAAGAGATCGTCGTGGGACAATCATTATTATATGGATTACGTTGGACACAGGGAGTATATTGATTGTTTGTTTTTTTATTTTTTTTTTTCAGGTGAGCAAGGGCTTCGGGGATTAGCTGTATATGGTGAGTATGGACTATATATATGGACCCTCTCATCTCTTGTTATCACAGACTTGGCCTTATCTTGGATCGCATCATACCTAACAGATCGGACATTCAGTGTCTCCCACTTGCACACCACCTCCTCACCACGCCCCTATCCGTCGGAGTCCCGCAAGGTTCAGTCCTAGGGCCCCTGCTCTTCTCCATTTACACCTTCGGCCTCGGACAGCTCATAGAATCTCACGGCTTTGAATATCACCTCTATGCTGATGACACACAGATCTACATCTCTGGACCAGACATCACCTCCTACTAAACAGAATCCCTCAATGTCTGTCCGCTGTTTCATCCTTCTCCGCTAGATTTCTAAAACTTTATATGGACAAAACAGAATTCATCATCTTTCCCCCATCTCACGCAACCCCTCCAATGGACCTATCCATTAAAGTAAACGACTGCCCATTCTCTCCAGTCCCACAAGCTTGCTGCCTCGAGGTTATCCTTGACACTGATCTCTCTTTTAAACCACATATCCAAGCCCTTTCCACTTCCTGCCGACTTCAACTCAAAAATATTTCACGGATCCGTACATTTCTCAACCAAGAATCTGCAAAAACCCTAGTCCATGCCCTCATCATCTCCCGCCTTGACTACTGCAACCTCCTGCTCTGTGACCTCCCCTCTAACACTCTCGTACCCCTCCAATCTATTCTAAACTCTGCTGCCCGACTAATCCACCTGTCCCCCCTCTCCTCTCTGTCAATCCCTGCACTGGCTCCCCATTACCCAAAGACTCCAGTTCAAAACCCTAATCATGACATACAAAGCCATCCACAACCTTAGCCCTCCATACATCTGTGACCTCGTCTTGCGTTACTTACCCGCACGCAACCTCCAATCCTCACAAGATCTCCTTCTCTCCTCCCCTCTTATCTTCTCTTCCCACAATCGCATGCAAGATTTCTCCCGCGCATCCCCCCTACTCTGGAACTCTCTACCACAACATATCAGACTCTCGCCTACCATGGAAACCTTCAAAAAGAACCTGAAGACCCACCTCTTCCGACAAGCCTTCAACCTGCAGTAACCACCGATCCACCAAATCGCTGCACGACCAGCTCTACCCTCGCCTACTGTATCCTCACCCATCCCTTCTAGATTGTGAGCCCTCGCGGGCAGGCTTCTCTCTCATCCTGTACCAGTCGTGACTTGTATTGTTTAAGATTACTGTACTTGTACTTATTGTGTATACCCCACCTCACATGTAAAGCGCCATGGAATAAATGGCGCTATAATAATAAATAATATATGTGTGTATGTGTTTTCTTTTTCTTTTTTTTTAAATTCAACACATGAGCCGGATGATGGGACTACTCCTGTCCCATCATTAGCTAATGGTCTCACTGTAGCAGGCATAGCCGGATAGGACTAGTAGTCCCATTGGACAATGCCTACACACACACTCAAAGGTCCGCACACATACACAGATCACTCAGACACCGGCACACACCATAGACTCACACAGTCACTGCCCACACACTATACACACACAGTCACCGCCCACACACTTCCCTCCTCCCGATCAGCAGCGTTTCGCCCGCAGCAAAACCACAGATCTTTTTTAGATCTGCGGTTTTGCTGCGGAAGTGCCCCACTCAATGCAAATCAATGGGGCAGAAATGCTGCAGTTCCGCACAAAGAATTGACATGCTGCGGAAAATAAAACACCACAAATCTGCGCTTTTTTTTCCACAGCATGTGCACAAGAAACCTGCGTTTCACATAGACTTACATTGGCTGTGCACTACACTGCGGATCTTATGCGTTTCCGTGCGTCCAAAAACGCTGCGGAAATGCATCTAAATCCGCAACGTGTGCACATACACTTAGGAAGATGAATAGAAAGGAGCAATGAATGGAGCAGTGTAATGCAGCTCTGTCCAATGTTTACATATAACCATTGGAGCTGATAGCAGCTGATTGGTGGCATGCAATGTGTCATCAATTAGATGTACACGGTGAACCCCTTTAACTTCAACTATCAGTGGAGTAAGTTGACATATTGCATCTGTGGTATGTTTTGTTTTCGGCCATGTTCCACAATCACTGTAGTTTTGGAAGGCCACAGTAAAAAATACTCATCGCAAATGCAACATGCAAAACCACTCACAATGTTGTAGCTGATCAGTGTAATTATACATTTCAGCCAAGACACTATTGTTACTGCTGTTTGAGTGACTGATTTGGTACCTTATAAAATCTTTGTACCAAGCAATGTTTGCAGCATATATAGTTTTAAAATTTTGTGACTACTGATGAATGTCTCTACTATTGGGCTATTAAAAAAAACAGACACAAGGTCTGTGCCACCTTTGACCTTGGCTTAAATCTTGTAAGACAAGACTGTCCATAAGCATTGATAAATATGTCAGACAGCTGTGACTGACAAAATGTAAAAGCACTAGAGTATTTCTCGTCTGCCCGTGGACAACAAATGGGTCCATATAATTTAACAGAACTATTCACACATCCATATTTGTAGTGACTCCGTGTGTCCATTCTATTAAACTAATTGCATGTTGTGTCTTTGCTGATCAGACTTGCAAGGCTATGCAAATTTATGAGCCTTGGTTAAAAATGAATGTCATCTAGAAATCACTTGGATACAGTCCTGTGAATGATCCCATTTGGTAAGGCTAGATGTTTCAGTTGTAACTTGTGACACGTTCTGGCAGTTTTGCAAGTGGTCAAAAAATGTGTGTGGTTAGTTGCATACCAATGTTGAATAAACAAACATGCTTTGATGTGCGGTTTTTTGACAGCAAGACCCAAATTTAATAGGTTAATTTGTTTTAGGTTTAGTTTAATAGATTGGTTGTTTATGCACAAAAAACGTTTGTAATCAACCCTTTTTGAATGGGTCACAGTAGTGCATTCTTCTTGCCTTACAGCAGTCTAAAAAAATGTTGCATCTGTAAAACAGTACAAGTGAGCAGCACAGTTGCTCAGTGGTTAGCATTGTTAATTTGCAGCGCTGGGGTCCTTGTTTTTACAAAATCTGTAAAAATTTTATATATTCTCCCTATGTTTGTGTGGGTTTCCTCCAGGTACTCCGGTTTCCTCCCACACTCCAAACATATACTGATAGGGAATTTAGATTGTGAGTCCCAGTGATGATAATGTATCTAAATCTCTGTGGAATAAGATGGCACTTTATAAGCAAAGCATAATAATAAAATAAGTCGCCTGAGCAATATTTATCCAGAGTGATTAGTCTACCTAAAAAAAAACTTATGTAAGGTCTTCTTGGGAACATATTGCTTGCAATGAAAGGTACAATCCTGTACAATGCATGCAAGTTGAAAAATAAAAAGGAAAGGTACAGAAGCAATGTTTAATCACCATGGCTATGATTATGAGAATCTAGATCAATATGCAGGTTTCTTATAGCAAGAGCATACACAAACTACTCTGAAATGCCCATCTGGTCTGTGGAAGCAAAACACAGGTCTTTTAAATCTTGCAATATTACTCAAACTTTTATGACATCTACTAGTAGCATGTTTATCCTCGTAATGACCTCTTCCTATCCTGGTGACAAACACAAGAAGTGCACCCTCCTTTGTGTATTTGTGTCTTTGTTTTTCCTTGGTGTTTTTATTTAGTCACATCCCTGCACTTGCCCCCTTGGTATTTAGCTGTCAGGGAAGGAAGGTGAGAGGAATGTGGCTGTGTCTACTCTGGTGTGTTACTGGTGCTGAGCTGACTGCCCTGATCGTGGGAAAGTGCCTTCACGTAAAGCACAATTTCTTTGTCCCTGTTGTTCTTCTGTAATCGATCTCATTTCAACTCGAAGGGTGGAAAACTTCAAAGGGAACCAAGGCTGTTGGAGGTCGGAGCAGAAGCACAATCAGCTCACAAATGCACCCACTTTACCCACCACCCCTCTTTTCCAGAGGAAGAAAATAAAGAGCCTTCCTCAACCTCACTTTAAAACACACACTCCCAATCAATAAATAAAATGCAGACTTTGCGGAGGAGAGGGTGTGGGGGTGGAAACTAGTACAAAGGTAATCAAGCAAACAGGAAAATGCTGGTTACAAAAGTGCCTTTTTTAATAGATTGGTGTGAAGTAAGTTTTAACTAAACAGAGTATGGCAGGCAAGGAATATTTTTTTAAATCTAGTTTATGAAAGATAGATTACAAGATATACACAAACACAGTGCATTACTTACCTATTCAATGTGGGATTCAGAACCTTTTCTGATCCAAAGGCAACACTGTCAGATTGAAGCATCAGTTCCTAGAATTGAAGGAAAATTACTATCTGAGACATTTATGGTATATCATAAGTGTTGTAGAGCCTGATTCCATTTTCCAGACTGCAAACTACTAGGAGACTCCTAAAGGCTCATTTAGACGTCCATGCAGATCGGACCGTAAAGCACAGGCTGGCGACAGCATCTTAGAAATACATGAAGCTGTTACACTCAGGTCGGGAGACCCATGGTCAGTCTGTGCATTAGCGGTCTGTGCTCAGACTGATTGGCAAGGATGTTTGAATGATCGCTTACTTGTTTACATACTGGAAAGAAAGAGATGTACAGTGGGTTCGGAAAGTATTCAGACCCCTTTACATTTTTCACTCTTTGTTTCATTGCAGCCATTTGGTAAATGCAAAAAAGTTAATTTTTTTTTCTCATTAATGTACACTGCACCCCATCTTGACCGATAAAAACCAGAAACGTAGACATTTTTGCAAAATTATTAAAAAAGAAAAACTGAAATATCACATGGTCATAAGTATTCAGACCCTTTGCTCAGACACTCATATTATGGCACATGCTGTCCATTTCCTTGTGATCCTCCTTGAGATGGTTCTACTCCTTCATTGGAGTCCATTGGAGTGTTTAATTAAACTGATAGGACTTGGTTTGTAAGGCTAGTTTCACACTAGCGTTTTGTTGGTCTGCGCACAGCCGCCACTAAGCTCCGCCCCCGGATGCGCCTCCTCCCGGCCGCTCCGCCTATGGGCGCATGACGCTGCATGCGACCTGCGTATCCTATCTTTAGCATTGGGTACGCAGGCCATGCGCAGGTATGCGTTTTCCAGAGCATGCGTCTTTTTGGTGGTGCGCTGATCGCACCAAAATGCAACACGGTGCGTAGGGCGCAGGTCGGCGCACAGTCAAAAGGACGCATGTGCCGGCAAACGCATACCTGTGCACGACCTGCATACGAACTGCGTACCCAATGCTAAAGATAGGGTATGCAGGTCGCATGCAGCATCATGCGCCCATAGGAGGAGCGGCCGGGAGGAGGGTCAGCCGGGCGGAGCTTAGCGGCGGCCGTGCGCAGACCAACGAAACGCTGGTGTGAAACTAGCCTAAAGGCACACACCTGTCTATATAAGACCTCACAGCTCACAGTGCATGTCAGACCAAATGAGAATCATGAGGTCAAATGAACTGGCCAAGGATCTCAGAGACAGAATTGTGGCAAGGCACACATCTGACCAAGGTTACAAAAGAATTTCTGCAGTACTCAAGATTCCTAAGAGCACAGTGGCCTCCATAATCCTTAAATGGAAGAAGTTTGGGACCACCAGAAGTCTTCCTAGACCTGGCCGTCTAGCCAGTCTGAGCAATCATGGGACAAGAGCCTTGGTGAGAGATGTAAAGAAGAACCCCAAGATCACTGTGGCTGAGCTCCACAGATGCAGTAGGGAGATGGGAGAAAGTTCCACAAAGTCAACTATATCTGCAACCCTCCACTAGTCAGGCCTTTATGGCAGAGAGGCCCAACGGAAGCCTGTTCTTAGTGCCAGACATATGAAAGCGCACATAGAGTTTGCTAAAAAAAACACATGAAGGACTCCCAGACTATGAGAAATAAGATTCTCTGGTCTGATGAGATGAAGATAGAACTTTTTGGTGATAATTCTAAGTGGTATGTGTGGAGAAAACCAGGCACTGTTCATCACATGCCCAATACAATCCCAACAGTGAAACATGCTGGTGGCAGCATCATGCTATGGGTTTTTTTTCAGCTGCAGGGACAGGATGACTGGTTGCAATTGCAGTAAACATGAATGCGGCCAAGTACAGAGATATCTTGGATGAAAACCTCTTCCAGAGTGCTCTGCACCTCAGACTTGGCAGAAGGTTCACCTTCCAACAAGACAATGACCCGAAGCACACAGCTAAAATAACAAAGGAGTAGCTTCAGATCAACTCTGTGACCATTCTTGACTGGCCCAGCCAGAGCCCTGACATAAACCCAATTGAACATCTCTGGAGAGACCTGAAAATGGCTGTCCACCAACGTTCACCATCCAACCTGACAGAACTGGAGAGGATCTGCAAGGAAGAATGGCAGAGGATCCCCAAATCCAGGTGTGAAAAACTTGCATCTTTCCCAAGAAGACTCATGTCTGTACTAGCTCAAAAGGGTGCTTCTACTCAGTGCTGAGCAAAGGGTCTGAATACTTATGGCCATGTGATTTTTCAGTTTTTCTTTTTTAATAAAATTGCAAACATTTCTACATTTCTGTTGTTTTTCAGTCAAGATGGGGTGCAGAGTGTACATTAATGAGAAAAAATGAACTTTTTTGCATTTACCAAATGGCTGCAATGAAACAAAGAGTGAAAAATTTAAAGGGGTCTGAATACTTTCCGAACCCACTGTATGCCGTGTATTGTAGCTTTTTATTAGTTGCTGAAATGGTCATGTGTTTCACTATTCCCATGACACATACAGTGAAAAGAAGATTTACACACAATGTATGGCCACCTCTTCCATTCTTCTAATTCAGGGGTGGGCAATCTGAGGCCCGAGGGCCCTTGATGACCTTTTATCCGGCCCCTGGTCAGATTCGCCGGGACTGCAGTGTTTGGGCCTGCAGCTGTATTTTAACTGCCTCCAACTCTTTTAGTTGTTCTTTGCTTTGCGAGCATGAGCACACTGTGTTCACTACTGAATACTGAGGCATGTGTAATGAAAGATTACGTCCTGATACAAGTGCCAGCATCAGGACGTACTTATAGGATGGAGTTATCGCGCTGTTTATCGAACCTCAAAGATTTATTTACAGTGTGTTATTAGTGCTTACCTATCTTTGCTCCTGCACTTAGTGCCATTTGAGTACCCACAATAAGGAAGCAAGCTCTTCTGCGACTAGATAGTTGTGGTCACGCAGAATGACATTACAAGCCTAGCATAGCCCTGATACACTGGTTGTGAATGCCTGCATGAACCCTATCTCCAGAATTTATTTAGAGGGGTTGTCTCATGAAGGCAACTAATGTCCATATACCCTAATAGGGTATATCAATATCATAGACAGGGACACCTATTCTGTACCCCCTACATGCCTAGAAATGGAGAGTTGCTCTATATGAGTGGCCCACTTGAGCTTTCCTTGTATTACATGAATGACCATTTATCTGAAAAGTTGTCATTTTATGCCACATTTCCTGCTAATGACCTAAGATTAACATCCTCAATAATCCAAATATCCCACTCCTGTCTCCAAAACGTCTCACGTGCCGCGCCAATTCTTTGGAATGCATTACCCAAGTCACTTCTATTAATCCCCAACACCCACAGTTTTAAGCATGCCCTAAAAACGCATTTCCTCAGACTGGCCTATTGCTTCAACATACTTATCTAAATATCCCTGTTTTGCCATGCAAAATTTCCTTCAAAACCAGGACCCTCGTATCATCTGCTCTCAAACCTTCATGTAATTAATAGCCCTCTGTGGCTGTACTTTTACACATACTGGTTGGTTGCCAGTTCAGGCAGCATTACGTAAACACCATATTTATTGCATTGATGGCTGGATCCTACAATGCAAGCAATTGTTACCATCTAACTTTCGTGTCTTTCCTATTTCCTCATAAATTGTAAGCTTGCGAGCAGGGCCCTCACTCCTCTTGGTATCTGTTGATTTATGTAAATATTGTTACTCTGTAATGTCTTTTATTGTTTGTTGAAGTCCCCTCTAAGGCCGGTTTCACACGTCCTGATATTTCCGGTACCGGAAAAATCGGTACCGGAGATATCAGTGCCCATGTGTCCGTGTGTGTACTATGTGCGGCACACGTTTGGCAACCGTGTGCCAGCTGTGTGCCGCATCAGTATCGCACGGACATACAGACGGCCGCCGGGGAAGTAGCGGCTACAGTAAACCGCTGTCCCCCTGCAGCTGGTGCTGAAGCCGGCTGTAATTCCCCCTGCTGCCTGCGAGCAGAGGAGAACGATGAGCGGTATATTAATACACCGCTCTTCGTTCTCCTCTGTTCGCAGGCAGAGCAGCGGGAATTACAGCCGGCTTCAGCACCAGCCGCAGGGGGACAGCGGTTTACAGTAGCAGCGACTTCCCCAGCGGCCGTCCACGCACACAGAGGACTGTGTGAACAGTTCTCCGTGTGCACGTGTGCGGGACGTTTTCCGGTCCGTGTCAAAACGGACATGTCAATGTGTTTGGCACACGGACACACGGTCCGTGTGAAAACACGCACATGTGCATAGACACAAAGATTATAATGTGTCTATGTCTGTACGTGTCTCCAGTACGTGTGACAACTGTCACCACACGTACTGGAGACACGGACGTGTGAAACCGGCCTAAAATGTAAAGTGCTGCTGGATGTGTTAGCATTATAGAAATAAAATTATTATTATTATTATTATTAGCAAAAATACATGGCTGGCAGCTTCCCCTGGTAAAATCAGCTGTTTGCTGTAGTTGCTGGTAGTGAAACCTGGGTGATGAACTGCTTGCCCTAGGGCCGGGTTATGAAAGATTTTGTCTCAAATGCGATACCTGTTTTAACCCTCAACTGGTAAGGTGGGGTTTTTGTCATGCAACTGGTGATGTGGGGTTTCCTATACCCCAGTGTTTAGAAATCTCTTATTTTTACAGAAAATGCAAAGATCACGTTTGTTTTAATCGTTTTCTTATTGGCGATTGATTACACATGAGTATAACAAATTTTTGACACCCACAAGTATCGGAAAATGTAATACTTTGATGATTCAATCCGAGGGCATTATGAAACATGACTTTTAGGATAATGTAAATAAAAATTCGCCATTTTTTGCCTGAGAGCAAGTGCACGAACAAACAGAAACTCAGTTATACATTTGTGCAAAAATAAAGAAGTTTTCAAAATTTGAAAATGTGTAAAAAAGAATTACATGAGTGGTGATGTGGGGTTCAGCAAGGCCAAGACAGCACTTAGCGACAGCTAGCTCTGTTATGCATGGCCAGAAGAGAGAGGCCTTGACGACATCCTGTTGACAAGGAAATGGATGGAAGCTAGTGAGACTCGTATCCTCATACCAGCATTTTTCAATGAATGGCAGCCGTACAAAAATTCCCTGGGGTGTGGCAAACGCCACCTCACCAGTTGAGGGTTAAAGAAAACACATCTTGGCAGGAAGATGGAGCGCCTGCCAGCGCCGTGGGATCCTCGGTACCAGGCCGATTCTTAAGGGGATGTGTCATGGCAGCAGTGACCCGGTCCGTGGCCCTGGTCATCCAATGAAAATTATGATAAGGGGATTGTGAGGAAGGAACAGCCACCATCTTGGATAGGGCCTATACCAGCCTCCATTTTATCTGTTCACAGAGCCACAGGCTGCTAACTGCACCTGGCCCCAGGGCCTGTTGGCATATTCAATACGACAGGGTTTGATGTCCACTGTGAATAAAAAGGGCTTTTAGTATGCTAAGTAATTCAGGCCCATGTTTGAATGGCAAGGTCTTTAGTGTGGTAACGAGTTAAGACCCAAAACAGAGCTTCAAAGCTTCAGTACGGAGCCAAGCCAGCATGGTGAATAGTAAGGTTTGTTAGCATGGTAATGAGATGCCTGGGGGCTTCAATTAGGCTATACCTTTCAGCTAGACACTGAAAACACATCCATTGTATGTTTCCATACCCGAAGGCTCCGTTCTAGGATTATGAATTATGAGCACATCTTTGTAGGTACATTCTCATAAAAATATCTGTGTGACCCGGCGGACCTCGGGCATTTGACGGTGCAACTCCCGAGTTGGTGATGGCTCGGGGGTCTGAGATATAGAGATTGGCCCTCCAACGAGACCCAATTGGGCCAGGTTTGATATCCATGCGACAGGCAAAACATACTGCATCTGCTGGTACCTCTCGTGTCCTGATCCGATCGTACTGGAGAAAGTTAACCCCTTTATTAGGTATTGGGAATAAATTCTGCAGGGGGCTAAGGGTGGAGATTATCATCCCACCCTCGGACACCGAGGGGAGGGACCTAGCAGGTTTAAGAACTGTGAGCTATGGGCAGACTGGATCCATTCTCACAGCAGCAAGACCATGGAAAACTAAGGACAAAGGGAGAGATCTGCCAAGGGAGCAGCGGTACACGTTTTGGGGGACTGTCCAGCAACTAAGACTTTCACCTGTGGATCGCAGAGCTCCCTGCCTCCACATGCCCCTACAACCTGGTAATATTGACTCTAGCTAATACCTCTAAGCCTTGTACCATTATTGTTGTATTTTACTCTGACTGCAAATCCATTGTAATTCCGTTGTATAGCTTACTGTATATTTCTGTAATTATCTAGTGCGCCCTTAAGGCAATTAAACCATAAAATTAATCTTGGGCTGATGCTTTTACCCTTATCACGAATCTTAGAATACCCAGTGGGTAACAGGACACAATCCCCGGCGGCCATTTGCTCTAGGTGCAATTCTCTTACTGGCTTGAGAGCCAAAGGGGGCGCCAGAGAGCTGTGCCTGTGGAGTTCCGTCACATTGGTGACGTGGGAGGACGGGGATTGTCCTTCACATTTGGTGGCAGCGGTGGGATCAGAGTAATAGTGTGCGTGGGCCCTCTATTCCCAGACACTAAAGACTACCAGCGGTAACTTTCACTGATGGGGTCTTAAGGTCAGCCCACCACTAGACGGTCAGAGTGTAAATATAATAAGTTGTGTGCAAGGTCAGGGTTGCAGCTGTGTCAGTAACCAAAGGCTCCCAAGATGGCGGAAGGCACGAGGAGTAAGGCAAAGAGGGAGGCCACTGCTATGGTCTATGAGGGGTTCGATACCGATGAAGGTGAGGGGGAGCTCAGCCAGGGCTCCCCAAGGAGCCAGACCCCATGCTCAGTCTCGCAGTGGACTGTCCACCCCCTGCCCGTCCCAGCCTGTCCAGATCGGAGGCCCTTTTCCAAGCGGCTATGGCACAGCTCGAGGCTGGTAATGACGCCGCCCATGACAAACTCCTGGTGGCAGCAGAGAAAGCGGCAGAGCGTGAGCAAGCGGCAGCAGAGAAAGCGGCAGAGCGTGAGCATGCAGAACGTGTGCTGCAGACTGCGGAGCGTCGTGAAGCTGCGGAGCGCCGGCACCGACTGGAGATGGCTCAGCACGGGCTCCCAATGGATGCTCCAGCCCCACCGGAGACCAAGGCTTCCAAGGTCCGGGCGGAGGACTTTCCCTTGCTTGAAAAGGATGGAGAACTGGATTCCTTTCTGCTGGCCTTTGAGAGGACCTGCCTCCAACATCATCTGGCCCTGGATCAGTGGGCAAGGTACCTGACCCCCCGTTTGAGGGTTAAGTCCCTGGAAGTTTTGGGGGACTTACCTGCCGGGGAGGAGCAGGACCACAACAGCATCAAGTGGGCCCTGATCCAGCACTACAACCTCACCCCGGAGTCGTACCGCAGGAAGTTCAGGAGCCTGCAGCGGGGTTCAAAGGACACCTGGACCGACCACATGCGGGCCCTGCTGAGAGCTGCAGAGCACTGGACCTCGGGTCTAGAGCTCACCACCCGCCAGGAGGTCCAGGAACTGTTCGTCACGGAGCAGTTCTTGTGGAACTGCCCAGAGGACCTCCAGCAGTTCCTCCGTGACCGGAAACCAAAGGGGGCTTCTGCTACAGCCGCCCTAGCAGACGAGTATGCCAACAACAGGGCGCCTGAGCCGAAGAAGCCTGCCAGCAGCACCTGGAGAGGGGGTAAGCCCAATCCTGCCCCGGCCCCATATCCAGCCCCCAGAGTGCACCCCCCTGCTGCCCTCTCCAGGCCAGGAACAGAACCCAGGCGTTGTCATCATTGCAACCAGCCAGGACACTTTAAGGCTGCATGTCCCCAGCGCTATAAGGCCCCATCCCTGTCCCAGAAACTGTCCACTGTTTTGTGTGTGGGAGGGGGTGGTGGGAGGTCCCTGGACAATTACCAACCCGTCAGCATCGGCCGCTCAGGGTCAGAGTGGAGGCGTTGAACCGGCGCTGCCCGTCGCCAAGGTGTATTTGGACTGGGGCGCCGGGAGGGGGATGCGGGAGGTGGGAGTAATGCCAAATATTCCTGCCAATGTGTTGCTTGGGACCCATCTAGGGCGGCTAGTGTCCCAGTATGTGGCCACTGAACCCCCAAGTTCGGCTCCCCAAGAATGTCATGACTCTACTGTGAATGCTAATGTTAATGTATTGAATGTGCCTCCAACAGTGGAGGAGGGAGTGAAACCTGATGGTAAGCCATGCACTGACACTACACACACAGGGCTCACAGTGAGGACAGGTGAAGAGGCTGCAGGGGAGAGCTCAGAGGTGGAGGGAGGGGCTGCTATGGGCAGTATAGGGCCCCTAAGTGAATCCAGCCTGCTGAGTCTAGGGCCTCTGCAGAAGGAGGAACAGGCCAAGGGGGGAGGGGGCGTTCCGGGAGAGGAGCCACCATGTAAGACCCCAGGGCAGGAGTTCCCCACATCTGGGATGTCAGGAGGCCAGGGAAGTCTGCCTGACCCGGCGACTTGGTCAGGGGACGAGGGGAAGCAGGCGCTTCCCGTGGTCTCAGCGGTCGTGGCCGCTGTTACCAGGAGTGGGAGCGCCGAAGCCCAAGGAGCCTCGCGGAGGTCCGACGGTTTCCCCCTCTCCGACCAAGTGGCTGCAGAGTCAGACAGCGGCCAGGAGATAGATCCCGGGGAACTGACAGAGGATGTGGCAGTTTCATCAATTCTTGCCACATCAAGTCAGGGATTTCAGGCAGCGTTGGAAGCTGACGCTAGCCTGAAAACTCTTAAGGAGCAGGCGGCACAGCCTCTGGAGTCCGACCGCGAGTGAGTGGTCTGGGACCAGGGACGGCTGTACCTGGTAACGGTCCAGCAGGGTTCACCTGAGGCATGGCCCAGGGACCGACAGTTAGTGGTACCCTATCCGTTCAGGGCGAAACCATGGCCAGGCTAGCTCAGCATTTCTACTGGCCTGGAATGAGGATCGAGGTGATAGCCTACTGCCGTTCGTGTGACACCTGTCAGAGGGTGGGGAAGGCGGGGCTGCACCAAAAAACCCCACTGGTAACTCTGTCCATCATCGAAGAGCCTTTCTCGAGGGTGGCTGTGGATCTCATTGGACCTCTGTCCACTCCCAGCCGCTCCGGGAAATGCTTCATACTAATGGTAGTGGACTATGCCACCCGGTATCCGGAGGCGGTAGCTTTGTCGTCCATTCGGGCCGACAAAGTGGCCACTGCCTTACTGGAGATTTTCTCCAGAGTGGGGTTTCCCCAGGAAATGCTCACCGACCGAGGGACCCAGTTCATGTCGCAGCTGATGGAGTCTCTCTGTAAGCAGGTACAGGTGCAACATCTGGTGGCCAGCCCGTATCATCCACAGACCAATGGCCTGTGTGAGCGGTTCAATGGCACCTTAAAGCAGATGCTGAAGATGTTGGTCGACTCCCACGGGAGAGACTGGGAGCGGTATCTCCAACACTTGCTGATTGCCTACCGGGAGGTCCCGCAGGCCTCAACGGGGTTCTCCCCCTTTGAGCTCCTGTATGGGCGACGTGTACAGGGACCCCTTGCTCTGGTGAAGGAAGCATGGGAAGGGGATTTAGCCACCCCTGGAGTGTCGGTCATTGAGTATGTTGTGCGCTTCCGGGACCGAATGATGGCCTTGACACGGCTGGTGCATGACAATATGGCCCAAGCCCAGGCTGACCAGAAGCGGTGGTACGACCAGAATGCTTGTGAGCGGACCTACCAGGTGGGTCAAAAGGTGTGCGTACTGGTCCCCGTACCTCAAAACAAGCTTCAGGCGGCCTGGGAGGGTCCATAGCTCATGCACGAGCAGCTCAACGCCGTCATCTATCTGGTTACCTTGGACCACGCCCGTGGAAGGACGAAGGCCTTCCACATGAACATGATGAAGGCCCATCATGAGCGGGAGGCTTGTGCCCTCCCAGTGTGCAACCTTCCCGAGGAAGGAGAGGCAGAAACTCTCCCGGATCTGCTCACCCAAACCAAGGCGGGTGGATCCATGGAGGATGTGGGGGTTGGCCACCAGCTCTCGGAGGACCAACGTTCCCAGCTGGGGGTCACCCTACACCCCTTTCGGGAGCTGTTCAGCAGTCTGCCCGGAAGGACTGAGACAGCAGTCCACGACGTGGACACCGGCAATCACCCCCCGATCCGGCGTTCAGCATATCGGGTCTCTCTTGAGGTGCAGCAGCAAATGCGCCAAGAGATAGACGAGATGCTGAAGCTGGGGGTAATCCAAGCGTCCAACAGCGCGTGGGCTTTGCTTGTAGTCCTCGTCCCTAAAAAGGACCAAACTACGCGGTTCTGCGTGGACTACCGGGGGCTCAACGCTGTGACGGTCACCGATGCGTACCCAATGCCGCGCATCGATGACCTGCTCGACCAGCTGGCCGGGGCTAAGTACCTGACCATCATGGATTTGAGCAGGGGGTATTGGCAGATTCCCCTGACCCCTGGGGCATGGGAACGCTCTGCCTTTATCACCCCATTCGGACTGTATGAGTCCACGGTGATGCCCTTCGGCATGAAGAATGCCCCTGCCACTTTTCAGCGGATGGTCAATACGCTGCTCGAGAGACTGGAAGGGTATGCGATCGCGTACCTGGATGACATTGCCATCTTCAGTCCCACCTGGGAGGATCACCTAGAGCACCTGGCGCAGGTGCTCGGGCGGATCCAGCGAGCAGGCTTGACCATTAAGCTGGAAAAATGCCAGCTGGGTATGAGTGAGGTCCACTACCTGGGACACCGGGTAGGTGTGGGAGCTCTGAAGCCAGAGCCCGGGAAGGTGGATGCCATCGCATTCTGGCCCACCCCCAGGACCAAGAAGCAGGTGATGTCCTTCTTGGGGACAGCTGGGTACTATAGGAGGTTTGTTCCACACTATAGTGCCCTGGCCACGCCCCTGACGGACCTCACCAAGAAAAAGCTGCCGGTCGCAGTCGACTGGACCATCGCCTGCGAGACAGCTTTCCAGGCGCTCAAGACCGCCCTTTCTAGCTCTCCTGTACTACAGGCAGCCGACTTCATGCGGCCGTTCTTAGTGCATACCGACGCCAGCGACTTCGGCCTCGGTGCTGTGCTCAGCCAGGTTGACACTACGGGCCATGAACACCCCGTTTTGTACCTGAGCCGGAAGCTCCTGCCGAGGGAAGTGGCCTATTACACGATGGAGAAGGAATGTCTGGCAATTGTGTGGGCCCTGCAGCGTCTGCAGCCATACTTGTAAGGACGCCAATTCACGGTGGAAACAGACCACAACCCCCTCAGTTGGTTACACACGGTCTCTGGGACAAATGGGAGGTTGCTATGCTGGAGCCTCGCTCTCCAGCAGTTCCACTTCACCATTCACCCCAAAAGAGGCATGGACCATGGTAACGCTGATGGGTTGTCCCGGCAAGGAGAGGGTGCGGAAGGGAGCATGGGGGAACACAGGAATGTGATACCCCCTAGCGCCCTCTAAAGCAGGGAGGTGTAAGGAAGAAACAGCCACCATCTTGGATAGGGCCTATACCAGCCTCCATTTTGTCTGTTCACAGAGCCACAGGCTGCTAACTGCACCTGGCCCCAGGGCTTGTTGGCATATTCAATACGACAGGGTTTGATGTCCACTGTGAATAAAAAGGGCTTTTAGTATGCTAAGTAATTCAGGCCCATGTTTGAATGGCAAGGTCTTTAGTGTGGTAACGAGTTAAGACCCAAAACAGAGCTTCAAAGCTTCAGTACGGAGCCAAGCTAGCATGGTGAATAGTAAGGTTTGTTAGCATGGTAATGAGATGCCTGGGGGCTTCAATTAGGCTATACCTTTCAGCTAGACACTGAAAACACATCCATTGTATGTTTCCATACCCGAAGGCTCCGTTCTAGGATTATGAATTATGAGCACATCTTTGTAGGTACATTCTCATAAAAATATCTGTGTGACCTGGCGGACTTCGGGCATTTGACGGTGCAAACTCCCGAGTCGGTGATGGCTCGGGAGTCTGAGATATAGAGATTGGCCCTTCAATGAGACCCAATCGGACCAGGTTTGATATCCATGCGACAGGCAAAACATACTGCATCCGCTGGTACCTCTCGTGTCCTGATCCAATCGTACTGGAGAAAGTTAACCCCTTTATTAGATATTGGGAATAAATTCTGCAGGGGGCTAAGGGTGGAGATTATTATCCCACCCTCGGACACCGAGGGGAGGGACCTAGCAGGTTTAAGAACTGTGAGCTATGGGCAGACTGGATCCATTCTCACAGCAGCAAGACCATGGAAAACTAAGGACCAAAGGGAGAGATCTGCCAAGGGAGCAGCGGTACACGTTTTGGGGGACTGTCCAGCAACTAAGACTTTCACCTGTGGATCGCAGAGCTCCCTGCCTCCACATGCCCCTACAACCTGGTAATATTGACCTCTAGCTAATACCTCTAAGCCTTGTACCATTATTGTTGTATTTTACTCTGACTGCAAATCCATTGTAATTTCGTTGTATAGCTTACTGTATATTTCTGTAATTATCTAATGCGCCCTTAAGGCAATTAAACCATAAAATTAATCTTGGGCTGATGCTTTTACCCTGATCACGAATCTTAGAATACCCAGTGGGTAACAGGACACCCTCCCCGGCGGCCATTTGCTCTAGGTGCAGTTCCCTTACTGGCCTGAGAGACAAAGGGGGCGCCGGAGAGCTGTGCCTGTGGAGTTCCGTCACATTGGTGACATGGGAGGACGGGGGTTGTCCTTCACAGGGATGATAAAGTTCATGAAAGATAGTTCGTGACGCCACCTGTGGTATTCGGCAATAAAGATGTTAGCCGACGTTGCTTAAGAGCCCGCTGGGACTGATGGTGATGCAGCAGAGTTGTTACAGCTCTCCACAGGTAGAGCTAGGCCCCCGGGCAGCTGTATGTGTAAGAGATGATGGTGGTTTTAGTGCAGGGCTGAGGTGACGCAGCAAATAATTGTGAGGACACAGCAGGGTGCAGTGTTTCCAGTTTACTCACAGTTTGTTGTTACAATCCCCAGCTGGGTGGTGTGTCCTCCAGGGAGGTGGTCCAGACAGCTCTCAGGTAAATTGAGGTACACTGTGCCAGAACCCCCTTTAGATGTTCCTTTCCTGGCCGTCTCTCTCTGCGCTGGCTCCCGCCTCTCCTGACCTGCGCCTTCACACACAGTGTCCCAAGCCAGCAGACTCAGATCTTGTCGGGCGACGTTGGTCACACCCCTGGATCCTATATCATAGAATCATAGAATGGTAGAGTTGAAAGGGACCTCCTGGACCTTCTGGTCCAACCCCCTGCTCAAAGCAGGATTCTCTAAATCATCTAAAATACAGCCTCTGTTTGAAGACTTCCATTGAAGGAGAACTCACCACCTCTCGTGGCAGCCTGTTCCACTCATTGATCACCCTAACTGTCAAAAAGTTTTTTCTAATATCTAATCTGTGTCTCCTCCCATTCAGTTTCATCCCAATGCTTCTAGTCTTTCCTTGTGCAAATGAGAATAAAGATGATCCTTCTACAATGTGACAGCCCTTGAGATATTTGTAGACAGCTATTAAGTCTCCTCTCAGTCTTATTTTTTGCAAGCTAAACATTCCCAAATCCTGCAACCGTTCCTCATAGGACATGGTTTGCAGACCGATCACCATTCTGGTGGCTCTTCTCTGAACTTGCTCCAGTTTGTTGATGTCTTTTTTAAAATGTGGTGCCCAAAACTGGACACAGTATTCCAGATGAGGTCTGACCAAAGAGGAGTAGAGAGCAATAATGACCTCACGTGATGTAGACTGTATGCTTCTGTTGATACATCCTAGAATTGCATTTGCCTTTTTTGCTGCTGTATCACACTGTTGACTCATGTTAAGTCTGTGATCAATTAGTATACCCAAGTCTTTTTCACATGTGCTGTTACTTAGCGCTATTCCTCCCATTTTGTATATGCTTTTTTCATTTTTATTGCCCAGATGTAGTACTTTGCATTTTTCCCTGTTAAAATCCATTCTGTTAGTTGCTGCCCACTGCTCCAGTTTAATTATATCTTTTTGAATCCTCTCTCTTCTCTAGTATTAGCTACCCCTCCTAGCTTTGTGTCATCAGCAAATTTGACCAGTTTACCCTCAAATCCTTCATCTAAATCATTGATAAAGATGTTGAACAATATAGGGCCCAAAACAGAGCCTTGTGGTACCCCACTTGAGACATTCTTCCAACTGGATGTGCAGCCATTTATGACCACTCTTTGGGTCCGATCACTAAGCCAGTTATGAATCCACCTAATAGTTGCCTTGTCCATTCCATACTTAGTCATTTTTTTCAATAAGGATTGTGTGAGATACTTTGTCTAATGGTTTGCTGAAGTCAAGATATACTATATCTACAGCATTTCCCTGATCCACCCAGTCAGTGACTCTGTCATAGAAGGAAAATAAGTTAGTCTGACATGACTTATTGGTTACAAACCCATGCTGACTCTGTTTAATTACTTCATTCTTATCCAGGTACTTGCATACATGTTCTTTAATAATTTGTTTGCAAGTACCTGTATAAGAATGAAGTGATATGTCTACCTTTTCGGCAAATGTGTTGGAGGTGGCTGTAGCACTTGCAGATACTGCAGCCTCCAGTTTCCTAGCTGAGTCCTTAGTTTTGGAGCCGGTCCCCTAACTGCTACCTGGTCCCTCCACCGACCACACCGGTGGATGTGGGTCCCACGGATGGATTCCTTATTATCCGTGCCCCTAAGACCTCTGGAGTTAACTCTCTTTTTCGTTCTTCACTTCTCTTTCTCTGTCTGTCGTTTGGGGACAAGCTCCTCTCAGCTTCAGCCCCCCTTGTAAACTCCCCGTCTGGTCTCACAGACCAGAGCTTACCACTCTCTGACTCCTCCCCCTCTAATTTCCTCCACCCACATCCTCTACCTAGTCCCTTCCGGGCCCTGAGAGGTCTGGTGTCGGATGCAAGTGTGTGAATCCTTGGTAGTGTCCCCTCCTTACCCGAGAGCAGAGTACCACACCTCTGAATGAAGTGCAGTACCCTGTGGCAACTGAGACCCCAGGGGCGCCACAAAGACAACATGCATTGTGTGTACTGCATTAATACATATTATAATTGTTTATCTCATTACAAGAAGTAGTTCATAAAATCTAAATAATTATATTTACAAAAATACTGGCGCTT
Source organism: Oophaga sylvatica (assembly GCA_033576555.1). NCBI lineage: Eukaryota > Metazoa > Chordata > Amphibia > Anura > Dendrobatidae > Oophaga > Oophaga sylvatica. The sequence goes on from JARQOD010000004.1 coordinate 219,546,419, forward strand.
CCCCCACACAGAAGCACAGCTGGATTAATTAGCAAGCTGAAACTTGTTAACTGGGCTAATTTTTTTAAAAATCTGATATGTCACTCTATGTAGTAATTACTCTGAAATGCTTCAACATATCCCAATTATTTTGAGATTATTTTTTCATGGCATATTATACTTTATAATAAATGGTAAACTTAGGTTGATATGTTTTGCTTTATTTTATAAAAATGTCAGAAATTTGAGAAAAATTTTAACAAATTTGCAATTTTCAAACTTTGAATGATTAACCCTTTAATGCAGATAGTCATATCACACAAAAACAATAGTAAATAACATTTCCCTCATGTCTGCTTTATATCAGCACTATTTGTAAAATTTTGTTTTATTGTTTGCATTTTAGAAGATTTAAAAATGTAGCAGTAATTTTTCATTTTTATAAGGAAATTTACAGAACTTATTTTTATAGGGACCTATTCAGTTTTGAAGTGACTTTGGAGGTCCTAGATATTGGAAACCCCCAAAAGTGATACAATTTTAAAAAATGCACCTCTCAGCATATTCAAAATTGCTTTCAGGTAGCTCATTAACCCTTCAGGTGCTTTTCAGGAATTAATGCAAATTGACATGACAGGAATGAAGAAGTTGATTTTTACCACCTAAATGTCACTGACTTCCAAACAGGCCGCTGTAGCCGGCATACGCTAAGGTATGTTTCCACGTTCAGTATTGGCAGCGCTTTGGACGCAGCACATGCCCGCTCCATCCAAAGCGCTGCCGGCTTTTGTACGCACGGTGATTCGGCATGTGTTCATTAAACACATGCGGAATAACCGCATCCTACACATAGGACGGTGCTAGTTATCTTGCGGAGACTGAGCCTGTCTTTGAACGCATAGTAGACATGGGATTTCATAAAATCCCATCCACTATGCTGTAACATCTGGCCGCTGCGGATTGGACGTTGCGGCTGTACGCAGCATTCAATCCGCAGCAAATGCTGAACGTGGAAACAAACCCTAAGGCCGTTATTTGGCTGTCAACTGTCATGGGAAACATCAGGACCACACAATCATAATTGCAGGGTGCCGATGGGGTTAAAGAGGAAACCCCCACTCTCTCTTAACTATTTAGGTGGTGTAGTCACTATTGACAGCAGCATTTAAGTGGTTAAACAGCCTTGGCTGGTGTCAATGTAAGCAGGTGCTGAGATGCAGTACGCAGGGATTGCAAAGCAGTACGGTATAACAGTCTTATTTATTTTTAACAGTAAAGGTAAAGTAATCTCCTCGCAGGAAGTTAACAAGCAGTGGAATAGAGTTAATGGAACATCAAGAAATAAAAGAAATAGGTAGAATTAGTGCGGCCGTCTAAGTTTCAAACTACACTTATCGTAGCTTCTGCTGATGTCCTTAGTTAACAGTCCAATGAAGGTAGTAGTCCTGTCAATGATCGGTGTAGGGTTCTCCGATAGGGTCCAAGGTTAGCGATCCTTCTTCTGGAGGCAGCAGGCGGTCTCCGGTTTAACCTGCTGAGCCCTAAGTCCATAAGCCTGCGCAAGTAAAGTGTGAAAAGCTTTGGAAGTCTCTGTACCAAACGTCGGTTGATGTGCACTCGCCAGCATAGGGAGCCACGCTTCAGTGTCCTGTAACCGGCCCACGCTTCTCTGTATGCGTGCAGTCCTATACTTCGCCGGGCGTATGGCGCTTCCCACACTCACGGTCCCCCTGGAGCGCTATGGAGATATCAGCCGCAGTACATTGCAGCACTGCTGCTCGGGGCGCAAAACACGCTGCTCACTGTCCTGCACTCTCACTGATGACGGGAAACTGCCTGCTGCTTTGCGCACTTTCTGCCCTGAGTTTCCTTTGCACACACCACCTCTTCCCGGGTCATGGGTTTGTCCAGTCCCCTATTCCTTCCCCAGGGCAACATTGGACGCAGCCCCGACAGTTCCAGACCGGGCTCAGCGCAGGTACCCGCAGGTACCCACAGCCCGGCCTTCCTCCTTACAGTCACCTCACCTTTAGCTCGCCATTCCACAGGCGAGAGTTCCTTCATCAGGCGTTCACACTCTTCCATTTCTCAAACAATACGCTGCCAAATAAACTGGTCTTGATCATAACGAGTGGGAGGTATTCCAGCTGTCGTCCATTCAGTATGGCGTAGTTCAGGTTGAGTGGTAGAGTCAGGGACTTTCTAAATCTGTGAGTGAGCCAAGTGGTTCTTCCTCATCACAGCCAGGGACCTAAGGGGTGAGCATTCCAATGGCGTCCGGCACTCTCTCCTCTTCTTCGGGATCCCGTGGCAGGCAAGTACACAACATGCCATGGTGGACTATTCGAGTAGGCGCCCCTTCTTCCCCTTCGGGTTGAACTTCATCCAACTCGGCGTTTCACCCGGCATGGATTGCAGAGCAGTACGGTCTAACAGTCTTATTTATTTTTAACAGTAAAGGTAAAGTAATCTCCTCCCAGGGAGTTAATAAGCAGTGGAATAGAGTTATTGGAACAACAAGAAATAAATGGAATAGGTAGAACGAGTGCGACAGTCTAAGTTTCAAAGAACACTTATCATAGCTCCTGCTGATGTCCTTAGCCCTTGCCAGCCAGTGCACTAGCCAGGCAGTGTGAGGTGACAGCGAGGGATGAGGTTTGTGACAGCGGCAGGGGGAGGACCCACTTAAGGCGTTAGGGGAGTGCAGCGACAAGCTCAGGTTGGAGCTCAGGAGGTGTCCCATCCCTTATTCCCTATCGGTAGGGCCTTCCTCTCCCCATTTCCATCCCCATTTTTGGTGTTCGTTTTGTCATCCGTTGGACTAAACTGAGTCACTTTCGTGACAGGTGTACACATTTATGCTAAGCACTGTACCTAATACAGATCTCAGTCAAAACATTGAAACTCATTACACTCCTACTTTACAAGCAATTAATATGTTGCTTGGAAGGTGCACAACCCATTTAAAGATAACTCATTGTATTACTCATCTTTTTAGCTGAGGTACTAAATGCTTTTTTTTCTAGAAGAATAATTTGGCTCACCTGAAGAGGTCACACTAGCATTAAAGGGTTATTGCATATTTAAAGTGATGAAATGTTGCTCATTATACAGAGGTGAGAACTCTACTGCCCCTAAGAGTGAAATGCCAGCAATGTTAGTTTAGCACTGCATTACCTTCACTGTTTTTGCCTTCACAGTGTGATGGTGGTGGGTGTGGACCCACTGCGCCTCCAGTCTTCTTACTCTGGAGGGGCATAAGTGAGTGAATACCTGGTCTTTAATAGAGCCTCTGATGATCGTAGGCTTGTGCCATTAGGGTAGTCACCATATGCAGTCACTACAGTCAGTCCAGGGCAATCCCCAAATTTGCAGCAACTGACCAGTGGGTCAAAGGCAAAAATACTAAGTACAGAGGCTAAAGACATAGGTGAAGAACAGGTTCAAAATACGAAGCCGGGTTCAAGAGCAGAGAGATCAGACTAAACTAGCTGGGTCAGTAACAGGAGAGACTAAACAAATATGCGCCTGGATGTTTTTCACAGTGGAGCCAGAGTCTAAATGAGCTGCCATGGACAGACACCTCTCTCTCTAGGCCAGGGTGACCCAAGTAAATATTTTTGAAGAACAGTCTTTCTCACTGGCCAACCCTAGGTGCTGGAGTTTCCTGGCTTCACTGGGCACTGATGAATGTAATGCCTTTGCCTCCACAGCATATACACTTGTTCTCTCTATACCTTCACTGACACTCTTGTACAGAAAGGTTGATTCTCTAAATTTGCTTTGTCTCTATGGCTGTAGTTGTGGCCTGCGGCAGCAAGGGTTGCTGCGAGGTTGGAGCCAGCCTGGATTGTCCTCTGACAACAAGAAATACTTTAACTTGTTCCCGAGCTCGCTTATGGAAACGGAGATTAGTCCTAATAGCCAGGTATATAAGGGCATCCAGAGAGGATGGTAGATGTCTGCCTGCCATTTTATCCTTAATACGACCAGATAGACTCTTCCAGAAGGTCGCCACCAGGGCCACGAAAAACCCTCGGAACTTCTTCAGGAACTTCCCTAAGTCACGGGACTCTAGACCCACATGATCTCAAATGGAATTTACCCAAGCCAGAGCTTGTCCGGACAGCAAAGAAACCATAAATGCAATTTGGAATATTGGTTTGGTCCAATGGAAAGAGATGAGTGTGGAGCGTGAAGTGAATTTGGCACTGGTTTATAAAGCCGCAGCTCTATATATCTTTAATATTTACAAGAAATTACTCCACGCAGGGAGGTAAACAGTAAACAGTCTGTTGGTAAAACAAACACATTGGAAAAAAAACTATTTGTGGTAAGGAAAGTCTCTGTTCCACAGCAAAGTCTGCTTCTTTTTTAAGACAGGTGCCTGGTGCACAGTCCTCCAGGTAGCACCTTGAGTCCATTGAGCCCCGGTCCTATCCGCCTACAGGACCTGAGCACATACACAGTTCAGTTCAGATACTCTGGACCTGTTCACCAGGTCTCCAGTCCTTGGGAGCCTTCCCCCTCCCTCCTTTGTACAGAGTATGGCCCTTTAAGAAATGTGTGTGCTGCTCTTGCCTAAAAGTAAAGTTCTAGTTAAACATGTTAAAATGCAGTCCTTTATAGCAGCCATACACAGTCTGTTTTTCTTTTTAGTCCAAGGGCCCGTACCCCTGCCGTCCAGCAGGAGAAGCGCAACAAAACTTGGGGAGGGGAGAGAAAATAGCACGTCACAATGTTCCAACATGGTCCGGACTGGTCACACAGCGTCTGACTTCGGTGCTACTGGGCTTCTTTGCCCACAGGGATGCAGAACAGTCCCGTTTATTTTTATATTGTGCAACGAGCACTATTCTTTCTTTTCAGTTCAGACATCTTCTCAGCGTCACGCATCCCATGTCTCTTTATCACACTTCGGGCTCCATGCCCGCGTTCTCGCTGATGACGACTGTGCAGCCGCAGACGTCGTGTTCTTCAATGACAAAGCAGTGGCAGAGCTTGACCATGCAGTGGCCAGTGAACAGGGGAACGACTGTGCCTGTTCTGGGCCCACTTCAAGCCTCAAGTCATCCTCCTCATGCATATTAAAGGGAATCTGTCACCCCATTTTTCGACCATCAGGTGTAGCCACCGCCATCAGGGGCTTATCTACAGCATTCTGTAATTCTGTAGATAAGCCCCCGATGTCACATGAAAGAGAAGAAAAACGAGTTATAATATACTCACCCAGGGCGGTCCGAGATCTGGTCCGGTCCAATGGGCGGAATGCTGTAGATAAGCCCCTAATGGCGGTGGCTACAGCTGATGGTCGAAAAATGGGGTGACAGATTCCCTTTAACGGCCACGGCATAATACCCCTGAGGGCCATCTTCTTTGAAGAAGTTGACCCAGTCTCCTTCCCTCAGGGGCCTTCCATACTTAACTGAGGGGCATTCACATAGACCTTAGTGTTGGTGCCTACCTCACAGATGAATCCATATCCATGGTCTACGTCCGTATAAACCAGCTGCCCGCTGGTGCGACGCACGGCCATAGCGTCCCCTCCGGGTAGGCTCAGCTCTGCCCATACCTCCTCCCACTGCTTTTTGCGCTGAATTACCTCTTCAATCCAGGTGGCCTGACCGAGGGTTGGGAAGGGATCCTCTGTCTCCTGGTGGAAATGGGACAGACCGATATACGAGGTGCCCAGGCGCGTGAGCCTGCGCTCCAGGGTTTGAGACTCAGGTACAGCCCAGCCTTCCAGGGTTAGGGGCCGAGATCCACTCACTGCCATCGGCTCCAGCATCCTGGCCGCGACCGTCCCACGATCATCAGATACCTCCACCATAACAGCTGCACACTCCAGCTCAGACTCCTCCACTTCTGGTGCGGGCTCCTCCGGGGCAGTCTCTGCTTCCGGTTCACCGGCCTCCAGCTCCCGACGATGATGTTCTGCCTCCGGTGGCCGCCAGCTCCACTCCTCTGCAGGCACAGGGACCCCAATGGACCAGCAGTCATTGGTGAGTCCTTTCAACCTTCCAGGTCGGGCCTTTTTCATCCTGCCGCCATTTCCACTCGACGCAGCCTATGCCGCCGCAGCTCCATGTGCACTAGTGGTCCATCACTGCCGGTGCCGTATCTTGCAATGGCGCTGCGCAGCTGCACACGGGGTTTTCTTCTGGACCCCACTCGTTCCAGAGTGGGGCCGCTTCCAGCTACTCCATCCATTATGCATCAGACTCCGCCCGTCCTTGAGGAATCTGGTGGAAGGGCGAGTATTTTTCTCTTCCATCGTGCCCACCATGGGCGGATCGGGGGATGCATCTCAGACCTATTACTTGGTCTCTGCCAACTTCAGGTCAGATGCCCACGAAGGGTGGGGTTACAGTTGTCCTCCATCTTCGCGCCATTTTCCGCCATCTATGTCACAATCAGGGTGTCCGTCACATCCAGGGTATCAGTCACATCCAGAGTATTAGTCATATTAATGGCATCTTCATATTTCCTTATCACATCCACGGCATTTCCACGTTGCAAGTTTACTGGTTCCTGCTACGCTGTGCCAAGTGTAAGAGAGTCCAGGGCCGTAGTTGTGGCCCGCAATGATGGCTGTTTATGCACGCCCTGAGCCTCTGTTACATATACACAAAGTCCTCTTTGTAGCGTACCTTTCTTCCCGCTTTTTTTTCCATCAGGGTCCTCTCGGATCTGCTGAGGTTTTCCTTCGGGCGGTTTCATACAAAGTGAGACAGAGTCCAGTTCCAACTTAAGATAAATGATTTGAATTGGTTCCATTCTCAGTACATCCAGCTCAGTCACAGACACAACATAGGGATCATCACAGGGTACATCCTTTTCTTTCCCTGTGGTTTCCCTCACTTCTTCCAGAATGTCCCAGGGTCGCACTTGGTTCGTCCGGTACCGCAGCGTTCCTTCTGGCCAGCCTAACTAACTTTAGGAGTTCCCCTGTCCATTTTGCCCCAGACATAAGGGCATCTGCCCACATAGTTAGCTTCCACATACTGGAGCTGCCCTGCATTCTCTCACTGCTGTGACCTTCAGCCCACGGTCCCTGGACGACTGGGCTACTGGCCTAAAAATGTTGTGTTGCCAACTGCCCTGTCTGTGCTCTCAGGCCCTACTGACTAAAATTAGGAAATCCTCCTGGATTCCCCCATGTTGCCCCCCTCCTATGTTAACTAATTCCTATACTTACACTATTGTGCCCCCCTATAGTGGCTAATCCCATCACTACACTTTCCCTATCTACACAATACAATATATATATATACATGTGTATATTACAATATACACATGTATATATTACAATATACAACAGAACAACATATCAACACGTACATAAAGCACCATTACAAACATATGATAACATAATAAATATATCAGCTCTTTAGGGACATAAGATCACGGGCAAGGGAGGGAATGAGCATAGCTAGTAGCACCCCTTACATAGCAGTGCTGGAAATGTTTGCACGAGGTAGCTCAGCAAGATGTTCTGACACTGGGAGGAACAGCGCAGTGCATGCAGTAAGTAGGACGGCGCTGCCAAACCGTGTGAATCACCGGCATGACATACAGCTAGCGTTAAACCTACATTCTCAGAGTTAATAGTCTCAGTTTAATCCCCAACACCTATGCATATGTTATCACTGAGAAATAGCAAATTCACTTCCAGGTTAAATTGCATCTGTTTCAAAGCCGATTTCTAGATGGCACATCGGATTATCACAAGACGTGCATTTTTTTGTAGTTATATGACCCATACAGCCTTACCTCTAGCTTGAATAGTAAAGTCGTCCTGAAAGATTTAATTTAACATAATGTATAGTAATTTATGTACGTTGGTTATGCCATCTATACTCAACAATGAACAATGCTTAACAATACTGACTATCTACTGCTAACAGCACGAATGGGAACCTTTTTTCTGCCAAGGACAATTTGGATATTTATACCATCCTTCTGTGGCTGTACAAATCATGCACTAACTCCGCCCACAAAATACGTCTTTATAGAATAGAATTATAGAATCAATCTTGACGCAGGCACTGATGTCAGGACATAATCTTTCTTTGTATGTACATCAGCGTTCAGTAGTAAATACTGTGTGCTCACAGACCAAGAATAAATTGAAAAGCCAGTGGCTGGATCAAAACTAGGGGGGGCAAATTTTAGAACGAAAAAGGTGAATGAAATGAAAATTTTAAGAAAATTATATGTAATTATAGTAGTGCTTTATCAGGTATTACAATTATTTGCTTGCAAAAAAATTTAGATTTTTATTCTAATTACATGCCTTATACTAATATAGTAAAGCAGGAAGGAGATATCCAAATGTTTAAATGATATAAGCAGCATATGGATATTTAAAACTTAACCTTTATTAGGTATGATAGGTTAAAAAATAAGGTGAGGTGTATAATTAAATAAAAAACCGAAGTACTCTGGAAACCCTATACCAACATACAAAGAGTGGGGAAAAGTGAATAAAAACTGACTAAATCCAAGACCCTTTTGAAATCTATCTCTTGGATAGATTAGACCGTGGCTTGTTGGGAGGGAATAGTATAAACTCAATGTGCATACAAACAGCAATTTCTATACTCAGAAAATATGCGTCCAGTGGCTTTAACCCCTTAATGTCCACTGACATGCACAGTCCGTCATGGCAAGGTGTCACTTTTGGCACCTTGACGGACTGTGCACGTCCAGCCTTTGAACTACCACTGCGTGTAAACACGCAGTGGTAGTTCAGTGCCGACAGCTGTCACAGACAGCTGAGAGTCACAGCAAGCGGTGCGGGGACCTTTGCAGTCGGTCCCCGCACCTACAGCGCTGTGATTGGTCAGTCAATGTGACTGCCAAACACAACAGCGATCAGGCAGAAGAGGCTGAAATTTCAGCCTCTTCTGCCCGATCAGTGCAGGAGCTCAGCGCTGCAGTGGCCGAGCTTCCTGCACTAACAGCCAGGAGCAGCGCCCCCGCCGCCCCTGGCTGTTAACCCCCTGACTGCTGCGATCGAGCGTGATCGCAGCGCTCAGGGGGAGAGGCAGAGAGTCGGGAGCTCCCTCTGCCTCAGATCGGCGCCCTGCAATGTATTTTCAGGGCCCGATCTCTGCCTTGATGACCTGGGGGTTGTCATCACAACCTCCGGGTCATCTAGCTACGGAAAGCCGCTGTGACCATGGTCACAGCAGCTTTCACCATAAGTACACTGCATTGCAATGCTGGAACATTGCAATGCATTGTACCTGCAATCAAAAGTAAAAAAGTGAAAGTCCCATAAAGGGACAAGGTAAAAAAAGCATTTTTTTTTTAAAAATTGTAAAAAAAAATATTAAAAAATAATAAAATTCCCCTAAAAAATACACATTTTTATGTAATAAAAAAAACAAAAAACAAAAAAAATGCACATGTTTGGTATCGCTGCGTCCGTAAAAATCCCATCTATAAAAGCGTAACCATAGTTAACCCCTTCAATGAAAGCCGTAAAAAAACACACAAAAAAGTAGTAAATTATACTTTTTCCAAGCGGTATCATCATACCGCTTGGAAAAAGTGTAATAACACGCGATCAAAAAGACGGATATAAATAAACATGGCACCGTTGAAAATGTCATCTTGTCCCGCAAATAGAGTTGAGCATTCCGATACCGCAAGTATCGGGTATCGGCCGATATTCGCTGTATCGGACTTTAGATACTTAGTTCCGATATTTTCCATATATCGTATACCGGAATCGGAAGTTCCCATAATTCTTTGAGAGGCAATGTGATTTTAGTCAGCCAATGAGGAATCCTAAGAAGTGTGGGCACATCCTGTACTGCTGCGGTCATGTTAACTAATGGCATGGCTGTGATTGGATGCTGAAATGATGTCAGAATGCACTATAAAAGGCGCCGCCGCCATTTTAGCGTCACTGTGCTGTGAATTCAGTTAGGGACAGAACGCTGCTCTGCTGACTCTGAGGGACAGTTAGAGATTGCGATTTTGTGTACTGTGCTTTAGGCAGGCTAGTTTAACAACCGCTGTGTAAAGCTTCCTTTAGCCTTGCAGTGTTGTTTTCACAGCTCTGCAAGGTCTGTGTGTGAGTGCAGGTGACGCGCTGCAGTTTGCTCTGCATCCAACGCTGTTTGTAGGCATCTGCACGTGTCACTCACAGACTCTTTTTTTTTTTTTCTTTAGTGTAATTCTTGCAGCTCCATTCAATTGAAATTATAGTGTGACATGCTTCCATCCGTATCCAATACATTGGTTGCAAACACTATAGAAGTCCACAAAGGAGCCTTTCAAAGATAGTGACCAGTTGTGTGCACTGCAGTGTTCACTCTAGTCTGTGATATATATTTTTTTTGCTGAGTGCAGATCACGCTCCAGTTAGTTCTTAAACCACTGCTGGTTATAGTCTGCTGAACGTGTGTCACTGCCTCATCCTTGTCATTTTTCTATAATTGTTGCTGCTCCATTCTATTTAAAATAACTCCAATCTATTAGTGTGACGCGCTTCCATCCGTATCCAATACATTGGTTGCAAACACTATAGAAGTCCACAAAGGAGCCTTTCACAGATAGTGACCAGTTGTGTGCACTGCAGTGTTCACTCTAGTCTGTGATATATTTTTTTTTTGCTGAGTGCAGATCACGCTCCAGTTAGTTCTTAAACCACTGCTGGTTATAGTCTGCTGAACGTGTGTCACTGCCTCATCCTTGTCATTTTTCTATAATTGTTGCTGCTCCATTCTATTTAAAATAACTCCAATCTATTAGTGTGACGCGCTTCCATCCGTATCCAATACATTGGTTGCAAACACTATAGAAGTCCACAAAGGAGCCTTTCACAGATAGTGACCAGTTGTGTGCACTGCAGTGTTCACTCTAGTCTGTGATATATATTTTTTTTTGCTGAGTGCAGATCACGCTCCAGTTAGTTCTTAAACCACTGCTGGTTATAGTCTGCTGAACGTGTGTCACTGCCTCATCCTTGTCATTTTTCTATAATTGTTGCTGCTCCATTCTATTTAAAATAACTCCAATCTATTAGTGTGACGCGCTTCCATCCGTATCCAATACATTGGTTGCAAACACTATAGAAGTCCACAAAGGAGCCTTTCACAGATAGTGACCAGTTGTGTGCACTGCAGTGTTCACTCTAGTCTGTGATATATTTTTTTTTTGCTGAGTGCAGATCACGCTCCAGTTAGTTCTTAAACCACTGCTGGTTATAGTCTGCTGAACGTGTGTCACTGCCTCATCCTTGTAATTTTTCTATAATTGTTGCTGCTCCATTCTATTTAAAATAACTCCAATCTATTAGTGTGACGCGCTTCCATCCGTATCCAATACATTGGTTGCAAACACTATAGAAGTCCAAAAGGAGCCTTTCACTGATAGTGACCAGTTGTGTGCACTGCAGTGTTCACTCTAGTCTGTGATATATTTTTTTTTTGCTGAGTGCAGATCACGCTCCAGTTAGTTCTTAAACCACTGCTGGTTATAGTCTGCTGAACGTGTGTCACTGCCTCATCCTTGTCATTTTTCTATAATTGTTGCTGCTCCATTCTATTTAAAATAACTCCAATCTATTAGTGTGACGCGCTTCCATCCGTATCCAATACATTGGTTGCAAACACTATAGAAGTCCACAAAGGAGCCTTTCACAGATAGTGACCAGTTGTGTGCACTGCAGTGTTCACTCTAGTCTGTGAATATTTTTTTTTTGCTGAGTGCAGATCACACTCCAGTTAGTTCTTAAACCACTGCTGGTTATAGTCTGCTGAACGTGTGTCACTGCCTCATCCTTGTCATTTTTCTATAATTGTTGCTGCTCCATTCTATTTCAAATAACTCAAATCTATTAGTGTGACGCGCTTCCATCCGTATCCAATACATTGGTTGCAAACACTATAGAAGTCCACAAAGGAGCCTTTCTGTTATGTGTGCATCGCCACGAAGATCGTCGCGGTTGCACATTCTGACTTCTCACAGCTGAGTTGCTGTTTCTTTGTGTTTGGCAGTTAGGGAGTTAATTCTGTCTGTGCTCAGTTCTGGGACTGGGTGCAGTTTTCTCCCGGCTGCAATTAATTATTTGTTAATTGGTTTCCTTTAAATCTCTGGTTGTCTGTGTTGGGAGTTGCCAGTGAAATTCTTCATGCAGACCACAGATAGGATTGTATCTGTATAGACTTAAGTTAAAGAGCTCCTTAGTTGTTTTAAGCTCACCTTGCTTAGAGTTTAATATCCCAGATCATTTATGTTCCTTCTGTGTTTGAGTGTGTATGCAAGTCTGTGTTTTCTCCAGTCTGTCATATATGTCTAATCTGTGTATTTAGCAGAGATCAGCCCATATCCCTTTGGTGGTAATCAGAATCCTTCTTAGGACTGATTACAGGGTTCAGGGACTGATAGGAGACAGGGTTAGGCTGGAGACTTGGACCTCTGAACCATTATCAGTACCTCCAAGGTGAGGGATTAGTTAGGACCCCAGTTTAGGGTCAGGTTAGACCCCCGGTCCTCCTCTTTCCTGTGACAGTGTATCAAGTCCTCAAGATTAACCCTGAGTTCAACGGATATCGTGTCAGGTAAATCTATTCTATATTTACATGCTGATGTTGCTAATCTATATGTTGTATAGAGTGTTGTTCTTTTAAGAATAGTTTACTGACATCGTACACATATCATAAGACCGCGTGACATTTTCACTGGCCCATAAAATTATTCCCAGTTGCCATGGATCCAGTAGCCCAGCTGGCTCTGCAGTTGCAGGGATTATCCATGGAGCTGACGGACATTAAGTCCAAAGTTTTGTCTCCCTCGGAGCAAACCAGATTTGAACCTAAAGTAGCTCTCCCGGACAGGTTCACTGGTGGGCGAGACAAATTTTTTACCTTCAGGGAAGCATGTAAATTGTATTTTCGGCTTCGGCCTCGATCATCAGGGAGTGAAGAGCAGAGAGTGGGAATTGTTATCTCGCTCCTACAAGGGGACCCTCAATCCTGGGCCTTCTCCCTTCCTCCGGGATCCCCGGCTCTACAGTCAGTAGATCGATTTTTTACTGCCCTGGGTTTGGTATATGATGACCCAGATCGGGTCTCTCTTGCTGAGACAAAATTACGTAAGATACAGCAGGGAGATCGTCCGGCGGAGGAATTTGCTTCTGAGTTCCGTAGATGGGCCACAGATACTCAGTGGAATGACCCAGCTCTTAGGAGCCAGTTTTGTCATGGGCTTTCTGACAAATTAAAGGACGTTTTGGCTCAGTATGATTCTCCTCCATCACTGGAGGCTGCTATGGCCCTAGCTATCCGTACTGATAGACGGCTCCGGGAGAGGTGCGAGGTAACTCTGCCCCCTGTTGTTACTCCACCTACTACTAAAGTCCCTTATGTTGAGGTTCCCCTTGTCTGTTCGAGGAGCCTATGCAGTTGGGAGGGACATCATTTCGTAGGAGGGGATTGGCGGTACGCCGCAGGACTAGAAGGTGTTTCTTCTGCGGGAAAGAGGGACATTTTGTTGGGGATGTCCATCCCGTGCCTTGTTGAGCAAAAAGTCGCCGGAAAACTGTTAATCCCAGGTTGTGTGGTGGACGACAACCTGGGAGTATGTATTTCGTCCGCTAGTTCTTCTCAGTTCCTTGTACCAGTGGAGGTGGTGGTTGGTACGAGAGTGGAGAGATTTTCTGTTCTTCTTGATAGTGGGTCCGGGGCTAATCTGGTTGACGCTCAGTTTGCTCAGGCTCAAGATATGCATCTGAGTGTATTGGTCAAACCGATCCCTATATTCTCCATTGACGCCAGGCCTCTCGGCCAAGGTAGCTTTGTTCATGAGGTTCATAACATTGACCTTCGGGTAGGGGCAATACATAGGGAACTATTATCTTGTTATGTGTTGGAGGGTCTACCTACTCCTATTGTGTTGGGACTTCCTTGGTTGGTTAAACATAACCCTGTGATTAATTGGCAGTCCAGAGATATAAGCCAATGGGGGGAGTTTTGCAAAAGTAACTGCATGAACACAGTCATCAGTGCGGTCGTGCCTAGTACTTTGCCTCCTTTTTTGAGGACTTTGGGGATGTGTTCTCTGAGGAGGGGTGTCAGGAGTTGCCTCCTCATCGCGTGTATGACTGCTCTATTAATTTACTTCCTGATGCTAAGTTACCTAAAGCTAGGTTATATAACCTTTCTGGTCCTGAGAGGCAGGCTATGAAAGATTTAATTTCGGAAAGTCTGGCCAAAGGGCATATTAGACCTTCATCTTCCCCAGTGGCCGCGGGGTTCTTCTTTGTGAAGAAAAAAGATGGAGGCCTACGCCCTTGCTTGGATTTCCGCGAACTTAATCGGATTACTGTTCGAGATCCGTATCCACTCCCTCTGATTCCTGATCTCTTCAATCAAATTGTTGGCGCCAAATGGTTCTCTAAATTGGATCTCAGGGGGGCGTATAATCTGATTAGGATAAAAGAGGGGGATGAGTGGAAAACGGCGTTTAACACGCCGGAGGGACATTATGAGAACCTTGTCATGCCTTTTGGTCTGACTACTGCACCAGCAGTATTCCAACATTTTGTTAATGACATTTTTCGTCATTGGTGGGGCTGTTTGTGGTCGTATATTTGGATGACATTTTAATTTACTCACCAGATCTTGTGTCTCACCAGGAGCATGTGAGACAGGTGTTGCAGATCTTGCGAGACAATAAACTATACGCCAAACTGGAAAAGTGTGTATTCGCCGTACAGGAACTTCAGTTTTTGGGTTTCTTGGTGTCAGCCTCCGGTTTCCGTATGGACCCTGAAAAGGTGAGAGCAGTGCTTGAATGGGATCAGCCAGAGGATCTTAAGGCTCTGCAGCGTTTTCTGGGTTTGCTAACTACTACCGGAAATTTATTTGTAATTTCTCATCTGTTGTCAAACCTCTCACTGACATGACAAGAAAAGGGACGGATTTTTCTAAATGGTCGGACAAAGCTTGCCAAGCTTTTTCCTCTTTGAAAAAATGTTTTGCTTCGGCACCCGTTCTCATCCAACCAGATGCATCACAGCCGTTCGTTGTGGAGGTGGACGCGTCTGACGTAGGGGTGGGTGCAATATTGTCCCAGGGTCCGTCCCCTGGTAAATGGCATCCGTGCGCTTTCTTTTCTAAAAAATTGTCGTCCGCCGAAAGGAATTATGATATCGGCAATAGGGAACTTTTGGCCATTAAGTTGGCTTTTGAAGAATGGCGTCACTTTTTGGAGGGGGCAGTCCACCCGGTCACCGTCATTACTGATCACAAGAACCTGCTGTATTTGGAATCTGCTAAGCGTCTGAATTCCAGACAAGCTCGATGGTCGTTGTTTTTTACCAGGTTTAATTTTGTCGTCACTTATCGCCCGGGGTCTAAGAATGTAAAGGCTGATGCCTTGTCTCGCAGTTTCCCAGGGGCCGGGAAAATGGATGACCCGATTCCTATCCTTCAGGAGGGGGTGGTAGTGTCGGCTGTATGTTCTGAGCTTGAGGAGGAGGTGTTAGAGGCTCAGGGGGACGCCCCTGCAGGACCTCCAGGGAGACTGTTTGTCCCAAATCAGTTGAGACAAAAGGTTATTGAGGCACATCATAATTCTGCTTTAGCAGGACATCCAGGGAGTAAGGCTACTTTAGATCTCCTTTCTCGCCGGTTTTGGTGGCCTAACGTTAATAAAGATGTTTTAACTTTTGTCGCGTCCTGTGGGGTTTGTGCTCGCTCTAAGACCCCTCATACCCGTCCGTCTGGGACCCTCTTACCCTTGAAACTTCCGGAGCGTCCATGGACTCATTTGTCTATGGACTTCATCACGGACCTTCCTCAGTCGTCAGGGAAGACTGTCATACTGGTGGTTGTTGACAGGTTCAGTAAGATGGCACATTTCATTGCTCTTCCTGCCCTCCCTAATGCTAAAACTCTGGCGCAGGTGTTCATTGGGGAGATTGTGAGACTTCATGGGTTGCCTTCTGATGTGGTGTCAGATAGGGGGTCTCAGTTTGTGTCCAAGTTTTGGAGGGCATTTTGTTTACGTCGGGGGATGCAATTGTCATTTTCCTCGGCTTTTCATCCGCAGACCAATGGTCAGACAGAGCGTCTGAATCAAAGCCTAGAGACTTATCTTCGGTGTTTTGTCTCAGAGAACCAGGAGGACTGGTCTTCTTTCTTGCCTCTGGCAGAGTTCGCTCTTAACAACAGGCGGAGCGAGTCCACTGGTAAGTCTCCGTTTTTTGGGGCATATGGTTTTCATCCCCAGTTTTGTACATTCAATGGGGGGGGCCCTTCTGGGTTCCTGAGGAGGAGCGTTTCTCGTCGTCACTTGCTTCAGTGTGGAGAGGTGTATTGAATAATCTGAGTGCTATGGGGAACCGTTATAAACGTATGGCTGATAGGAGGAGAGTTTCTGGTCCAGATCTTAATGTGAACGATCTGGTATGGTTGTCTACCAGGAATATAAAACTTAAAGTTCCCTCCTGGAAGCTGGGCCCCAGATTCATTGGGCCGTACAGGATCAGTTCCATAATTAATCCTGTGGCATTTCGTCTGGACCTCCCTCCTACGTTTAAAATTCATAATGTGTTCCACAAGTCATTACTTAAGAGGTACGTGGCACCAGTCATACCATCACCTCTACCTCCTCCTCCAGTGGTGGTCAATGGTAACTTGGAGTTTCAAGTGTCAAAGATCATTGACTCACGTCTGAATCGCCGGTCCCTTCAGTACCTGGTGCATTGGAAGGAGTATGGTCCAGAGGAGAGGACGTGGGTTCCTGCGTCTGACATTAACGCAGATCGTTTGGTGCGGACCTTCCACAGAACTCACCCGGGCAAACCTGGCCCTGAGGGTCCGGAGGCCCCTCGTAGAAGGGGGGTACTGTCATGTGTGCATCGCCACGAAGATCGTCGCGGTTGCACATTCTGACTTCTCACAGCTGAGTTGCTGTTTCTTTGTGTTTGGCAGTTAGGGAGTTAATTCTGTCTGTGCTCAGTTCTGGGACTGGGTGCAGTTTTCTCCCGGCTGCAATTAATTATTTGTTAATTGGTTTCCTTTAAATCTCTGGTTGTCTGTTTAGGGAGTTGCCAGTGAAATTCTTCATGCAGACCACAGATAGGATTGTATCTGTATAGACTTAAGTTAAAGAGCTCCTTAGTTGTTTTAAGCTCACCTTGCTTAGAGTTTAATATCCCAGATCATTTATGTTCCTTCTGTGTTTGAATGTGTATGCAAGTCTGTGTTTTCTCCAGTCTGTCATATATGTCTAATCTGTGTATTTAGCAGAGATCAGCCCATATCCCTTTGGTGGTAATCAGAATCCTTCTTAGGACTGATTACAGGGTTCAGGGACTGATAGGAGACAGGGTTAGGCTGGAGACTTGGACCTCTGAACCATTATCAGTACCTCCAAGGTGAGGGATTAGTTAGGACCCCAGTTTAGGGTCAGGTTAGACCCCCGGTCCTCCTCTTTCCTGTGACAGTGTATCAAGTCCTCAAGATTAACCCTGAGTTCAACGGATATCGTGTCAGGTAAATCTATTCTATATTTACATGCTGATGTTGCTAATCTATATGTTGTATAGAGTGTTGTTCTTTTAAGAATAGTTTACTGACATCGTACACATATCATAAGACCGCGTGACACTTTCACAGATAGTGACCAGTTGTGTGCACTGCAGTGTTCACTCTAGTCTGTGATATATTTTTTTTGCTGAGTGCAGATCACGCTCCAGTTAGTTCTTAAACCACTGCTGGTTATAGTCTGCTGAACGTGTGTCACTGCCTCATCCTTGTCATTTTTCTATAATTGTTGCTGCTCCATTCTATTTCAAATAACTCAAATCTATTAGTGTGACGCGCTTCCATCCATATCCAATACATTGGTTGCAAACACTATAGAAGTCCACAAAGGAGCCTTTCACTGATAGTGACCAGTTGTGTGCACTGCAGTGTTCACTCTAGTCTGTGATATATTTTTTTTTTGCTGAGTGCAGATCACGCTCCAGTTAGTTCTTAAACCACTGCTGGTTATAGTCTGCTGAACGTGTGTCACTGCCTCATCCTTGTCATTTTTCTATAATTGTTGCTGCTCCATTCTATTTAAAATAACTCCAATCTATTAGTGTGACGCGCTTCCATCCGTATCCAATACATTGGTTGCAAACACTATAGAAGTCCACAAAGGAGCCTTTCACAGATAGTGACCTGTTGTGTGCACTGCAGTGTTCACTCTAGTCTGTGATATATTTTTTTTTGCTGAGTGCAGATCACACTCCAGTTAGTTCTTAAACCACTGCTGGTTATAGTCTGCTGAACGTGTGTCACTGCCTCATCCTTGTCATTTTTCTATAATTGTTGCTGCTCCATTCTATTTCAAATAACTCAAATCTATTAGTGTGACGCGCTTCCATCCGTATCCAATACATTGGTTGCAAACACTATAGAAGTCCACAAAGGAGCCTTTCACAGATAGTGACCAGTTGTGTGCACTGCAGTGTTCACTCTAGTCTGTGATATATTTTTTTTTGCTGAGTGCAGATCACGCTCCAGTTAGTTCTTAAACCACTGCTGGTTATAGTCTGCTGAACGTGTGTCACTGCCTCATCCTTGTCATTTTTCTATAATTGTTGCTGCTCCATTCTATTTCAAATAACTCAAATCTATTAGTGTGACGCGCTTCCATCCGTATCCAATACATTGGTTGCAAACACTATAGAAGTACACAAAGGGGCCTTTCACAGCTAGTGAACAGTTTTCTGCAGTGTTCACTGCAGTCTCTGCGGAATAACAACACTTTTAACTTTTCTGACTTTCTTTATCAATCTACCAAGATGAAGAAGGCAGGGAGTAAGGCACGTGGTCGTGGCCGTGGAGTTTCAGCAGGGAGAGGACGTGGGGATTCTGTGGCTGCTGCCGCCCCCAGTGACACAGCATCCACCAGTTTTCCCCGTGAGCGTTCCTTTATGTGCAGTTTTGTAGGAGCTCGGCGTACCCCCCTGCTGCGGGAAGAACAAATTGAAGCCGTTGTTGGTTGGATGGCAGCCAATGCATCGACTTCAATTGCTTCCACCTCCTCTCAGGACCACAACACTGTTGAGCAACCATCTGTCTGTTCACCGCCTGTCAAATTGCCCAGGCAGTCAGAGAGTTCTGAACTGGAGCCAGCTGAGTCTCTGCTTCTGTTCTCAGAATCTGTTGGCTTGCAAACAGGGCCCAGCCAAGCAGCATTCTGGAATGTGAAGAAGAGGGAGTATGCAGTGATGCGCAACAGCTGTGTCTCTCTGAATCAGAAGAGGCGGGTGAGCCAGTGCCGATGGTCAGCACACCGCAGAACGCATCTGATGATGATGAGACTCAGGTGCCAGTTTCTGTTGAGCATGGTGCTGGCCAGACCACCCAACAGCAGCAGGTGTTGGAAGAGGGTAGTGGAGATGATGAGGTCCAAGACCCAACATGGCGTGAGGGACAGGAAGGTGGTGGGAGCAGCTCTGAGGATGAGATTGTCCCAACGGTACAAACAGGAGGGAGAGGTAGGCTGCAGACTCGGTTGCCTCTAGCCTCCAGTTTGGCACCTGTTGGGAGCAGTTCTCTTCCAAAAGTCAAAATGGGCGCTCCCATGACTTGCACTGCGTGGTCCTTTTTTGACAGACTTGCAGATGATATTTGCTATGTTAAATGCAAGCTGTGTAAGCAAAAAGTCAAAAGAGGTAAAAATTGCAGTAACCTCAATACCACAAATATGTGGAAACATGTGCGGACAAAGCACGTAGTTGAGTTACAAAGACACACTGGAGATGTAGGCCAACCTACAGCAGCACCTACATCTTCAGGTCGTGTTGGAGCCTCTGCCTCCAGCTCACACACAGCTGGTTCTGCTTCCTCACAGGATCGCCATGGAAGAACCTCGGTCACTGTTGTCCAGAGACAAAGTGTTATTTCACCCACAGCAGCAAGTTCCCTGTCATCTTCACACTCCCAGGCCACAAAACAGCCATCGGTACCACAGGCATGGGATAAAAGACGGCCATACTCGGCAAACCATCCACGAGCACAGGCTCTGAATGCTGGCATTGCAAAACTCCTGTCCCTTGAAATGCTGTCATTCAGGCTGGTGGAGACTGACAGTTTCCGTAACTTAATGGCATTGGCAGTCCCACAATACAATGTGCCAAGCCGATTTTATTTCAGCAGGCAAGCCGTCCCTGGTCTGCAAAAACATGTTGAGGGAAACATTAAACATGCGCTAATAAACGCCGTCTGTAGCAAGGTCCACCTGACCACCGATGCGTGGACCAGTACCCATGGCCAGGGACGATACCTTTCCCTCACTGCCCATTGGGTCAATGTTGTGGAGCCGGGTACAGATCTTGCGAGTGGCGCTGTACGTGTTCTGCCAACTGCAAGGATTGCAGGAATCCAGTCTGTACACATTGACTCCTCCTCCTACTCCAGTTCCTCAGAATCATCGCTGCAGGAGCCGTCACGGTCTACCTCCACATGGACCCGTGAACGCTTACCTGTTGCGAACGATATGAGCACAGCCGTGGCCAAACGTCAACAGGCCGTCCTGAAATTAATTTCAATGGGGAATCGAAGCCACACAGCGCAGGAGGTCTGGAATGCCATCAAGCAGGAGAGCGACGTGTGGTTTTTGCCAGCGAATCTCCAGCCAGGCTTGGTAGTGTGTGACAATGGCCGAAATCTGGTGGCAGCTCTGGGCCTTGGCAACCTCACTCACATACCATGTCTGGCACATGTGCTCAACTTGGTCGTGCAGAGTTTTTTGAGGGACTATCCGGATCTTGCTGAACTGCTGCAGAAGGTCCGCCTAGAGTGCGCTCACTTGCGACGTTCCAGCATAGCCAGATCGCGCATTGCTGCTCTGCAACGCAGATTTCGCCTTCCTGAACATCGCATCATATGTGACGTACCCACCAGGTGGAATTCCACCTTACATATGTTGGAGCGGTTGTGTGAGCAACAGCCAGCAGTAATGGAGTATCAGCTGCATCAGGCGCAATCAACTCGCAATTTGCGCCGTTCACACTTCACCACTACTGAGTGGGCCTCTATGAAGGACATCTGCCACGTTTTGCGTGCGTTTGATGACTCAACGCGGATGGCGAGTGCAGATGATGCACTAGTCAGCATGACTGTCCCCCTTATCTGCCTGCTTCAAAAATCACTGCAAGCACTAAAGGATGAGGTTTTGGAAGAGGTGGAGGATGAGGAGTCACAAATTCACTCACCTTCTGGACAGTCAGCGCAACTTGGTTCCTCACAAAGGGCTGGGCAGGGCTCACTTTGTGAGGAGGATGAGGAGGAGTCAATGGAGGAGGAAGAAATCCCTACAGAGGGAGGTACACAACGCTCTAGTCAGTATGTAGAGCGAGGGTGGGGCGATGCAGAGCAGGCAGAGATGATGCCTCTTCCAGAGGACAGCATTTGTTGGGCAGTTGGGAGTCTGCAGCACATGGTTGATTTCATGCTGCAGTGCCTGAGAAACGACCGCCGCATCGCCCACATTCTCACCACATCAGATTATTGGGTGTACACCCTCCTAGACCCTCGCTACCGGGACAACTTACAAAGCCTCATCACACCGTTGAACCGGGAGCGTAAAATGCGGGAGTACCAAGACAGACTGGTGCAATCCATAATATTCTCCATTCCAGCCGAGAGCACTGCTGCTGCTACTGCTTTACAAAGAATCTCTGTGCGTCGAGGCAGTGGAGACACCTCTGCAACAAGAGGGAGCACAAGCAGCGCCTCTGCACAGGGCAAGAGCAGTATGTTACAAATGTGGCGAAGTTTTGTGTCAGCGCCACCAATGTCTACACCATCCGAGACGACTCCACTCACCATGAGGCAACGTTTACGTAAGATGGTGACAGACTACATGTCTTTCCCTCTCAGTGTACTCCCAGATGGCTCTTCCCCTTTCAAGTTTTGGGTCTCTAAGCTGGATACATGGCCAGAGCTTAGCCAGTATGCATTGGAGGTGCTGGCTTGCCCTGCTGCCAGTGTATTATCTGAGCGCGTCTTTAGTGCTGCAGGTGGTGTACTAACAGACCGTCGCATGCGACTATCCTCAGAGAATGTAGACCGGCTTACTTTTCTGAAAATGAACAAGGCATGGATCTCACCTGAATTTGCCTGCCCGTTTTCAGATTAAATAACTGTTTGCCAACGTTTTCCATGTCTCCTGTTATGTTCATCTTTCTACCACCTGAACTCTACTCCCTGGGCTACAACACTGCCAGTCACAGGGGAATGATCAGTTACAAAACAAAATGTTATCCCCAACAAATAGACTCAACGTAGGGTCACGGAGTTGCGCCGTACCAAAATTGTCACCTGACACATGTAAGTATTACAATTCTGGTCCCGGTGGCAAATCTTCCATCTCCCCAACTAACACTTCTATAGGAGAGGTGTTTTCCTCCTCCACCGAAGGCAAAGGTAATACTGACCACTGCACACATGTGTTATGCATAGTGAGACTGATAGTAGCCAAAGTTGTTGTCCATGGGCTCAGTCAGGTGGGGGCAATCAGCTCTCACATGTCATGGTTCTTGGCACCGCCAACAGATTATGGGGCCCCTTTCGTTCCCCGACCCTTCCTGGGCGGCCCTCAGAGTCTCTGCTCGCCGAGCTGTGGGTGAAGGTTTGGTGAATTTAATTGGTAGCTTCCGGGTAGTCTCTCCCTGTATCTCCTTGGTAGGCCCATATCTTTCAATGAGGTCTACCATTTGGAGACCATCAGTAGGGCTGCCTGTCCAACCCATGTTTGAAGGGTGTGGGGCAAAGTTCGCCCGAATTTATCAGTCACTATACGATCCAGCATATTGCGGGGTGACAACACCTCAGGCTGAAAACACTTTTCTATCAGGTGTATCAAGTCATAATACTGGGACCGAGCTGGCTCGGAAGGGGAAAACTTCCATTGTTGTACACGCTGGGCCAGGAAAAAAACATTTACCCCAAGACGTGCACGTATCTCACCATTCAAGCTCTCATAGTCCTCCTGTTGCTGGGGGGGTAGGTCCCTATAGGCTTTAGCGGGTCCTGAAGTCAAAAATGGAGCCACGATCTCGGCCCACTGGTCCCGGGCAGTCTCTCCCTTTTAGCCACGCCTTCAAACATCTCTAGCTACACCTCAACGTCATCTGATTGCTCCATCTTTCGGATCGCTGTACGCACCGCTTTCCGGACATCATGGCATCCCCGGGCAGCTCTTACTGTCTGCGGCGCTGTGATGTGCTGCATCAGTAAACTATTGGTTTCCTGTTGCTGTCGATTACATATCTGCTGCTACATAGCCTGCTGCTGTATAGCCTGCTGCCGCTACATAGCCTGCTGTTGTATAGCCTGCTGCTGCTGCATAGCCTGCTGTTGCTGCTGTGTAGCCTGCTGTTGCTGTCGCATGGCCTCCACTAGCATTTTTACTTTGTTCTCCATCTTCGGACAGTTATCCAGCCGGTTTTGGTGCACTTTCTAAAACCAGGACATTTACTGTCATGCATGAAAAACAGCCTGACCTCACTGCGTTGCCCGCATTCTCCACCAATTGTAGGGAACCGCTGTGGTAGGCAGGGCTGGGCCGCAGTAATGAGGCAAACACACAGCCTTTTATTTCAAAGTTCAGTGATTTTAATCATGAGTTCAACAAAAAGTCCATATAACAAAATGAAAACAGAACATAAATCACTCCAGTTTGGAGAAACACTGGTCACAGACTCACCCTTGCTTGTGACGGGCTTAACTAAGCGGCTGCAGGTCAGCTGAGACCGCCAGGTCACATTCCGGGTGGTCTGTTACTCGCTTCCTGGTGCACACTGCCACACAGTAACAAAACAATGTTCCAGGCTTACTCCAGCCAAACTCCTTCCTTCCACACAACAACTACAACAGCTCCTTGTTTTATAGGCCTACAAAACACCATCAGGTGACGTACACATCAGCTGACCAGATCACGTGACTATGACCTCATCACAGGTCGTTGTAATCATGGAAAATCATGAGCAAACTTCAGTCTGGTTGAAGAAATATATCTCCCATCTTGTCAAATCAATTGTCTACCACCTCTTCTATAATATTACGCAGGCGATTTCTGTAGAAATAATGCACTTGTAGAGTTTCAATAAAGTGAGAAGGGGGCTAATTGAATTTTTCCATAATCTCCTTGGATGTCAGCCACCTACACTCTTTTAGGTGCATGAGATGGAATACTGTATGTATACCTTTAGTATGCCATGTCTCAAAAACGCGGTCTGTCACTCCCACTGGGAATTCTGGGTGAGCCCATAAAGGCATGTGTTTAGATAACTGAGAAGACAACCCATGCGCTCGTCTGGTTGCCTTACAGGCAATTACTGTATCGCTTAGTAGCGTTGATCACTATGACCGGGAGTTTACAAATCACAGTGTCAACACATAAGGCCAAAATACAACCCTCTGTCAGTCCAGATTCCAGCAATACATCTGAGTAGGACTAAGTCCCCTTAAACCAATCTCTCCCACTCTGATCAAGCACGAAAAGTTATAACTCCTAATGTTTGGCACGGCCAGGCCCCCATCTTTTACTGCACGCATAATTTTTCATATTGCTATTCTGGGCCGTTTTCCCCTCAAGATGAATCTGGTCAATGCTTTTTTTATCCGTGAAACATCATCTTTACGTAACAGGATTGGAATAGTCTGAAGCGGGTATAATAGCCTTCCAAAAATAATCATCTTAAGGTGACAACGGCCCAGAAGAGACAGGGGCAAATCATGCCACCGCTCCAATTGACGTATAACCTTGTCCAATTAGGGTTCATAGTTAAGTTTGTATTGAGAACTAGAATCTCGTCCTATTTTGATTTACAGATATGTTATAAATAAAGGTTTTAATTACTTCTGTCCCCCATCAGTAAGCACACCAAAGCTCACGAGGATTAGGCTTTAACAATTGAAAAATTTCACTCTTGTAGTCTTTGAAGCGAAACCACAGAATTAGTTAAAAAATTTTTATCCAGTCTAATAGCCCTTTGAGATGGTCTTGGGGATGTGCCATATAAATGAGTATATCGTCTGCAAACAATATGAGTTTGATCTGCCGACCCCCTACCTTTATACCGTCATATACTGTGTTATCCTCCACGTGTGTAACTAATGGCTCAAGGGCTATATCAAAGAGCAAAGGTGATAATGGACATCCCTGAGGAGTTTCCCTCTGTATTGTGAAAGTAGCCGAAAGGTGACCTGTGTTGTGTATTTGTGCCTGTGGGTTGGCGTAGACACCTGATAGGAAAGTCATAAACGTGCCTCTCATGGCAATTTTGTCCAGGACCATTGGCAACCAACTTCAGCTCACCCTATCAAATGCCTTATCGCCATCTAAGGATAGCATGACAGGACTCGATGTTGTCAGACAACGATATTTATCTACAACTGCTATTACTTTCCTAATGTTATTCATGGGCGATCTTGGTCTAACAAAGGCCACTTGTGATGGCCCTATCAGCGTAGGAAGAATGCTACTCAAACGATCTGCCATGATCCTGGACAAAAGCTTGATATCCTGGTCAATGAGTGAGAATGGACGATAGGATCCAGCCAGATGTGAAGGTTTGTTGGGTTTTAGTAGCACCTTCATGTGTGCCATATTTGAATGGATGGGCAACCCTCCTGTCTCCAATATATGATTGAAGGTGCCTACCAATGTGGACGGGATATCCTCACTCAATAATTTTAATAATTTGGCTGTAAACCCGTCAGGTCCTGGAGCTTTCCCGGATTTAAAGTCACTTATCGCCGCTGTCACTTCCGTCACCTCAATTGGTTTTTTTAAAAGGAGAAGCTGATAGTTTGTGAAGGATGGTAACCGTATTCCATCTAGAAAGGTCTGACCCTCTGCACTATCCGTATGTTCCACCTTATATAAGTCTGAGTAGTATTCTTGTAGAATCGTGATTATGCTTCAAGGGTCTGTGTTCATGATCCCATGTTTATTCGTTAACGCAGTAATATGTTGATGACGAATGTGATTTCCTTTCGCTAGTCGTGCTAATAGTCTCCCTGATTTGCTACCATAACGATATACATCGGCTCTATAATTCATATTACTGCTTCTCTCGCGTCGATATACCCATACGTGTAAGTCAGCCTTAGCCTGCTTACATCTATTTTTATCCTGTGTTGATGAAGTTGTCTTGTTTGCCGTGTAGCTATCGCGTAATATCCTGCTAGCCTGCGAGTAGTTTGTCGCTATCTTCTTTTTTAGCGTTGTCTGATAACCTATTAGTTTCACGCGCATTAATGCCTTCCCTGCTGCCCATAAAAGTTCCGGCCTATCCCTACTATCTCCATTATCACTTACATATTCCAAACACCATTGCTTCACCTGATGTCGAAACTTCTCATCCATTAACAAATAGGTAGGGAAGCGCCAAGTTTGGTCTGGCCCCATCTGAACCATATCTGGCAGGGTCACTGATACGGGCGCGTGGTCAGATATAGCTACGTTGTGCACATCTGCCTCTTCCACTCCCCTTACTAGCTCCTGTGATAGCAATATATTATCTCTTCTGGACCAAGAGTCATGTGGCGCCGAATAGAAGGAATATTCACTGCCATCTGGGTTCAGGTGTCTCCAAAATTCTACAAAGTTATTCGTGTCTAGCAAGGGTTATAAACGTGTGTCATGTGATCGCACATTCGTTCGCATCGACCTACAGTTCTTCACTGGTTCGATTCACCGTATTTAAGTTACGACCGGGGGTGGTTTTAATGCTCTCCTATCGGCCCGATATGCTTGGACACCTGGGAGAAATTCAGGAGCGTCTCCAAACTCCCTCCTCACATGTCAGCGCAGGAACCGGAAGAAGGAACGTGCTTGTTTTGTTGCTCATAG
The DNA here is from genome assembly GCA_033576555.1 of Oophaga sylvatica. Classification (NCBI taxonomy): domain Eukaryota; kingdom Metazoa; phylum Chordata; class Amphibia; order Anura; family Dendrobatidae; genus Oophaga; species Oophaga sylvatica. The sequence continues at coordinate 219,573,284 of JARQOD010000004.1, forward strand.
GTGGAGTTTTATACAGTAAATGATTACTGCTGTCTTATTTTTTGCGTCCCTAGGGCAGAATAAGGCTGCGTAAAGTCACATTTTAGAGACACTCATATAATAGACACACGCTACCCTACCCGTCACACAAGGAAGGTATTGTTACAGAATAAAGCCTTGCGCAACCAGACATGCTTTTACCCTCTTCAACATTCTACAAGCCAAAAATGCATGATTGCAGCCGCAGCCTTTATTGACGTACAGTATAACATCGACATTACCCATCAGAGGCTGCCCACTATCTACAACAGATATAGTATATACCTTTGCTATCCGTAGCCTTTGTTTCACCTCCACTTGCAGGCACCCACTTAAATTGTGACAATGTTTTTTTTTAAAAAAATTTTTTTTTTTTTTATCGTACATTATTGCGTCATCTCATCACTTTGGTGAGTCCATGCTGGACATGTAATAAATGCTGTCCGAAATAACAATTTTCGTGAGTGAAATAATTGAAATCTGTGTGACTGTCACAGATTTCTTGTAATGATGATGATGAGTGACTATTACAAAATCCATTGTCTTCACTATGTTATGGTTTACCATAGCGTTCCTTACGCATCATTCCTAAATACAAAAATGGACTTTTATTCATAAATTTACATCACTATATTTGTAAAAATAATTTTGGGTGGTGTGTTGTTCCATTTCTTGTTGCCATGTGCTTATATGCGTTTATATTTTAAGGGTGTTTATTTTTATTCTTGGAATTGAAATTCATCATTTTATTGTCCTAGTAAAACTTCATTTTTTATAGTTTGAAGTACATACATTTGCAATGGCCACGTAACAAGGCAATAACTCAATATTTAAATTTAAAACCCTTCTTGACCCTGGGCTTCAACAACGCCAGTTGCTGATCAGAAGTGTTGGATGCACAGATCAAAACAATCGCTGATGTGTTTGTGGGGTTCAGTAACGCCTGCTGTTCCCCTGCTGGGTGTCTGGCAAAAATTTTTGCTGCTAACTCCAAATTTAACTTCAAACATCTCATATTAGGCCTCTGCCTACACCCTCCTTGACCCTGGGATCCAACACCGCCAGTTGTTGCTCGGAAGTTCTGTTAGCACAGTCAACACTTGCTCCTGTGTTACTGGGGTTCACTAATGTCAGCTGTTCCCTTGCTGTGTGTACGGCAAAAAGTCCTGCTGCCTCCACCCTGTTCTCTTCTCATCCCTGAATTATTTAAGAAATTAAATGAAATTAAATGGAAATTAAATTCAGGGAAATTAAATTCATAGAAAGAGGTTATACTTTACACTTTATGGGTTAATATGAAGAAGAATAATAGTTTAATAAGAACAATCTGAGTAATGTTAACAAAAAGATGAATAGCAAGAAGTTTGAGAAGAAGATAAAGAAGGTGAAGATGAAGAATAATTTGATGACAAAGATGATGCTGCTGAAGATTATGAAGGAGAAATTGTGGCAAAAGTTAAAAAGGTGAAGAGCATGGAAGTTTTGAAACATACATATTTGCCAAAATAGAAAAAAGGTTAACAACATTGTCAATTTCTTCGTCAATCCGAACGTATTTCAAAAAAATATATATTAATGCTATTCCATTGGATTGGGTTAAACATCTATGCCTTTAATGTCTCCTCAACCTCCCCCAATACATTCTACATTACTCTTTGTTGTTTTCCTTCATGTACAATTATCCAACAAGGCAAGAATGGGGTTTTTTTAATTCCGATATTTTGTTCCCATAGACTTACATTGGATTTCCGGTATCGGTATCGGGTATCGCCGATATTTTGTGTGTATCGACGATACCATTCCGATCCGATACTTTTGGATATCGGAAAGTATCGCTCAACTCTACCCGCAAAAAATATAGCATCATCAGCGAAAAAATAAAAAAGTTATAGCTCGCGGAATAAACTGATGCAAAAATAATTATTTTTTCTATAAAATTTTTTATTGTGTAAAAAACAGCAAAACATAAAAAAATATATAAATGAGGTATCGCTGTAATCGTAGTGACCCGAAGAATAAAGCTGCTTTATCAATTTTACCACACGCGGAACGGAGAAAAAAAAAAAAAAGAAAACAATTCCTGAATTGCTGGTTTTTGTTCATTCTGCTTCCACAAAAATCGGAATAGGAAGCGATCAAAAAACGTTATGTGCCCGAATATGGTACCAATAAAAACGTCAGCTCGTCCCGCAAAAAATAAGCCCGCAGATAACTCTGTCGGCCGAAATATGGAAAAATTATAGCTCTCAAAATACAGCGATGCAAAAATCTCTTACAAAAAATTCTTCCAAAAAAAAAGCGTCTTTTAGTGTGTGACAGAAGCTAAACATGAAAAAAGGATGTAAATCTGGTATCGCTGTAATCGCACCGACCCGAAAAATAAAGTTGCCTAATCACTAATACCGCACGAGGAACGGCGTAAAAAAGAAAACCAATTCTTCACCTTTTGTGGATTTGTTCATTTTGCCTCCCAAAGATCGCAGTAAGGCGATCACAGTACTTCCCCCCCACATATGGGGTATCAGCGTACTCAGCACAAATTGCACATCAACTTTCGGGGTCCTATTTCTCCTGTTACCCTTATAAAAATAAAAATTTGGGGGCAAAAAGATAATTTTTGTGGAAAAAAATATGATTTTTTTATTTTCACGGCTCTACGTTATAAACTTCTGTGAAGCCCTTGGGGGTTCAAAGTGCTCACCACACATCTAGATAAGTTCCTTGGGGGTCTAGTTTCCAAAATGGGGTCACTTATGGGGGTTTCTACTGTTTAGGCACATCAGGGGCTCTCTAAACGTGACATGACACCCGCAGACCATTCCATCAAAGTCTGCATTCGAAAACGGCGCTCCTTCCCTTCCGAGCTCTGCCATGCGTCAAAATAGTGGTTTACCCCCACATATGGGGTAACAGCATACTCAGGACAAATTGCACAATAACTTTTGGGGTCCTGTTATCCTTTGGAAAATAAAAATTGGGGTGAAAAGATCATTTTTGTGGAAAAGATATGATTTTTTAATTTTACGGCTCTACGTTATAACCTTCTGTGAAGCCCTTGGGGTTCAAAGCTCTCACCACACATCTAGATAAGTTCCTTGGGGGGTCTAGTTTCCAAAATGGGGTCACTTGTTGGGGGTTTCCACTATTTAGGCAGATCAGGGGCTCTCCAAATGCGACATGGCGTCCAATCTCAATTCCAGCCAAAAAAAGGCAAATGGCGCTGCTTCCCTTCCGAGCTCTGCCATGCGCCCAAATAGTGGTTTACCCCCACATATGGGGTATCAGCGTACTCAGGACAAATTGCACAATAACTTTTGGGGTCCTTTTATCCTTTGGAAAATAAAAATTGGGATGAAAAGATAATTTTTGTGGAAAAAATATGATTTTTAATTTTACGGTTCTAAGTTATAACCTTCTGTGAAGCCCTTGGGGGGTTCAAAGCTCTCACCACACATTTAGATAAGTTCCTTGGGGGGTCTAGTTTCCAAAATGGGGTCACTTGTGGGGGTTTCCACTGTTTAGGCACATCAGGGACTCTCCAAATGCGACATGTAGTCCAATCTCAATTCCAGCCAAAAAAGTCAAATGGCGCTGCTTCCCTTCCGAGCTCTGCCATGCGCCCAAATAGTGGTTTACCCCCACATATGGGGTATCAGCATACTCAGGACAAATTGCACAATAACTTTTGGAATCCTTTTATCCTTTGAAAAATAAAAATTGGGGTGAAAAGATCATTTTTGTGGAAAAAATAGGATATTTTAATTTTACGGCTCTACGTTATAACCTTCTGTGAAGCCCTTGGGGGTTCAAAGTGCTCACCACACATTTAGATAAGTTCCTTGGGGGGTCTAGTTTCCAAAATGGGGACACTTATGGGGTTTTCCACTGTTTAGGTACATCAAGGGCTCTCCAAACACGACATGGTGTCCGCTCTCGATTCCAGCCAATTTGACATTCAAAATCTCAAATGATGCTCCTTCCCTTCTGAGCACTGTCGTGCGCTTAAAGATTGGTTTTCCCCCACACATGTGGTATCTGTGTACTGAGGAGAAATTGTACAACAAATATTGTGGTTCATTTTCTCCTGATACCCTTGACAAAATTTAAAAAATTGTGTCAAAAAAAAAATTTTGGGGAAAAAAAGTTAAATGTTCATTTTTTCCTTCCACATTGCTTCAATTCTTGTGAAGTACCTAAAGGGTTAATAAACTTCTTGAATGTGGATTTTAATACCTTGAGGGGTGCAGTTTTTAGAATGGTGTCACTTTTGGGTATTTTCTGTCATATTGACCTCTCAAATTCACTTCAAATGTGAGGTGGTCCCTAAAAAAAAATGGTTTTGTAAATTTTGTTGGAAAAATGAGAAATCGCTGGTGAACTTTTAACACTTATAACTTCCTAACAAAAAAAATGTGGGTTCCAAAATTGTGCTGATGTAAAGTAGACATGTAGAAAATGTTATTTATTAACTATTTTTGTGACTTATCTCTCTGATTTAAGGGCATAAAAATTAAAAGTTTGAAAATTGCAAAATTTTCAAAATTTTCGCCATATTTCCATTTTTTTCATAAATAAACGCAAGTTATATCAAAGAAATTTTACCACTATCATGAAGTACAATATGTCACGAGAAAACATTCTCAGAATCGCTAAGATCCGTTGAAGCGTTCCAGAGTTATAAGCACATAAAGTGACAGTGGTCAGAAATGTAAAAATTGGCCTTGTCATTAACCTACAAAATGGCTTGGTCGTTAAGGGGTTAAAGAAAAACTCCTAAACCAGGAGTATATAGCCCATATATTAGGGGTCAAATGTCTGTTGCCATCACGCATTTATCATAAAACAATATTGCCAGCTGTGTAGAAACATCAATTAACATGCATGAGATCAAATTTGTTATTCCCCAAAAAAGTCCCAAAAGAACACCTATTAATAAAGAAGCTCTTCATATATCACAGAGATATTTTCAATATGACTCATTATAACAATAAGTGTCCATAGCCCTGGGCCGGGGCCCCTGTATACATCACCAGCCCTAGCCCAGCACCTGTATATACATCACCAGCCCCAGCCCAGCACCTGTATATACATCACCAGCCCAGCACCTGTATATACATGACCAGCACCTGTATACGTCACCAGCCAACCGCCAGCCCAGCACCTGTATCCGTCACCAGCCCAGCCCAGCACCTGTATATGTCATCAGCCCGAGTCTCCAGCCCAGCACCTGCATTCGTCACCAGCCCCAGCCTCCAGCCCATCACCTATATACGTCACCAGCCCAGCACCTGTACATACGTCAGCCCCACTCTATTACAGGTGCTGGCCGCTGGGCTGATGTATTTTACTTTAAACATCTTTCTTGATCAATTATTATTATACAATCAATCTGACAGTCTGAGTGGACAGGGGACGTTCCTAACCCCTATGTGCGTTGCAAGCACCTTTTAAAGGGCCAGCAGAGGAAAAACGGGCCAGGTGGCCTCATCATGATAGGTGCGTGCGCGGCGCGCCCCTGCTTCTAGGGGGGCAGCTGCTCCCCCCCCCCGCCCCATGGTGGGTACACCATGTATTGTGGTAATCATGACAGCTTGCTATCTTCAAAACAGACTACTAGGTAGAACTACTAAGAGAACTTAATTTGAACAATGAAACAGGAAGAAACCTGAATTACAACACATAAAAATATTTGCAAGTAAAATATTTGTACATATTTCCAAACAAAAAGGTACCAAATGGGAATCTCATGCAAAAGATGGTATCCTGGTGGGCTAGAGGGAAACCTAGAAAGGATATAGAATCCTGCACCCAAAAACAAACAAGGTCACAATAAGCAGAGAGATGTAATGATTGATGAGAACTTTGTGTCTCTCAAGTTTAAAGACATCATATTATCACAGCTTAAAAATAACAATAAAGAGGATGAAGAAGTTGGCTTAGGTTCTTCAAACACGGAAGAAGCAGCAGAAAAATCAAGTGAACTTGTTTAGGGAACCAGCATTAGGGTTTGCTCACTCTGACGAGTAGCCAGCGTATAACTCATATAAATGCCAATTGATGTTTCATTGGATAGCACGCGATGCAATGTTACACTATGAAGCAGTGCTGACTAGCGTTTATATTCTCATTCTAAGTCGGTATGAGTAAAAGAATAGCTGTGTGCTGCGATTGGCAGCTTATAACGTACGGCGTGCACCTGTACAAATCTATGGGTGTATACAAAACATCGAACTGCACTTGGATGTTATCAGAGTGCAGTCCGCTATACGCAAACTCACACAATGTAGAAGATGGAAAAATTAAGTTCTCCATCTACTTCGCACCTGAGATCCAATTTTCGCATGCATCGGATAACAGTAAAATGACACTCGGCTCACGCTCGCAGCAGTTTGAGCCAAGGGTCATTTGCATATAGCATCTGATTATCTTGCATAAGAGAATTATTAGATGCTATAAACTAGTCTGAGCTGGCCCTTAGGAGGAGAAAAGCAGAAGCAATTAGGGAAACATCTGAATGACTAAACACAATTCTTAATTTCACCCAAGGAAATGCATGAACAGTAGGCATAGGCAATATACTGTGCATTTTTTGAAGAAAAAGACAAAAAGTGCACAGGGTTGACAGACTTTACTGCTGCATTACATGTAATATACATTACTATATAACAGAAAGAACAACAGTCCAACAGTTCATGTTTTGCCTCAAGTGTTATTTTATTTTTCCAGATCCAAATAAAAAGACCTCATGTGCTTATATTATTTTATAGCAGTGTTATGAGTTTGAACCTTTCATCAGGTATTATTTCAGGGTAATAGTTAACACTAGAGTTGAGCGAAACAGGTCGGTCAGATTCAAAAGTCATCGACTTTAGCCAAAGTCAAGTTTCGTCAACCAAAACCCGACCATAACGTGAGGTCGGCCATGCGGTCGTCAAAACGAACGCCAAAGTCGTATTTCCCAGAATGCTTGCAGGCGCCTTTTTTCAGCCAATGAGCAAGGACGTACACTGTGGGCAACGAGATGACATGTGCAGTGTCCACCACCATCGTAGAGAAGGGCATTGCAGTGATTGGCTTGCTTTGGGGGCGTCATAGTGTCTTTAAAAGCCCTCACCGCCGACCTCCATTTTACTTCTGGCGATCTTCACAGTAGGGAGAGGTTGCTGTTTATCAGTAGGGAGAGAGTTAGTGCTGTAAATATAGAAGAAGTTCTTCTGTGCTTGTGCTGATAGCAATTGTGCTGTACAGTTAGTGTGCAGTGACAGGATTGAATATAACTTCACAACCCGAGGTTCTTGGATTCCCGTATTCAAAAAAAGAGATATATGCATAGAGTACATTAAAATATATTTATTTTATTCCAAAATATATAAAAAAGGTGTTATATAAAATAGCAAGGAAAGCCTACATAAACATACGAACATGTGAAGTTGTATACATGTATCATAGCACAAGAGGCCTCATTAAATATGTATTAGCTGACAATGATAGGGAAATATTCAAATGTGGTACTGACATCCTCCACCATCGCCGATTTCTCAATGTCTCTAATGTGCTTTCTCACACGTATCTTTAGCTCCCTGTTTGTCAAGCCAACATCAATTTTCCTGCAGTTTTCATACTGTATGGAGGATTATCGGGGCGCCTTATACTATGCGGAAGGTTATGTCGGGCCATTATAGTATTTGAAGGGCTATGTGGGGGGCCATTATACTGTATGCAAGCAGTTAGACTGCCTGAAGGTTTGCGTGGGGTCCATCATACTGTTGTGGAGGTCTGTGTGGGGGCCATTATACTGTATGCAAGCAGTTAGACAGCCTGAAGGTTTGCGTGGGGTCCATCATACTGTTGTGGAGGTCTGTGTGGGGGCCATTATACTGTATGCAAGCAGTTAAACAGCCTGAAGGTTTGCGTGGGGTCCATCATACTGTGTGGAGGGCTGTGTGGGGGCCATTATACTGTATGCAAGCAGTTAGACAATCTGAAGGTTTGCATACTTTTACACATATCACTAATTTAATTAAACTGTAATGAAATATATAGTAATGGTATGAACTGCATTCATTGGAAGCAAACAGCTGAATGATACAATCCCTATCTGTCTTGCATGCTGAAATATATAGTAATGGTATGAACTGCATACTTCTGCTTGCTGCCAACCACTGCTTTGCCATCTTGCAACATAGTTTAATGTGCCTGGTAAAGCTTTGGTATAATTCATTTTTTGCACTGTGCTTAATACTTACTACTGTATATTCCTGTGACTGGGGCCTCTCTAGATCTTATCAGGTGGAAGGTGCTATAACATATAGATGTAGCCTGCTCTAGTGCCTTTGATGATCTAACTACCCCCTGGTGTGCTGGCCCCAGCTGCCAAATTATCCCAAAGCAGCTCCCACAATCCCACTTTCCTGACCCTGTAGTGTGGGCTATATATTTAGGAGTAGTCTAAGGGGCGCACACAGTGTGGGGCCGCGCGCATCACAGAAAGCAAAACATCACAGAAGATAAGCATCATGTAAACGGCAGTTATCCATGGCAGTTAATCAGGGCAGGAATCAGGTACCCCACACTTTGCTTTCTTTTTAATTATGTACTTTATTTCTCTCCTCCTGTGCTCCCTTGCCATCCACATTCACCGCCCCATCCCCCCTCCATCACGACTCATACACATCAGCCCCTCCATACTTCCCTCTCTCATGTACAGCTCCCATGCACTCCTCATCTTCCTGAGAAACCTCAGCCCATCTTGCCCAAACACATCACAGAAAAAACCTACTTACAACTCCAACAACTACCTGCTCTTTATCTTCCTTCTCCTACTGATTTCAGGGGACATCTCCCCCAACCCTGGTCCACCATCCCCCAACCTCAATCCCTACCCTACCTCATATCGAAATCATAATAATATTATTAATATTACTTGCACTCCTTCATCTCCTTTTAATTGTGCCCTCTGGAATCCACGGCCTGCATGCAACAAGCTATCCTTCCTGCACAACTACTTTCTGAACAACTCTTCATCTGTTGGCCCTCACGGAAACCTGGATTCAGGATTCTGACACTGTCTCCCCTGCTGCCATTTCCTATGGTGGCTTACAGTTCTCCCATTCCCCGAGACCCGCAAACAGACATGGTGGTGGAGTCGGCATACTCCTGTCCCCACAATGCACTTTCCAGGTCATCCCCCCAATTCCATCACTCTCATTCCCTTCTTTTGAGGTCCACACCATCAGGCTCTTCCGTCCCCTCTCCCTCAGAGTAGCGGTCATATATCGGCCCCCAGGCTCGCCCACCCGGTTCCTTGACCACTTCTCAGCCTGGCTGCCACACTTCATGTCCTCAGAACTACCAACCCTTATCCTTGGAGACTTCAACATCCCCATTAACATCCCTACTTCCACATCTGCATCTCAGCTTCTATCACTAACCACTTCTCTAAGCCTCTCACAGCTTTCAACCTCTGAGACACACAAGGATGGTAACACCCTTGACCTGGTCTTTGTCCGCCTCTGTTCAATCTCCCACCTAAATAACTCTCTGCTTCCACTCTCTGACCACAACATTCTCTCCTTCACCCTCACAAATCCTCGACCACCCCAGCACACTCCTACCTACCACACATTCAGAAATCTACAAGCCATTAACCCTCAGACACTTTCAGACTCCCTACACTCATCGCTGTCCCCAATATCCTCTTCTTCTTGTCCTAATCTGGCTGTTCAGCACTACAATGACACTCTTAAGGGTATGCCACACTAAGCGAGATCGCAAGCGAGATCGCTAACGAGATCGCAACTGCTTCACCATTTATGACGCAGTAGCGATCTCGTTTAGCGACTTAGCTGTGTGATTCCAAACACAACTCATCAGCGATCTGTGATTCCAAACACATCTCATTAGCGATCTGTATAACGACCTCTGCGGTCGTTGGGAAAACCTAGTCCCACCTGCGATGCTGGTGAAGTCGTTCATAAAGGGTGTCACACTCAGCGATTCAGGCTCACCAGTGGGACACCAACGACCAAAAAACGGCTCAGAACGTTCATTAGCGATCAACGACATCTCAGCAGGGGCCACATCGCTGCTACATGTCACACACAGCTAAGTCGCTAACGAGATCGCTACTGTGTCATAAATGGTGACGCAGTTGCGATCTCGTTAGCGATCTCTCTTGCGATCTCGCTAAGTGTGGCATACCCTTTAGAAGCACTCTTGACCAAGTAGCACCGCTCACCCTCAGAACTTCCAAACACACAATAAAACAGCCCTGGCTCACATTGCAAACTCAACTTCTTCAGCAATGCTCTAGGAGTGCTGAACGCCTCTGGAGAAAAACCCGCACACCAGAAGACTTCATCCACTTTAAATTCATGTTAAGAACTTATAATGCTGCTCTTCACCTCGCCAAACAGACCTACTTCACCACCCGATCTCCTCACTAGCCAACAACCCCAAGAAACTTTTTGACACTTTTCACTCCCTCCTCAGGCCAAAAGCACAAGCCCTATCACAGACATTTGTGCTGACGACCTGGCCTCCCACTTTATAGAAAAAATAGATACAATCCGTCAGGAAATCTGCTCTCAACCACCAAGTGCTGTGACTCCCATCCCACCCTGCATTTCCCTGGCTCACTTTCCACATTTGATCCCATCACAGAAGAAGAAGTCTCCAAACTCCTCTCTTCCTCTCGTCCGACTACATGCACTACCGACCCCATTCCTGCACATTTCCTCCAGTCTCTCTCTCCAGTTGTCACAACTCACCTAACTACAATCTTAAATCTCTCACACTCCTCTGGCATTTTCCCATCTTCCTTCAAACACTCCATGATTACTCCACTACTAAAGAAACCCACTCTCGATCCTTCCTGCACAAACAACTACAGACCGGTCTCCAATCTCCCCTTCATCTCTAAACTTTTGGAGTGCCTAGGCTACTCCCGCCTCACCCGTTACCTCTCCACTTACTCTCTTCTAGACCCTTCACAGTCCGGCTTCCGACCCTACATTCGACTGAAACTGCACTCATCAAAGTGACCAATGACCTTCTGACAGCAAAGCGTAACGGCGACCACTCTCTGCTCATTCTTCTCGACCTTTCTGCAGCTTTCGACACGGTTGACCACCGTCTCCTACTGTCTAGGCTCCAGTCACTAGGTATTAAGGACAATGTTCTCTCCTGGTTCTCCTCCTACCTTTCTGACCGCTCCTTCAGTGTTTCGTTCTTTGGCTCCACGTCATCTCCTCTTCCTCTCACTGTCGGTGTACCCCAGGGCTTAGTCCTTGGCCCCCTTCTCTTCTCTCTCTACACGGCCCCAATTGGACAGACCATCAGCAGATTTCGCTTTCAGTACCATCTTTATGCTGATGACACACAACTATACACATCATCCACGACCTTACCCCGCTGTTCTACAGAACGCCACCGACTGTCTGTCCGCAGTCTCCAACATCATGTCCGCTCTCTATCTGAAACTTAACCTCTCCAAAACTGAACTCCTTCTGCTCCCGCCGTCTACTAACCTCCCTAAATCTGACATTTCCCTCTCCGTGGGTGGCACCATAATAACACCCCGGCAGCAGGCTCGCTGTCTGGGTGTTATGTTTGACACCAATCTCTCCTTCACCTCCCATTTACAATCTCTTGCCCGCTCTTGCTGCCTACACCTAAAGAACATGTCTTGAATCCGCCCTTTTCTCACCATGGAAACAACAAAAACCCTCACTGTAGCATTAATCCACTCCCGCCTGGACTACTGCAACGCTCTATTACTTGGCCTCCCCATTAATCGAATATCCCCTCTCCAGTCCATCCTTAATGCAGCAGCCAGGGTCATCCATCTGGCTAATCGGTACTCGGACGCGTCCGCTCTTCGCCAGTCCTTACACTGGCTGCCCATTCATTACAGGATCCAATTCAAAGTACTGGTTCTCACCCACAAAGCTCTCCACAGTGCAGCACCCCCCTACATCTCCTCCCTCATTTCTATTTATCGGCCTAACCGACTGCTGCGCTCTGCAAACGACTTTCGACTAACCTCTGCACTAATCCGTACCTCCCACTCCCGACTCCAAGACTTCTCCTGCGCTACGCCAATCCTCTGGAATGCTCTACCCCAAGAAATTAGGACTATCCACAATTTGCATGGTTTCAGGCGCTCCCTCAAAACACATTTGTTTAGAGCGGCCTATCACATTCACTAATCAAAGTCATTCTATATGTAAGTGTGTATGTGTAGCCCATTCACTATCTCCATCCATCCCTCACTCCCTCAAGATGGCTGGACCATCATTGTAAATACACCATTGTATATACACACCTGTACTTTGTATCTCCCCCACCTCATTGTAGATTGTAAGCTCTCACGAGCAGGGTCGTCTTATTTTGCTTTAATTATTGTATTGTTAACGTTGTAACTTATGACTTGTGTTTTGAAACTGTTAAATTGTAAAGTGCTGCGGAATATGTTGGCGCTATATAAATAAAGATTATTATTATTATTATTATTAATATAACATCCCAGCTCATCATACCAAGACATTTTGGTTTAAACTTGAGAAAATCACAAAAAATGAATGTTATTCACATCCTGCTGTACCTGCTTTTTTCACTAAATGCTGCAAAAACTGATGGAAACGTTTTTTGCTGCAACTTTGCATTTACTCATTGCTTTCTTTGGTGAAAAAACGTTGAAGGAATTGACATGCTGCAGTTTTCCAATTCAGTCGGGAAAAAAAAAACAAGCATGTGTATGAGATTTCTGAAATCACATAGCTTTTGCTGGTACTAAAGCAGCTTTTCATTAGCATAAAAACGTAGCAAATAAAATGCAACATTAGAACATAGTTTAAGCCTACTATTATTGCTAATAATAACAATAAAAGTACCTTTCTATAAGGTTTAAACACTTTTATTTTTTTGGCTTTTGCCAAGAAACAGAAAACACTGTTAATGTATACTTCTCAATATAAATCATATTAGAATGTTAGTGTGCATGTGAAGCGTACCAGAGACCACGCTAGGTCACATGAAGAAAGAATTCCTTTGTGTTACAAACTCTGCATCCTATAACTGTTTTGTTGCTATTTATGTGGCAAACCTCAGTGAGTGATGTGAGCCAACTGCTGCAATATGATTTCATCCAATGTCTTTAAAGAGCACTTGCACTAGCAGAAGCTATACATTACACTTGTATCTAAACATAAGGGGCACTTGAGGCCATAACATTTTATGCCAAGGAACTACACACTGACTTGAGTGCACAATTTTATAGACTATTAAATGTTTCCTTGAGGATTTAAGATGTATTTATGCTAAACTAGCAGAGCATATCGAATCAGGGAGTGTAGAAAATCCCTTTATGTGCAGCCATATAGTCATGCAGGGTTTCTGCTGGGTCAGAGATTTTACATGAATTAAAACTGTAAAACCCTTGAGATTGCATTGACAGAGCCATAAGCCTAAATAAGCAAAAATACTAGTTATGAGATTTTTACACTTAATGGGGGACCACCAAAGTAAAGTTTACATCATTTGAATTGAATAAATTAAAAGATTTTTTTTAGGATCATATTAGCTTTTGTACAACCTCATACCACTGATGCAGAGTTATCACACCTTGGAGAATAAATGGTTACCATTACATCTTCTATATATTCATAGTTGAAAGTAGAAATATATCTAAAAAGATAATGCAATTTATGGTTAAACATTATTGGTGAGATTTACTAAGCTAAATAATCAATTTTTCATAACTTGCAATGTATTTTTTATTATGTTTTAAACATTTTTTTGTGTTTTGTCCAAAAAGGGGTGTGGTTTTACACGCAACACAATGTACTAAAATTTGGGCACAAATTTCTGGCACAAAGTAAAAAAATATTTAGAGTTGAGAGTCCTCAGTGGTTGATACCTTTTAATGGCTAACTGAAAAGATGGTAACAAATTGCAAGCTTTCCAGACTACTCAGGTCTCTTCATCAGGCTAAACATACAAAATCTGAAGAATCACATATTTACTGACAAGGAAGGTGCAATAGTCATGATGGACACATCAGACTATATGAAGGAAGCAAACATACAAACCCTGGCACAAAATAAGTCAATCAATAAGTGTTGTTGAATTAGACTAGATAGTTCCAAAATGCGGAAAATGTATCCAACATCATAAACTACTTTGACAAATTTTGCACATTATAAGGGGAATGGTAATCAAAAAATGACCTATTGCTAATTTTTTTTGTGTTGCATTTAACATTTTTTTTTAAATGTAATGGTTTTTGTCATACCATGATCTTTATTAAAAAATAAACAAAATTAGTGATCTTGCAATTTTCACACTGACCACTCAAACTTTTTTAGACTCATACTTCCTATCCTTTCATTACAGGAAAGATTGTGTATCTTTGAACGGTGTTAGCCAGTAGATTAGCCACTAGACTCCAGCCTGATGAAGAGACCTGAGTAGTCTTGAAAGCTTGCAATTTGTTACCATCTTTTCAGTTAGCCATTAAAAGGTATCAACCACTGAGGACTCTCAATTCTAAATATTTTTCTATCCTTTCAGGAGGAGTTTTAGCAGGCTCCTTTTCATCAGAGGCAGGATTGATGGGTAATACATAGGTGATAACACAGAATCCACCAATCACAATAGGTGATTAAAATCACACCTTATCCTGCTCCCCATACCTTAACAAAGCTTATTTTATCCTTCAATTTATGAGATAGTGTAAAGGGTATGCCACACTAAACAATATCGCTAACGGGATCGCTAAAAAACGTCACTATTTAGCGATCCGTTAGCGATGTTGTTCAGTGCGGCAGCTTCCAGCGACGAGCTTCCTGCTGTGATCTCGCTCGTCGCTGGAATCGTTCCGGACCCTATTTTCTCGTCAGCGCTCCCGCTGGGTAAGTATCTAATCGCTGTGTGGCACCTTTTCTTAGCGATTTAGCGGTACTTTTGTACCGCTAAAGTCGTTAAGAAGATCGCTAATGGCGATAGCGTCGTTAACTATATCGTTAAATGTGGCCGCATTTAGCGATATAGAAACAATCCCGCTAGCGATCGCATTAGTATGCATCGTTATCGTGATCGCTAGCGGGATTGTTTAGTGTGGCAGTACCTTTAGAGTCTGTTCATTGCTGCTAATGTAAATGTCAGTTTTCTGAAACAGGAAATTAGTTTAAAAAAGATTCTAAGGCCAGTGTGAACATTGCAGGATTTCGCTTTATTATTTTTAATAAAGATCATGAATCAAATTTTGGCAATTGTTTTTTAAATATATATATATATTAAATATATTTAAATGTTAGCCTTTAATTTTTATTGTATAACTCATTATTTAGACATGAAAAAAAGTAACTTTGTAATATGTTATCAGATAAATCTGCTTCTTTCTCTTCAAGAATTGATGTATCGCTCTTAATTAAAGGGTAGAATATAAATTCAAGGTAGACAGGTGTTCCCATTACAGATCTAATAAACAACAGTTGATACTTACAAGAGTCAATGGAGGGAGGAGCTAAAGGCAGACACAGATATTCTGCTGTTAGTTCTATAGAACTTTATAAGCACAAACTGTTATCTCTTATCTCAGTAATAGGGAAATCTGTTTTCACTCAAAAGAGATTTCACCCAAGAATTGAGAATTTTGAGAATGAATGATCATTCCAGAAGGAGAAAGGAGCAGATTTCTGTGATAAGATATATTGTATAGTTTCTTATTTTTACGTCCACTATTGAGTTCTGAAGAAAATAAAATGACAGTTACTCTTTAACACAAAACCCTGATTTAAGCAATATGCAGTTCTCTGATGAGACATTCCTTTTAAAGGTAATTTGTCAGCATTATTTCATACCCCATACCTTAGTTATATGAAGGACAAGTCCATCGTTACCTTTACATGTCTAGCCCATTTCTCCTTTGAGAATTCAGGGATTGAATTGATATGCAAATGAGACTGTATAGCTAAAGCATCTGTCACTCTAGTCAAGCAGAAGGAGGCGGGATTGGGAAGAATGGAGCTGAAGTGACATAGGCTTCAAATATACACCATCATTTTCCACTCAAGTTAAACTCCGATTTCTCACTAACAGAAGAATGGACTGGCCATGTAAAGGTATTGCTGGATTTGTCTCTGCAAGAGCTACATGCGCATATAAATTGGTGGTGAAATCCTGCTGACAGATTCCTTTTAAGGCCATCTAATCCAAGCTTGCTCTGTGTAAATTTTAGAAAGCACTGATAAATATGGCCCTACAATGGGGAAAATAAGTATCTGATATACTGCAGATTTTGAAAGTTTTCCATCTACAAAGAGTGAAGAGGTCTGTAATTTTTATCGTAGGTACACGTCAACTGTGAGGGCTTATACCCATATGTGTGATAAAAAGTTCCAATATCAGGACTGAAAAAACGAACGAGTGTCATGCGAGTACAATCTGATTTTCACACCTAGCATCTGATTGCTATCCGATTGTAATGCGATTTTCAAAAAAGGGGGAAGGACCAATGCATAAAATAGCGCACACCACAATATTAGAAAAATATAACAAAAGTTATTTTATTGAAAAACAGACCTACACAAAACACATAAAAATATAAAACTCCATTAAAAACACATAATTGATGACAAAACACCCAGTGACCCGTCAAATAGGGTCAATCACCTCTTAAAGCATAAGGAAATATATATATGATATTGCACATAAGACCAAGATTGGGCGTCCCCAAGGTTGGAAGATAAACTCCTGATGTCTTATATGATAAATTTGTATAGTTTTATATAAAACTGGAGTACCTGATGACAAATATGAGACAACAAGGGCAAAGGCCCATCAGGAGGCGCTAATAAAACAATAAATAATAATATGAGGTCACATCTGGCAGCTGAAACATCTGGTAAATAACAATCACGCAGCACGGACAAGAATGTTGTCCAAAAAGGAAAACATTAATGGCAGGATGTATCATACCACCAAATATTGCCTAAATAAGGAAAGCTGCAAGATGATAAAAACGCTGGTAAAGAAAAGAAAGTTGACATAAAGGCCAGCAAAATTACCAGAGGGTCAAAAGGTAAAGTTGTCAGGAGTGACCAAGAGGGAAAGACGGTCTCGGGACCAAAGGTGTGTGGAAAGCCCCTCGCGCATCGCTGCTGCCGCAGCTTCGTCCGGGGAGGTGTAACAAATGTGGTGAGGTCGGTCTTTAAATACCGGAGTTCATGAACGCAAGTGCTTATCAGCGTAGAACAGAAAATTAACATATCCACTGGTAAACTATGAGCAACAGGAAGGTATTGCCGGCAGAGAAAGGTCATAGTAAATGTCACAAATAGATTGGCGCATGCGCAATACAAGAGGACGGGAACTCCAATGTAGACAAGCATATCAGAGCAATCAGCGCACGCGCAATAAAATAGCGCATTTGCAATAACAGTCAGTGCAGACTCCGATATAGGTAAATTTGGAACGTCGATCAACACTTACGCAATAGCGTTGGGCGGAGACTTCTATGTGAGGAAATATGCTAGTAAACTATAAGCGACAGGAAGATATCGTAAACAAAGAAAGGTCATAGTAGACTTCACAAATAAATTAGAGCATGCGCAATATGAGAGGACGGAGACTCCAATGCAGACGAGCATAACAACAATCAGCGCATGTGCAATGATACAACGCATGCGCAATAGCAGTCAATACAGACTCCAATATAGAAAGACATAAGAAGTCAATTGACGCCTGCGCAATAGCGCTGGGCGGAGACTTCTATGTAAAGAAAAATGCTGATCCATCGACGCAAGCATGGTAAGTTCGTCATCGCATGCGCACTAAATTATTGAACGCGCAGCCGCAACAAGTACAGACTTCAATATGAGCAAACACAACACTAAAGAAAAAAACAGTCATGTGGTCAATTTATAGAAAAAATTAGAAAAAATCTTTATTAAATATCACAAGGATCAAGAGCACAGCGGTTTAACAGATTAAAAGTGCCACCAAAGGGCAGCGGGGCAGAGTGTATGTGACCAGTTATACCCTTTGGTATGTATGTCATCCTGATTTATCTATTAATACATGGTGATTATTGATTGATGATTTGACTAGGATGACTGCACTTTCACTTGTGTAAGGTTTTACTCCATGTTAGGTAATTACTTTATTATATGCTCACTTGCACAGTCCTCTGCATAGTTCTGGTATATGTTTCTTGGTGGCACTTTTAATCTGTTAAACCGCTGTGCTCTCGATCCTTGTGATATTTAATAAAGATTTTTTTTAATTTTTTCTATAAATTGACCACATGACTGTTTTTTTCTTTAGTGTTGTGTTTGTTATCCCTGTATATGCAGTTTGGTCCATTATAGTACTTTCAGTCTCCTTTCTACTGTGATATAATGACTCCCATATTCTCTAGCTAAGGAGTAATTCACATATAGACTGAGATGTTGATCTATGTATGTGTTTGTTCAATATGAGCAAGCATAGAAGCCAGTCGGCGCCCGCACAATAGCGCTGGTTGAAAGCTTCAAGAAAAATAGGCATCGAGTATCCATCAACACATGCGCAATAGCGCTAAATGAGGAATCTAGTAAGGTTGGAGAAAGATTAGAAATATCAAAGTGCCAATCAATGTGTAGCTACAAATCAGTCGATCACAGCTTAATTTTGCCAAAAGGGCAAAATATATATACAAGGAGCAAAGACTTAATTGTAAAAAAAAGTCGCAGGTCAGTCAGCACTAACATAAAATAATGGAACAGTTGATGATAAATTTATTTGGCCAATAAGATAAAATATGTGACCAAAAGATGGTAGAGAAAATGGGGAACAAATCACCCAAACAGAACAACAATTGAGAAGGGGGCAAAAAAGAAAAGGTCTAGAGACATGATGAGACCACATCATGGATTGAATGGCTAGTTGTCATGGTATAATTAATATAGTGTATATACAGACAAGACCCCAACCAATGATAATACAACCTGGTGTCAGTGTCACAGAGCTGGTGGACACCTAATTAGCAAATAAGGAACCAATAAAAACATGGTTCAATAAAAAGGTAGTATAGGCTTGGTGGAATAATAGTATTAGGTGAACAGGCATAACCATATAACATTGTAATATGAGTCAATAAGCAAGAAGATCAAGCTAAACAAATACACCATTGATAAAAAATTTAACAGGGCTGAATGTCCAATAATCCAGAGGGTCCAGATCTCTTGATGACTTAACCAAGGAAACCAGTGAAAAGTAATTCTTCATTGAGACCCAGTGGAGAAACACTGTGTAGGTTGTAAATCCAACGTGATACAACTCGAAGTAAACGTTATGTAGATTTTTCTCCCCTCCCATTGCTGGTGATTTTCTGCAGACCAAAAAATTGAGTGTCGTTAGTACTGCCACCTTACAGAAATGGGATGCTACCGGAGTCAGCATACGACCCTTCCTCTGATCAGAGACTGCTAGATGGATGGTCGAAAGATGTTTCTGAGCTCTGTTCCTTAATTCCTGGGAAGTTTGACCGACATATACCTTTTGACATGGGCAGACAATTGCATAAATGACATTTTTGGTTTTGCAATTGATATAGGATTTCAAGGGGTATAATTTAGTATCCAATGGGTTAGGGAAGAAGTCCCTAGTGCTGGGCATAAAGGGACACACGCTACATTCCCACATGGAAAAGATCCCTTGAGGCGAATGCCTCGATTCAATCTTGTGGTCGGCCGGACAAAATGACCATTAGTCAAGATGTCCCACAGGTTAGGTGCCCTCCTGGCTGTCATCTTATGTTGTAAACTAATTAAAGATCATGTTTGGGTATCTGTGAGAAGGATATCCCAGTGTTTTTTCAAAATGCTCCTCATTTGATCCCAGCCGTTGTTATAGTTGGTCATGAACCTAACCTGAGAATCCCGTTGACGTTGGCAGTGGGCAAGTAAGGCCTCTTGGTTATATCCCTTAGCCCGTTGGTATGCTGCTGAGATAATTTTTTTGGGATAACTGCGTTGTTGAAATCTATCAGTAAGGAGTCTTAATTGGTTGTTAAAATCACTGTCCAGGGTGCTATTTCGCCGGATTCTAAAAAAATTGTCCCACCGGAATGACCTTTCTAGTATGTGTGGGATGGAAGCTATCGTACCTTAACCCCTTAATGACCAAGCCATTTTGTAGGTTAAAGACCAGGCCAATTTTTACAATTCTGACCACTGTCTCTTTATGAGGTTATAACTCTGGAACGCTTCTACGGATCTTGGCGATTCTGAGACTGTTTTCTCGTGACATATTGTACTTCATGATAGTGGTAAAATTTCTTCAATATAACTTGCGTTTTTTTATGAAAAAAATGGAAATATGGCAAAAATTTTGAAAATTTTGCAATTTTCAAACTTTTAATTTTTATGCCATTAAATCAGAGAGATATGTCACAAAAATTAGTTAATAAATAACATTTCCCACATGTCTACTTTACATCAGCACAATTTTGGAACCAAATTTTTTTTTTGTTACGAAGTTATAAGTGTTAAAAGTTGACCAGCAATTTCTCATTTTTCCAACAAAATTTACAAAACCATTTTTTTAGGGACCACCTCACATTTGAAGTGAATTTGAGGGGTCAATATGACAGAAAATACCCAAAAGTGACACCATTCTAAAAACTGCACCCCTCAACGTGTTCAAAGCCACATTCAATAAGTTTATTAACCCTTTAGGTACTTCACAAGAATTGAAGCAATGTGGAAGGAAAAAATGAACATTTAACTTTTTTTCCCAAAATTTTTCTTTCGACACAATTTTTTTAAATTTTGTCAAGGGTATCAGGAGAAAATGAACCACAATATTTGTTGTACAATTTCTCCAGAGTACACCGATATACCATGTGTGGGGGTAAACCACTATTTGGGCGCATGGCAGAGCTCGGAATGGAAGCAGCGCCATTTGACTTTTTTGGCTGGAATTGAGATTGGACGCCATGTCGCATTTGGAGAGTCCCTGTGTGCCTAAACAGTGGAAACCCCCCACAAGTGACCCCATTTTGGAAACTGGACCCCTCAAGGAACTCATCTAAATGTGTTGTGAGAGCTTTTAACCCCCAAGGGCTTCACAGAAGGTTATAACGTAGAGCCGTAAAATTAAAAAATCATATTTTTTCCACAAAAATGATCTTTTCATCCCAATTATTATTTTCCAAAGGATAAAAGGACCCCAAAAGTTATTGGGCAATTAGTCCTGAGTACGCTGATACCCCATATGTGGGGGTAAACCACTATTTGGGCGCATGGCAGAGCTCGGAAGGGAAGCAGCGCCATTTGACTTTTTTGGCTGGAATTGAGATTGTACGCCATGTCGCATTTGGAGAGTCCCTGTGTGCCTAAACAGTGGAAACCCCCCACAAGTGACCCCATTTTGGAAACTGGACCCCTCAAGGAACTCATCTAAATGTGTTGTGAGAGCTTTTAACCCCCAAGGGCTTCACAGAAGGTTATAACGTAGAGCCGTAAAATTAAAAAATCATATTTTTTCCACAAAAATGATCTTTTCATCCCAATTATTATTTTCCAAAGGAAAAAAGGACCCCAAAAGTTATTGGGCAATTAGTCCTGAGTACGCTGATACCCCATATGTGGGGGTAAACCACTATTTGGGCGCATGGCAGAGCTCGGAAGGGAAGCAGCGCCATTTGACTTTTTTGGCTGGAATTGAGATTGGACGCCATGTCGCATTTGGAGAGTCCCTGTGTGCCTAAACAGTGGAAACCCCCACAAGTGACCCTATTTTGGAAACTAGACCCCCCAAGGAACTTATCTAAATGTGTTGTGAGAGCTTTTAACCCCCAAGCGCTTCACAGAAGGTTATAACGTAGAGCCGTAAATTAAAAAATCATATTTTTTCCACAAAAATGATCTTTTCATCCCAATTTTTATTTTCCAAAGGATAAAAGGACCCCAAATTTATTGTGCAATTAGTCCTGAGTACGCTGATACCCCATAGGTGGGGGTAAACCACTATTTGGGCGCATGGCAGAGCTCGGAAGGGAAGCAGCGCCATTTGACTTTTTTGGCTGGAATTGAGATTAGATGCCATGTCGTATTTGGAGAGTCCCTGTGTGCCTAAACAGTGGAAACCCCCCACAAGTGACCACATTTTGGAAACTAGACCCCCAAAGGAACTTATCTAGATGTGTGGTGAGAGCTTTGAACCCCCAAGGGCTTCACAGAAGGTTATAACGTAGAGCAGTAAAATTAAAAAATCATATCTTTTCCACAAAAATGATTTTTCCACCCCCAATTGTTATTTTCCAAAGGGTAACAGGACCCCAAAAGTTATTTGCAATTTGTCCTGAGTACGCTGATACCCCATATGTGGGGGGAAACCACTATTTTGACACATGGCAGAGCTCGAAAGGGAAGTAGCGCCTTTTTCAAATGCAGACTTTGATGGAATGGTCTGTGGGTGTCATGTCACGTTTGGATAGCCCCTGATGTGCCTAAACAGTAGAAACCCCCCACAAGTGACTCCATTTTGGAAACTAGACCCCCAAGGAACTTTTCTAGATGTGTGGTGAGCACTTTGAACCCCCAAGTGCTTCACAGAAGTTTATAACGTAGAGCCATGAAAATAAAAAAATCATATTTTTTTCCACAAAAATAATCTTTTTGCCCCAAATTTTTATTTTTATAATGGTAACAGGAGAAATAGGACCCCAAAAGCTATTGTGCAATTTGTCCTGAGTACGCTGATATCCCATATGTGGGGGGGAACCACTATTTTGACGCATGGCAGAGCTCGAAAGGGAAGTAGCGCCTTTTTCAAATGCAGACTTTGATGGAATGGTCTGTGGGTGTCATGTCACGTTTGGATAGCCCCTGATGTGCCTAAACAGTAGAAACCCCCCACAAGTGACTCCATTTTGGAAACTAGACCCCCCAAGGAACTTTTCTAGATGTGTGGTGAGCACTTTGAACCCCCAAGTGCTTCACAGAAGTTTATAACGTAGAGCCGTGAAAATAAAAAAATCATTTTTTTCCACAAAAATAAACTTTTTGCCCCAAATTTTTATTTTTATAATGGTAACAGGAGAAATAGGACCCCAAAAGCTATTGTGCAATTTGTCCTGAGTACGCTGATATCCCATATGTGGGGGGGAACCACTATTTTGACGCATGGCAGAGATCGGAAGGGAAGGAGCACCGTTTTTAAATGCAGACTTTGATGGAATGGTCTGTGGGTGTCATGTCACGTTTGGAGAGCCCCTGATGTGCCTAAACAGTAGAAACCCCCACAAATGACCCCATTTTGCAAACTAGACCCCCAAGGAACTTACCTAGATGTGTGGTCAGCACTTTGAACCCCCAAGGGCTTCACAGAAGTTTATAACGTAGAGCCGTGAAAATAAAAAAAATCATATTTTTTTCCACAAAAATGACCTTTTTGCCCCCAAATTTTTATTTTTATAAGGGTAACAGGAGAAATAGGACCCCAAAAGCTATTGTGCATTTTGTCCTGAGTACGCTGATACCCCATATGCGGGGGGGAACCACTGTGATCGCCTTACTGCGATCTTTGGGAGGCACAATGAACAAATCTACCAAAGGTGAAGAATTGGTTTTCTTTTTTGCGCCGTTCCTCGTGCGGTATTAGTGATTAGGCGACTTTATTCCTCGGATTGGTGCGATTACAGCGATACCAGATTTACATCCTTTTTTCATGTTTAGCTTCTGTCACACTCTAAAAGATGCTTTTTTTTGGAATAATTTTTTGTAAGAATTTTTTGCATCGCCGTATTTTGAGAGCTATAATTTTTCCATATTTCGGCCGACAGAGTTATCTGTGGGCTTATTTTTTGCGGGACGAGCTGACGTATTTATTGGTACCATATTCGGGCACATAACGTTTTTTGATCGCTTCCTATTCCGATTTTTGTGGAAGCAGAATGAACAAAAACCAGCAATTCAGGAATTGTTTTTTTTTTAATTTTTTTTCCCCCGTTCCGCGTGTGGTAAAATTGATAAAGCAGCTTTATTCTTCGGGTCACTACGATTACAGCGATACCTCATTTTTATATTTTTTTTATGTTTTGGCGTTTTTTACACAATAAAGAATTTTATAGAAAAAATAATTATTTTTGCATCAGTTTATTCCGCGAGCTATAACTTTTTTATTTTTTCGCTGATGATGCTATATAGCGGCTTGTTTTTTGAGGGACAAGATGTCGTTTTCAGCGGTACCATGATTATTTATATCTGACTTTTTGATCGCGTGTTATTGCACTTTTTCCAAGCGGTATAATGATACCGCTTGGAAAAAGTATAATTTACTACTTTTTTGTGTTTTTTTTTTACGGCTTTCACTGAAGGGGTTAACTAGGGTTATGCTTTTATAGATGGGATTTTTACGGACATGGCGATACCTAACATGTGTATTTTTTTTTTTTTTATTTTTTTTATTACATAAAAATGTGTATTTTTTAGGGGATTTTTTTAAATTATTTTTTAATATTTTTTTACAATTTTTTTAAAAAAATGATTTTTTTTCAACTTGTCCCTTTATGGGACTTTCACTTTTTTTTACTTTTGATTGCAGTTACAATGCATTGCAATGCTCTGGCATTGCAATGCATTGTACCTATGGGGAAAGCTGCTGTGACATGATCACAGCAGCTTCCCGTAGCTAAATGACCCGGAGGTTGTCATGACAACCCCCGGGTCATCAAGGCAGAGATCGGGCCCTGCGATTACATCGCTGGGACGCTGATCTGAGGCAGAGGGAGCTCCCGACCCTCTGCCTCCCCCCCTGAGCTCTGCGATCGCGCTGGATCGCAGCAGTCAGGGGGTTAACAGCCAGGGGCGGTGGGGGCTCCGCTCCTGGCTGTCAGTGCAGGAAGCCTGGCCACTGCAGCGCCGGCTCCTGCACTGATCGCGCTGGGGAAGCTGAAATTTCAGCTTCTCCTGCGCGATCGCTGCTGTGTTTGGTCAGTCAGATTGACTGACCAAGCACAGCGCTGTGGGTGTGGGGACCGACGGCAAAGGTCCCCGCACCGCTTGCCGTGCCTGTCAGCTGTCTGTGACAGCTGTCGGCACTGATCTACCACTGCGTGTTTACACGCAGTGGTAGATCAAAGGCATGACGTGCAGAGTCCGTCCTGGTGCCGGAACTGGCACCTTGCCATGACGGACTCTGCACGTCAGTGGACATTAAGGGGTTAATAAACTGTTTGTTGCCGTTGGCTTGCGAAAAAGGTCCGTAATCAATTCTCCATCCCGAATTGAGATCTGAAGATCTAAAAATCTTGCCGAAGTAGGGGAAAGCAAATACGTCAAATAAATGTTGAGACAATTATTATTGAGTTTCTGGAGGAATAGTTGACAGTACGCCTCAGTAACTGTCCAAATAAAGAACACGTCATCAATAAAAAGATACCACTGTTGGACGTGTTCCTTAAATTGACACAAGCGATAGACCACTGTATTCTCCCACCAGCCTAAAAAAATGTTCGCAAAAGCTGACGCACATCGAGCCCCCATAGCAACGCCAGAAATTTGGCGAAAAAAAGACCAATCAAAGACAAAATAATTATGTTGCAAGATGAAGTGCAGTAGATCAATTAAAAATGAATCATGTAGTCGATCCGAGTTCACCTGTTTATCCAGAAAGTAGGATACTGCATGAATGCCGTCTCCATGGTCGATATTAGAATAAAGAGACAAAAATCACCATTATTCTTGAGGGTGGTAAGTGCTCTGGATTCGCTTGGGGTAAGTTTTGGTAGACTCTTTATGATAGAGGGCATTCGGTCAATATCTCTTTTGACTAGTTCAAAAAAGATCTTGATAGCCGGGACAAGTGAGAAGGAAGGTGACACCTTGGACTTATTCCTATATGGTAAGAGCGATGCGATTTTAACATGAGCTTTTACACACAGCAGTTCTCTGTTATTTACACATCGTTTTCAAAGGAAATATTCATCAAAACTCACACATACAGTACAGACCAAAAGTTTGGACACACCTTCTCATTCAAAGATTTTTCTGTATTTTCATGACTATGAAAATTGTAGAATCACACTGAAGGCATCAAAACTATGAATTAACACATTTGGAATTATACACTACACTTTACAAAAAAGTGTGAAACAACGGAAAATATGTCTTATATTCTAGTTTCTTCAAAGTAGCCACCTTTTGCTTTGATTACTGCTTTGCACGCAGAAAAGGTGAACGGATGGACTCTGCATGCCTAGTTCCCATCGTGAAGCATGGAGGAGGTGGTGTGATGGTGTGGGGGTGCTTTGCTGGTGACACTGTTGGGGATTTATTCAAAATTGAAGCAGTGAGCGGTCCAGCTCACCCCAAACCATCTCGATTGGGTTCAGGTCTGGTGACTGTGGAGGCCAGGTCATCTGGCGTAGCACCCCAACACTCTCCTTCTTGGTCAAATAGCCCTTACACAGTCTGGAGGTGTGTTTGGGGTCATTGTCCTGTTGAAAAATAAATGATTGTCCAACTAAATGCAAACCGGATGGAATAGCATGCCGCTGCAAGATGCTGTAGTAGCCATTCTGGTTCACTATGCCTTCAATTTTGAATAAATCCCCAACAGTGTCACCAGCAAAGCACCCCCCACCATCACACCTCCTCCTCCATGCTTCACTGTGGGAACCAAGCATGTAGAGTCCATCGTTCACCTTTTCTGCTTGCAAAGCAGTAATCAAAGCAAAAGGTGGCTACTTTGAAGAAACTAGAATATAAGACATATTTTCAGTTGTTTCACACTTTTTTGTAAAGTGTAAAGTATAATTCCACATGTGTTAATTCATAGTTTTGATGCCTTCAATGTGATTCTACAATTTTCATAGCTATGAAAATACAGAAAAATCTTTGAATGAGAAGGTGTGTCCAAACTTTTGGTCTGTACTGTATATATATATATATATATATTAATATATACACTCCCTGACAGAAGTTATGTCGCTTATCCATGTTATGTAAATTAAAGCTTATAACCTGACGTTAAATTCATTCATTAGTTTTATAAATTACTCTTTTGAAAGCTGAAACCCTCCCAAATTTGCTTTAGGTTAAGAAAATAAATTGACATCAATGCTGAAATATTGATCATTTAATGAACACAGAATGGTCAGATTTTGGCAAGACAAAAGTTTTGTCGCATGGTCATATAATGCACCCAATCCTAGTTTACATCCTCACCAGTGCTCAGTAAATAATCGGTTAATTAGTGGGTGTCTATAAAAAGAAACCCAGCACCCAGACCTTCACTTGAACTGCAACATGAGCGCTGACAACATGTCAAAAATCCACCCTGAGACCAAATCCTGGATTATCAAGAGGCTGAAGACCAGATCCACTGCAGAGGTGGCTGGCACCTTTAATGTGTCTCAGCGTCAAGTACAAAGAATTAAAAAAAGATTTGAAGAGACTGGAGATGTGTTTGACAAGCCCAGGTCCGGCAGACTCCGCAAGACAACTGCTCAGGAGGAACGTTTGTTGGTTAGAAAATCCAAAGCAAGCCCCTCTTCCACTGCAGCAGAGCTCCAACAGGCCTGGTCACCTCAAATCCCTGTGTCAACTAGAACAGTTTGTAAGATTCTGTCTCGAAATGGACTCCATGGTCGAATCAGTCCCCAGAAGCCAGCACTAAACAAAAGCCAAATTAAAAACTCTGTGGCATTTGCAAAGTCCCACAGCCTGCTAAACAGATGGATGCTGGAAAAGTGGCAGAAGGTGGATTTCTCTGATGAATCTTCAGTAGAATTACACCACAGCCACTGCAAATACTGCAGGAGACCTACTGGAGCTACCTCTTACATTCCAAATCATAAAAGGGATCAAATTCTGCAGCAGGATGGAGCTCCATCTCATACATCCATCTCTACAACAAAGTTCCTCCAGGCAAAAAAGATCAAGGTGCTCAAGGACTGGCCAGCCCAGTCACCAGACATGAACATCATTGAGCATGTTTGGGGTAGGATGAAAGAGGAAGCTTGGATGACAAAACTAAAGAATCTAGATGAACTCTGGGATGCATGTAAGACTGCATTCTTTGCTATTCCTGATGACTTCATTAATAAATTGTATAATCATTGTTGAACCGCATGGATGCAGTCCTTCAAGCTCATGGAAGTCACACAAAATATTAAATATGACTCTAACAGCACCACAACTTCATTCACCAATGTTATGCAACATATATTTGTATTTTAAGATAATTATTTGTTTGAATATCACTTTCTGTGGGCGACAAAACTTTTGTCTTGCCAAAATTTGACCATTCTGTGTTCATTACATGATCAATATTTCAGCATTGATGCCAATTTATTTTCTTAACCTAAACCAAATTTGGGAGGGTTTCAGCTTTCAAAAGATGGTGTACAATAATAAATTATATTGTGGTACCGTGTTAGCCAGAAAAATCGATGTGAATACTTTTCCATCCAATTATGACAAGAGCATTCTTAAGGTGATACCTTTATTGGCTAACCAGAAAATTATATGTTCGCAAGCTTTCAGAGCGCAGAGGCTCCTTCTTCAGGCAAGATTACATTTGGAATAATAAGAAAGACACATTAGATGCTTACTATAGTAGGAAATTGTTCCTACTATAGTAAGCATCTAATGTGTCTTTCTTATTATTCCAAATGTAATCTTGCCTGAAGAAGGAGCCTCTGCGCTCTGAAAGCTTGCGAACATATAATTTTCTGGTTAGCCAATAAAGGTATCACCTTAAGAATGCTCTTGTCATAATTGGATGGAAAAGTATTCACATCGAGCTTTCAAAAGAGTAATTTATAAAACCAATGGATGAATTTAACATCAGGTTATAAGCTTTGATTTACATAACATGGATAAGCGACATAAACTTATGTCAGGGAGTGTAGATAGATAGATAGATAGATAGATAGATAGATAGATAGATAGATAGATAGATTAGATAGATAGATAGATAGATAGATAGATACAGTGGGTACGGAAAGTGCTCAGACCCCTTTAAATTTTTCACTCTTTGTTTAATTGCAGCCATTATGTCAATTCAAATAAGTTAATGTGTTTTCTCATTAATGTACACTCTGCACCCCATCGTGACTGAAAAAACCCAGAAATGTAGATATTTTTGCAAATTTCTTAAAAAAGAAAAACTGAAATATCACATGGTCATAAGTATTCAGACCCTTTGTTCAGTATTGAGTAGAAGCACCCTTTTGAGCTAGTACAGGGCTGCAGTGAAAGTTGACTTTGTGGAATTTTCTCCCATCTCCCTACTGCATCTGTGGAGCTCAGCCACAGTGATCTTGGGGTTCTTCTTTACCTTTCTCACCAAGGTTCCTCTCCTACGATTGCTCAGATTGGCTGGACGACCAGGTCTAGGAAGACTTCTTGTGGTCCCAAACTTCCATTTAAGGATTATGGAGGCTACTATGCTCTTAGGAACCTTGAGTACCGCAGAAATTCTTTTGTAACCTTGGCCAGATCTATGCCTTGCCACAATTTTGTGTAAGGAGGTCAAGGGCATTAACCCTTGAAATGTTTGCATTCTTTTAGGTATGTTAATGTATGTCTGTTATGCACTGTATGATGTCATTTCCCAGTGTTATGTCTGATATGTGGGGTGTATAGTTGTAGATAGACAGTGCATCCTTGGGGTCATTAGAGTAGGGCACTAGTAGTGTAGTATAATTGTATGGGGTAGATATAGTGTTGCGAGGGATCACTAATGGGGGCATGTTAGAGATCCAGTTAGATAGTTATAAGATATGTCAATGCAGCACTTGGGTAGGACGCTAGATGGGGGCATTGAGCATATCCAGTCCAAATAGGGACAAATAGGGACTTTTTGTCAGGGAAAGAGCGCCTCGTAGTGGAGGTCTGTCAGGAAGATTTCCTCATAGCGGAAGTCAATCGGGGGTGGACCTTGCTAGTGTGAGGACATCCACGTTCCTGGGCCCTGGAGAGTGACAAGTAGAGTGAAGGTACCAGCAACCTGAAGAGTAGCCAGTGAAGAAGTCACCGTGGTAACGTGAGCCCAAAAGTCTGTGGGTTGACGTAGCCGAGGCCAGTGGAAGATCCACTGTGGGAACGCTCAGCAGAACAGTGCGTGCATGAGCGAGTGGGCCACCAACAAGTATCTGGGCAGGTTAACCAGAGAGGGGTGGACGACCTTGTAGATGTGTCTTTCTGGACTGGATTGAAATGTCTCCAGGGGAAGAGATCGAAGTGCAATTTTCACCGGGCTCCTCGTCCCATCAATACTTTGTGGTCCATTCTGGTGTAGCAGAGGAGAAGAAGCGGAGTTATGGAAAATGTACTGCTGGTACCGTATAAGAAGTGCTTATGGTGTTTTGTATGTGCTGTGTCCGGAGGAAAATAAAGCAGAACTGTTTGACGTGATTTTGGACTCTGATTGTTCTATATGCTCTGTCACGGAGGAACAACACACCAGGAAAATAGAGGTAACCGGAGTGAAGAATGCAGCTGCTTCCAGTAAGTTCACCCCTCGGCCAACCCTTTACAAGTGGCATACTCGGCAGGATCTCGCTGCCCCATCAGGCAGTGACACCATGGCGATGATGAAGTATATGGGAGCAGCAAATCTGGAAGCTATAACCCTGTACCTGCAGATTGAGGAACGTTCTGAAAAGTACCGTAAAATTGATGTGGCTAAAGTACCGGACTTGACTAAAGAAAAGATGAAGGAAGATTCTACAGATCCCAAGATGGCATCTGACAAGATGGAGAATACTGGCGCCAAAAAGGACTGTCCTTTTCAACAAGATGCACTTCGTGGGCGTGACACTGTCCCAAAGGCGCCAAGAGAGAACTGGCAACAATGTCGGGACCGCCCCTGCGAGGAGGAGAACACAGAGATGGACATACGCTCCTTCCCACCTAATGCTGGAAAATGAGTGGAGAGGCAGACAATAGCCCCACCCTGGAACGGGAGTGGCCCTGCAGAATGGCGGCCGGAAGAACAGGCCATGCCGGAACTAATGTACCCAAAAGCTGTTCCCGTCGGACCGCCGGAGATGGAACACAAGTGCACCCCGTAAACAAGTTTGAGCAGTGAGCGCAAGCTGATGGAGACCACCCGACCAGAGGAAGGAACCACTACCATGCCCGCGAGAGCCAGCCTGAGCAGAGCCGCGCAATCAAGGGAGGTGAGTGCATCTCAACCTCAGCCGGTGGTGGACCACGTAGCCCCAATGCTGTCCCATTGCAGGGACACGAGACCCAAGGTCCCCATCACTGAGCAGCCGCACGCCCGCCAGGCATCCCCAGAAGCCACCTCGCTCCCGCTCTCCCGTCAGGTTTTTGTGGAAAATGAGCCCTCCAGAGAAGATGAGGATCTACGTGCAGAGGCAACTGAGGACGCCTCTGCCTGTTTCTTCTCAGTGTTGGAGACTCTGCGGCTGCAGAGTCCTCTTCAGCGCGTACCAGGAGCCGGGCATCAAGTGGAAAAACCATGCAGTATGTGTGCTGCCGAAAGATTCTTGGCCTTTTCCCTTTTAGTGCCTGATGGATCATATGGGACTGTTCCGCGTCCCCCAGGGTATGGAACCCTGCAACGCTCCCATGGAGAGCTGAAAACGGTCCACGGGACCTTCTAGAAACTTTTTGTCTTTGTTTTTTTTGGGTGTGCTTCCTTCAAAGAAAGGGGGCAAAGAGGACGTTTTTTGTTTTTTTTGTTTTTTGTGTATTGCTACCTCAAAAAAAGTTTAATGTTTAATATATGTGTCAGTAAATATTAATATACATATTTTAATGCCCCCTATTGCTGGAATGGCTATAGTTAAAGGAAGGGGGAATGTAAGGAGGTCATGGCATTAACCCTTGAAATGTTTGCATTCTTTTAGGTATGTTAATGTATGTCTGTTATGCACTGTATGATATCATTTTCCAGTGTTATGTCTGATATGTGGGGTGTATAGTTGTAGATAGACAGTGCATCCTTGGGGTCATTAGAGGAGGGCACTAGTAGTGTAGTATATTTGTATGGGGTAGATATAGTGTTGTGAGGGATCACTAATGGGGGCATGTTAGAGATCCAGTTAGGTAGTCATAAAATATGTCAATGCAGTACTTGGGTAGGACGCTAGATGGGGGCATTGAGCACATCCAGTCCAAATAGGGACAAATGGTTAATGACTTTTTGTCAGAGAAAGATCGCTTTGTAGCGGAGGTCTGTCAGGAAGATTTCCTCGTTGCGGAAGTCAATCGGGGGTGGACCTTGCTAGTGTGAGGACGTCCACGTTCCTGGGCTCTGGAGAGTGACAAGTAGAGTGAAGATACCAGCAACTTGAAGAGTAGCCAGTGAAGAAGTCACCGTGGTAACGTGAGCCCAAAATTCTGTGGGTTGACGTAGCAGAGGCCAGTGGAAGATCCACTGTGGGAACGCTCAGCAGAAGAGTGCGTGCATGAGCGTAGCAGCGAGTGGGCCACCAGCAAGTAAAACCAGAGAGGGCTGGGCGACCTAGTAGATGTGTCTTTCTAGACTGGATTGAAGTGTCTCCAGGGGAAGAGATCGAAGTGCCGCTTTCACCGGGCTCCTCGTCCCGTCAATACTTTGTGGTCCATTCTGGTGTAGCAGAGGGAAAGAAGCGGAGTTGTGGAAAATGTACTGCTGGTACCGTATAAGACGTGCTTATGGTGTTTTGGATGTGCTGTGTCCGGAGGAAAATAAAGCAGAACTGTTTGACTTGATTCTGGACTCTGACTCTGATTGTTCTATATGCTCTGTCACGGAGGAACAACACACCAGGAAAATAGAGGTAACCGGAGTGAAGAATGCAGCTGCTTCCAGTGAGTTCACCCCTCTTCCAACCCTTTACAAGTTGCCACAATTCTGTCTCTAAGCT
Source organism: Oophaga sylvatica (assembly GCA_033576555.1). NCBI lineage: Eukaryota > Metazoa > Chordata > Amphibia > Anura > Dendrobatidae > Oophaga > Oophaga sylvatica. The sequence goes on from JARQOD010000004.1 coordinate 219,606,177, forward strand.
CCTTGGCCAGTTCCTTTGACCTCAAGATTCTCATTTGGTCTGACATGCACTGTGAGCTGTGAGGTCTTATATAGACAGGTGTGTGCCTTTACAAATCAAGTCCTATCAGTTTAATTAAACACAGTTGGACTCCAATGAAGAAGTAGAACCATCTCAAGGAGGATCACAAGGAAATGGACAGCATGTGATGTAAATATGAGTGTCTGAGCAAAGGGTCTGAATACTTATGACCATGTGATATTTCAGTTTTTATTTTTTAATAAATTTGCAAATATTTCTACATTTCTGATTTTTATCAGTCAAGATGGGATGCAGAGTGTACATTAATGAGAAAAAAATGAACTTCTTTGCACTTACCAAATGGCTGAATTGAAACAAAGAGTGAAAAATTTAAAGGGGTCTGAATACTTTCCGAACCCACTGTATACATTGGTATGTTTTTCTAGATTATTGCCACTTTCTCCCGTTGTGTCCTTTTATTCCAATACATCTATAATATAATGCTGGGAGCGTCACTCTGTCTGAAGCCTTTATACATTTTGGGGGGGTGAGAGGACCATGCATACCAGGATTGGGGGGTGAGAGGACCATGCATACCAGGAATGAGGGGCTTGAGGACCATGCATACCAGGATTGGGGGGTGAGGGGACCATGCATTCCAAGATTGGGGGGTGAGGGGATCATGCATACCAGGATTGGGGGGCGAGGGGACCATGCATTCCAGGATTGGGGGGTAGGGGACCATGCATACCAGGATTGGGGGGGAGGGGATCATGCATTCCAGGATTGGGGGGGAGGGGACCATGCATACCAGGATTGGGGGGTGAGGGGACCATGCATACCAGGATAGGGATGAGGGGGTACCATGCATACCAGGATTGGGGGGTGAGGGGACCATACATACCAGGATGAGGAATGGGGTGCCATGCATACCAGGATTGGGTGGGGGTAAGGGGACCATGCATACCAGGATAGGAGGGGGGCAGCACATACCAGGATGGGAGACCATATACCAATAAAAATGCTTGCCACCCGGGCATAGAACGGGTTCATAGCTAGTATTATATATTATATATGAATTTTTTCTTATTTAATTTTATTTTTGTGTCACACTCTAATATTTGTCTTCATTTTTTGTCAGCATTATTTGGTCACCTATGTGTTTTGCAGGCACACTTGTCATTAGCACCATATTTTATCCCCTTCTTTTTTGTCTCAATAAAGAATTCTTTTGCATTTCATTTTTTTCTCATTATTTGATTTGTACTACTATATATTTAACCCCTTCACCCCCAAGGGTGGTTTGCACGTTAATGACCGGGCCAATTTTTACAACTCTGGAATGCTTCAACGGATCTTCGCGATTCTGAGATTGTTTTCTCGTGACATATTGTACTTCACGTTAGTGGTAAAATTTCTTCGATATACCTTGCGTTTATTTTTGAAAAAAATGCAAATATGGCGAAAATTTTGAAAATTTTGCAATTTTCAAACTTTGAATTTTTTTTCCCTTAAAACAGAGAAATATGTCATACAAAATAGTTAAGAAATAACATTTCCCACATGTCTACTTTACATCAGCACAATTTTGGAACCAAAATTTTTTTTTGTTAGGAAATTATAAGGGTTAAAAGTTGACCAGTGATTTCTCATTTTTCCAACAAAATTTACAAAGCCATTTTTTTAGGGACCACCTCACGTTTGAAGTCACTTTGAGGGGTCTATATGGCAGAAAATACCCAAAAGTGACACCATTCTAAAAACTGCACCCCTCAAGGTACTCAAAACCACATTCAATAATTTTATTAACCCTTCAGGTGCTTCACAGGAGCTGAAGCAACGTGAAACGAAAAAATGAATATTTAACTTTTTAGCCACAAAAAAGATCTTTTACAAACTTTTTTTTATTTTCACAAGGGTAAAAGGAGAAAATGGACAGATAAAGTTGTTGTGCAATTTCTCCTGAGTACGCCAATACCCCATATGTGGGGGGGAACCACTGTTTGGGCGCACGGAAGAGCTCGGAATGGAAAGAGCACCATTTGACTTTTTCCAACCAAAATTGGCTGGAGTTGAGATTGGACGCCATGTCGTGATTGGAGAGCCCCTGATGCGCCTAAACAGTGGAAACCCCCACAAGTGACACCATTTTGGAAACTAGACCCCCTAAGGAACTTATCTAGATCTGTTGTGAGCACTTTGAACCCCAAAGTGTTTCACAAAAGTTTATAATGCCTGGGTGTGAAAAAAAAACAAAACAATTTTCCACAAAAATGATTTTTTAGTCCCAAATTTTTGATTTTTCCCAAGGAAATTGGACCCCAAAAGTTGTTGTCCAATTTGTCCTGAGTACGCTGATACCCCATATGTGGGGGGGGAAACTGTTTGGGCGCATGGCAGGGCTTGGAAAGGAAGCAGTAACGTTTTGGAATGCAAACATTGATGGGGGTCATGTTCCACTTGTAGTGCCCCAGATGAGCCTAAACAGTGGAAACCCCCACAAGTGACCCCATTTTGAAAGCTAGACCCCTAAGGAACTTATCTAGATCTTTTGTGAGCACTTTGAACCCCCAAGTGCTTCACACAAGTTTATAATGCCCGGGCATGAAAATAAAAAATCCTATTTTTTTCCCACAAAAATGATCTCTTAGTCACTAATTTTTTATTTTCCCATAGGTAACAGGAGAAATTGGACCTCAAAAGTTGTTGTCCAATTTGTCCTGAGTACGCTGATACCCCATATGTGGGGGGAATCACTGTTTGGGCGCACGGCAGAGCTCGGAAGGGAAGGAGCACCATTTGACTTTTTCCAACCAAAATTGGCTGGAATTGAGATTAGACGCCATGTTGCATTTGGAGTCACTGATGTGCCTAAACAGTGGAAACCCCCCACAAGTGACCCCATTTGGGAAACTAGACCCCCTAAGGAACTTATCTAGATCTTTGGTGAGCAATTTGAACCCCAAAGTGCTTCACACAAGTTTATAACGTAGAGCCGTAAAATTAAAAAATCATATTTTTTCCACAAAATTGATCTTTTCACCCCAATGTTTATTTTCCCAAGGGTAACAAGACTCCAAAAGTTATTGTGCAATTTGTCCTGAGTACGCTGATACCCCATATGTGGGGGTAAACCACTGTTTGGGTGCATGGCAGAGTTTGGAAGGGAAGGAGCGCCGTTTGACTTTTTCAACGCAGAATTGGCTGGATGCCATGTCGTGTTTGGAGAGCTCCTGATCTGCCTAAACAGTGGAAACCCCCACAAATGACACCATTTTGGAAACTAGACCCCTCAAGGAACTTATCTAGATGTGTGGGGAGAACTTTTAACCCCCAAGTGCTTCACAGAAGTTTATAACGTACAGCCGTAAAATAAAAAATCTTTTTTTTTTTTTTACAAAAATGATTTTTTTGCCCCCAATATTTAATTTTCACAAGGATAACAGGAGAAATTGGACCCAAAAAGTTGTTTTCCAATTTGTCCTGAGTACGCTGATACCCAATATGTGGGAGTAAACTACTGTATGGGCGCACGTCGGGGCTCGGAAGGGAAGAAGTGACGTTTTGGATTGCAGACTTTGATGGATTGGTCTGGGGGCGTCATGTCGCATTTGGAGAGCCCCTGATGCGCCTAAACAGTGGAAACCCCCACAAGTGACCCCATTTTGGAAAATAGACCCCACAAGGAACTTATCTAGATTTGTGGTGAGCACTTTGAAGCCCGAAGTGCTTCACAGAAGTTTATAGCGTACAGCCGTAAAAATAAAAAATCCTTTTTTTTTTTACAAAAATGATTTTTTCGCCCCAAATATTTTATTTTCAAAAGGGTAACAGGAGAAATTGGACCCCAAAAGTTGTTGTCCAATTTGTCCTGAGTACGCTGATACCCAATATGTGGGAGAAAACTACTGTATGGGCGCACGTCAGGGCTCGGAAGGGAAGTAGTGACGTTTTGGATTACAGACTTTGTGTAAGGTTCTGTGTATCTGTTTCTGAAACTCAGTTTGTTCGTCTGCCATTTTGCTTTCTGTTTTGCTGCAGCTATCTTGCCCTCAGTCAAAATGGAGTTTTCCAGCTTGCATGTTCCCGCCCTGATTCTCTCCGTTTGCTTCTTAAACAGCCACAGCTGAGTAATCAGTGCTTCAGAATCTAGCCTGCAGTGAACCTGTGTTCTGACTCCTGAAGCCTTGGACCTTGTACTCCAGCCATTCCTACTGAGGAACTCTGAAGCACTTGTGGACTCTGAACTCTGCTCTTGAGAGCCTCACGTTTGCACGGACTTGCGGTAACAGAGAAGAAGATCTGAATCTGTTGTGGAGAGTTATTGCTGAGCTTAGATTACTCTGGCCTGCTGTGTCTCCTGCTTCTGTGTTTGCAACCTGTGTGTTTATTTTTGCCAATTTGTATGAAGCAATACAAGACTTTCTTTATCAACCTGTGTCTCAAGTATTTTCATCGCACCCAAGCACAAGACGCTATATGAACTGTACCACATACATTACAAGATTCTGAAGCCAAACGTTAGTGTCTGCTGGGTCTGGAAAGGCTTGTCTGCTGTACTGTGGATATCGGATGTCCGGTTGTACTTTCTGTGATGACAGTGGTTGTGACTTCTCACAACCATTCCAGGTGAGCAATTCCCTTAAGTTTTTTTTTCTGCAGTGTTATCACAGGTAAACACTATTGTTTTTTTTTTTTTTTTTTCTCTTCTCTTTTTGTCTGCTGAAACTCTGGATATCAGATGTCTGGTTGAAAGCTTTCTGTGATGATAGTGGTTGTGACTTCTCACAACCATTCCAGGTGAGCATATCCTGTCTTAAAAGATCTGGAAAATGGAGGCCCGCATAAAGGAACTTTGCGGAGTGACTGATAATATCCTTGCAGATTTGCAGAATATAAAGACCCGTCTTACAAATCTTCAGGACCTAAATAATCACAATTTGCAAGTGGTTGGACAGACTACCCAGGATTTGCGAGCCAGGATTGAGGTTCTGGAGGGGCGAGTCCAGGCTCCTGCCGTGGCCCCGAGTTCTGGGATTCCCAAGTTGCCCCCTTTTCGTTTTGGTGGTGAACGTGAAAAATTCAGGGGATTTGTTAATCAATGCAATCTTTTTTTTCTGCACATGCTTCACAATTTCCTACTGAACGATCTAAGGTGCTTACTATAATTATGTTGCTTACCAACAAGGCTTTGATATGGGCAAACCCTCTGATTGAGACTGAGGATGATTGTTTGAATCACCTTGATGATTTTATTTCAGCCATGGGGCAGGTGTTTGATGACCCCAATCGAGGTGCAACAGCTGAAGCAGCCATGTTAGCTTTGCGCCAAGGTAAGCACTCGGTAGCTGAATATGCCTTGGATTTCAGGAGATGGGCCCTTGATACCACCTGGGACAATTCCGCCAAAAAATCTATTTTTCGAAAGGGGTTATCCCCACTAATTAAGGATGAACTTGCTCGTGCCGACCCTCCCACTGCGTTAGGTGACTTTATTAACTACTGCATCCGTATTGATACTCGTTTAACTGAACGCAGGCAAGAGAGATGGTTCGAAAGCAATCGTACTAACCTTTTCCTACCTTCCTCTCCAGCTAAGGAACCTTTGAATAGGATTACACGGGAACCTGAACCCATGCAGGTAGACTCTTTACTACGACGGGTTAGTGATGCACGCAAGGAACATCGTTTTAAGGAGAATCTATGTTTTTATTGTGGTAAGTCAGGGCACTTTATTATTAACTGTCCCAGCCGTTCTCGCAAGACTACTGCAGCACTCATTCATTGTGAGTGTTGCGAGAGGGGATCTGTCAGGTCCGAGCCTCAGGCTCCAGAGAGAGCTGCAGCAACAGATCTTGATTTCTCGGACTTAAACTCCGTTACCTCTGAGGACGTTGACTGTGTAAATGCTGCCATCTTTCAAGTTTCCTCAGCGGTGTCCCAGCTGAGTTGTAAGAAAAACAATTCTCACTGTTTTCTTTCCATCAAACTCTGGGTTGACTCAGCCTGGGTGTCTAGCTCTGCTATGATCGACTCAGGTGCAAGTGGAAATTTTATGGATGTCTCCTTTGCTCTAAAACAGGGAATACGTTCAGTGAAGAAGGCTGCTCCAGTACAGATGGAAACTGTGGATGGTTCCCTGCTGACCTCTGGACCAGTGGATCAGGAAACAGAGCCTTTAAAGGTTCTTATGGGTAAAGATCATCAAGAGAAACTGTCCTTTATGCTTATCTCTTCTCCTCACTTTCCCATTATTCTAGGGCTACCATGGCTGCAGGCTCAGAATCCTACCATTAACTGGGAGACCAAGGAATTACACTTTCCAGAGAAACAGATGAGTCCAAAAATTTCAGCTTGCTCTGTTCCTAAAGGAACCATATCAGTCCCTGAACTACCAGCTGTATACCAGGACTATGTGGATTTATGTGACAAGAAGAACGCTGACCAGCTTCCTCCTCACCGTCCATATGATTGTCCAATTGAATTATTGCCTGGAGCAGAGATACCTTTTGGTAAGATCTACCCCCTGGCGGGGCCCGAGCTGAAGGCTTTAAAAGAGTACATAGACGAAAATCTAGCCAAGGGCTTCATACGCCCCTCTTCATCTCCTGCAGGGGCACCCATATTCTTTGTAAAGAAGAAAGATGGATCCCTGAGACCATGCGTAGACTATAGGGAACTCAATAAGGTTACTATTAGAAACCGTTATCCATTGCCTTTAATCCCTGAGTTATTGGAGAGAGTGCGACATGCCAAAATTTTTTCTAAACTAGATCTTCGTGGGGCCTATAACTTAGTCCGTATTAGACCTGGGGATGAATGGAAGACTGCATTCAGGTCACGCTATGGACACTTTGAATATCTGGTTATGCCTTTTGGTCTGAGTACCGCCCCAGCCACTTTCCAACACTTGGTGAATGACATCTTCAGGGATCTCCTAGATACATTCGTGGTAATTTATTTGGATGATATTTTAATTTTTTCTAACTCCACAGAGGAACATCATGGACATGTGAGAATGGTCTTGGAACGTCTAAGACAAAATCATCTTTACATCAAGCTTGAAAAGTGTGAATTCCATAAGACCGAAATTCAATTTCTGGGGTATGTACTGTCTACACAAGGAATTAGTATGGATGGAAGTAAAACCCAAGCCATCAATGATTGGCCAAGTCCTAGAAATGTGAAGGAGGTACAGCGCTTCATCGGGTTTGCAAACTTCTATAGACGTTTCATTAGAAATTTCTCTGAGGTAGTGTCACCTATCACCCAACTTACCCGGAAAGAGTCTAAGTTCTCCTGGACTCCCCAAGCCCAGGAAGCATTTTCCCGTCTAAAAGATAAATTTACCACTGCACCTATCCTAGTACATCCCAACCCAGAGCTTGCCTTCATAATAGAGGTGGATGCTTCAGACTGTGCCGTGGGAGCTATACTCTCTCAGAGAACAGGTGAGAAGAATGTCTTGCATCCCTGTGCCTTCTTTTCCCAGCAGTTGTCTTCGGCTGAGAAGAACTACGATGTGGGCAATAGAGAGTTGTTGGCCATTATTGCCGCCTTCAAAGAATGGAGACACCTTCTTCAAGGAGCTGCACAGCAAATAGTCGTTCTGACAGACCATCGTAATCTTGAGTTTATCAGGTCGGCTAAGTGCCTGACTCCTCGCCAGGCTCGCTGGAATCTTTTCTTAAACCAATTTAATTTTATTATTTCTTATAGACCAGGATCGCGCAATGGAAAGGCTGATGCACTCTCTAGGATTTACTCAGCAGAGACACGTCCAATTACTCCTCCTAAGACTATTCTTCCTGACTCTAGATTCCTAGGAGTGATTCATCATCAAGACCTAATTAAAGACATCAAGGAAGCATACCATGCGGATTCTTTTTTGGCTCAACCCCCAAGGGACGTAAGTCTTGTCTTCAAGAATGGTGTGTGGATTCTGGGACAACGTCTGTATATACCTGAAACAGTCAGATTGAGAGTATTGCAACTCATTCACGATTCCAAAATAGCCGGGCATAGAGGAATTCTAAAGACACAGGAATTTCTTTCTCGTTTCTTTTGGTGGCCCACTTGTAGGAAGGATGTTTTGGACTATGTCACTTCGTGTGAGGTTTGTGCAAGATGCAAAACACCTCGCTCTTCACCAACTGGTCTGTTACAGCCTCTTCCCACCCCGTCCCGCCCGTGGGGATCCATTTCTATGGACTTCATTGTGGAATTACCAACCTCTCAAGGGAAGAACACTATTCTAGTGGTGGTTGACCGTTTAACAAAGGCAGCTCATTTTATCCCTTGTGTCGGATTACCCACTGCAAAACAGACATCAGATTTGATGATTAAAGATGTGTTTCGTTTACATGGAGTACCGGATGAGGTTATTTCGGATCGAGGGGTGCAATTCACTTCTAGGTTTTGGCAAAATTTCTGTGTAGCATTGGACATTAAAGTAAACCTTTCTTCTGCTTTTCATCCCCAGACTAATGGACAAACCGAACGAACCAATCAAACCCTGGAGCAGTATCTCCGCTGCTTTATCTGCCACCTACAGGATGATTGGGTGGATCTACTTCCATTGGCTGAGTTCTCTTACAACAACTCTCAGAGTGCCTCCACTAAACAGTCTCCTTTTTACTCTAATCTAGGTTATCATCCTAACATTCTACCACGATTTCCATAGAGACGCCTTTGCCAGCAGTGGCTGAAAGAGTCACGACTTTACAGAAGAATATGGATCTTCTAAAGGAGAATCTGGAATCGGCTCAGGAAAGGTACAAGAAGGCAGCAGATAAATTTCGTAAACCTGCACCAGCTTTTAAGGTAGGAGACCTGGTCTGGCTGTCAACCAGAAATCTTAAGTTAAGGATTCCATCGTCTAAGTTGGGACATAAGTACATTGGACCCTATAAAATCAGTAAGATTATAAGTGCCGTTGCTTGTCGTCTTCAACTGCCCAGAACTATGAGAATCCACCCTGTCTTTCATGTATCCCTACTAAAGGCTGCGACACCCAATACGTTTCCTGGACGTTCTTCTCCTTGCCCTGACCCAGTGCTAGTCGATGGTCAGGAAGAATTTGTGGTGGAAAGGATTTTAGATTCCAGGTTGTATAGAAATCAGTTACAATATCTGATTAAATGGCAGGGCTACCCAGTGGAGGACAACTCATGGGAGCCAGTCAATAACGTTAATGCTCCTCGCTTGCTCCGTCAGTTTCATCAGAGGTACCCACACAAGCCTGGTCTGAGGTCATCCGGAGGTTGTCCCTAAGGGGGAGTAATGTAAGGTTCTGTGTATCTGTTTCTGAAACTCAGTTTGTTCGTCTGCCATTTTGCTTTCTGTTTTGCTGCAGCTATCTTGCCCTCAGTCAAAATGGAGTTTTCCAGCTTGCATGTTCCCGCCCTGATTCTCTCCGTTTGCTTCTTAAACAGCCACAGCTGAGTAATCAGTGCTTCAGAATCTAGCCTGCAGTGAACCTGTGTTCTGACTCCTGAAGCCTTGGACCTTGTACTCCAGCCATTCCTACTGAGGAACTCTGAAGCACTTGTGGACTCTGAACTCTGCTCTTGAGAGCCTCACATTTGCACGGACTTGCGGTAACAGAGAAGAAGATCTGAATCTGTTGTGGAGAGTTATTGCTGAGCTTAGATTACTCTGGCCTGCTGTGTCTCCTGCTTCTGTGTTTGCAACCTGTGTGTTTATTTTTGCCAATTTGTATGAAGCAATACAAGACTTTCTTTATCAACCTGTGTCTCAAGTATTTTCATCGCACCCAAGCACAAGACGCTATATGAACTGTACCACATACATTACACTTTGATGGAATGGTCTGGGGGCGTCATGTCGCATTTGGAGAGCCCCTGATGCGCCTAAACAGTGGAAACCCCCACAAGTGACCCCATTTTGGAAAATAAGACCTCACAAGGAACTTATCTAGATGTGTGGTGAGCGCTATGAAGCCCCAAGTGCTTCACAGAAGTTTATAACATACAGCCGTAAAAAAAAAAAAATCATTTTTTTTTTTACAAAAATGATATTTTCGCCCCAGTTTTTTATTTTCCCAAGGGTAACAGAAGAAATAGGACAAATTGCACAATAACTCTTGGGGTACAGAGTACGCTGATACCCCATATGTGGGGGTAAACTACTGTTTGGGCGCATGGCAGAGCTCAGAAGTGAAGGAGCACCGTTTGACTTTTTCAACGCAGAATTGACTGGAATTGAGATCAGACGCCATGTCACATTTGGAGAGCCCCTGATGTGCCTAAACAGCAGAAACCCCAATTCTAACTCCAACCCTAACCCCAACACACCCCTAATCCTAGTCCCAACCCTAACCACAAACCTAACCCTAACACACCCTTAACCCTAATCCCAACCCTAACCCTAATCCTAACGTTAGCGCCAACCCTAACCCTAACTTTAGCCGCAACCCTAACCCTAATGGAAAAATGGAAATAAATAAATTTTTTTAATTTTATTATTTTTCCCTAACTAAGGGGGTGATAAAGGGGGGTTTGATTTACTATTTATAGCGGGTTTTTGTGATTGGCAGCTGTCACGCTAAAAGACGCTTTTTATTGCAAAAAGTAGTTTTTTGCATCACCACATTTTGAGAGCTATAATTTTTGTATATTTTGGCCCACAGAGTCATGTGAGGTCTTATTTTTTGCGGGACGAGTTGACGTTTTTATTGGTACCATTTTTGAGCATGTGACGTTTTTTGATCGCTTTTTATTTCGATTTTTGAGAGGTTAGAATGAACAAAAATCAGCAATTCATGAATTTCTTTTGGGGGAGGCGTTTATACCGTTTCGCGTGTGGTAAAATTGATAAAGCAGTTTTATTCTTCGGGTCAGTACGATTATGGTGATACCTCATTTATATCATTTTTTTATGTTTTGGGGCTTTTATAGAATAAAAGCAATTTTATCTAAAAAATTATTATTTTTGCATCGCTTTATTCTGCGAGCTATAACTTTTTTATTTTTGTCTGATGATGCTGTATGACGGCTCGTTTTTTGCGGGACAAGATGACGTTTTCAGCGGTACCATGTTTATTTATATCAGTCTTTTTGATCGCGTGTTATTCCACTTTTTGTTCGGCGGTATGATGATAAAGCATTGATTTTTTGCTTTTTTTTTTTTTTTTTTTAAGGGGTTCACTAAAGGGGTTAACTAGTGGGATAGTTTTATAGGGGGGGTCGTTACAGACGCGGCGATACCAAATATGTGTACTTTTATTGTTTTGTTTTTTTTATTTACAGGAAGAAATGAATTTATTGGGGAATATTTATTTTTTTTTATGATTTTTTTTACCACTTTTTATTTTCATTTTTTTAACTTTTTTACTTTGTCCCAGGGTGGGACATCACAGTATTTTAGCAGATCGCTGGTGTGACAGTGTGCACAGCACTCTGTCACACCAGCGATCGCTCTGGCATCGCTGCAGGCTTCTCAGTGCCTGCTCTCAGCAGGCACTGAGGAAGCCGCCTCCCTGCAGGACCACGGCGCCATCTTGGATCCGGGGACCTGGAGGGAGGACGGACCCTCGAAACAGCGCGACACATCGCGCTGCTCTGAGGGTCTCAGGGGAGCGCGCAGGGAGCCCCCTGCCTGCGCGATCCTCCCCTGTGCCCCTGGTACAGCGCGATCATGTTTGATCGCGGTGTGCTAGGGGTTAATGTGCCGGGAGCGGTCCGTGACCGCTCCTGACACATAGTGCTGGGTGTCAGCTGTGATAATCAGCTGACACCCAGCCGCGATCGGCTGCGCTCCCCCCGGGAGCGCGTCCGATCGCACGGGACGTACTATCCCGTCCATGGTCATACGGGCCCAGGTACCATGGACGGGATAGTACGTCTGATGGCAGTAAGGGGTTAACCAATTAGTTCAGCTTTTCTCCTGTTGTACACGGAAGAATGGCAGGGGATCCCTAAATCCAGGTGTGAAAAACTTGTTGCATCATTCCCAAGAAGACTCATGGCTGTACTAGCTCAAAAGGGTGCTTCTACTCAATACTGAGCAAAGGGTCTGAATACTTATGACCATGTGATATTTCAGTTTTTCTTTTTTAATAAATTTGCAAAAATTTCTACATTTCTGTTTCTTTCAGTAAAGATGGGGTGCAGAGTGTACATTAATGAGAAAAAAATGAACTTTTTTGCATTTACTAAATGGCTGCAATGAAACAAAGAGTGAAAAATTTAAAGGGGTCTGAATACTTTACAAACCCAATGTAAAGTGTATGTGACAAAGTTATAATGTGTACGTATGTGACCATGTAATCAATGAATAGTGCCAAATTAATTACAACAATGCATAAACAATGAAATTTAAAAAAACGTGTGTGTCCCTTTAGAGAGAATTAGAAAGGATGAAAAATAAAAAAATAACAAAATGTCAGCATAGCATTGCACTATTGATAGGGAAAAGGATAAAGTGCAAAAGTGCATGTGCAATGGATATAGTAAATAGTAAAGCTTCAATGGGTGAACTATCCACAAAAACAAGGCAATAGCTTATAGAAGCCTGAACACAGTGCAATGGCCAGGTAACTCCAATAAATAAGAAATGACAGGCACAGCCATAATAAGTAATGAGCCAAATAGTATGAAAAGCAGTTACTTATGTGGTCACTCTGGTGCATGCAGGATCGGCCCCAATGCACGTTTCGGATCAACTCCTTGGATCTTTTATTCCATTACATATTATATACCAATTTTTTCTTATTTAATTTTATTTTTATATCACATCTCTGTAATATTTGTCTTCATTTTTTGTCAGCATTATGTGGTCACCTATGTGTTTTGCAGGCACACTTGTTGTCATTAGCACCATATTTTATCCCCTTCTTTTTTGTCTCAATAAAGAATTCTTTTGTATTTCATTTTTTCTTCATTATTTGATTTGTACTACTATATATTTGACCATTTAGTTCGGCTTTTCTCCTGTTGTACATTCATATATCCGAATGGTTTGTTATATATTCATTAGGCAAGAAAGCTAGTGAATTTTTCCTTTACTGTTGGATATATATATTTTCCTTTATACACACTTATATTTATTGCTTTGCGTGGTGTGTACATTTTCTTGCCATTCTTTCTCACAGATCCTCTCCAGTTCAGTCAGGTTGGATGGTGAACGTTGGTGGACAACCATTTTCAGGTCTCTCCTGAGACGCTTAATTGGGTTTGACAGACTGGGCCAGTCAAGAATGGTCACAGAGTTATTCTGAAGCCACTTCTTTGTTATTTTAGCTGTGTGCTTAGGGTCATTGTCTTGTTGGAAGGTGAACCTTTGGCCAAGTCTGAGGTCCAGATCACCCTGGAAGAGGTTTTCATCCAGGATATCTCTGTACTTGGCCGCATTCATGTTTCCTTCAATTGCAACCAGTCATCCTGTCCCTGCAGCTGAAAAATACCCCCAATAGCATTATGCTGCCACCACCATGTTTCACTATTGGGATTGTATTGGGCAGGTGATGAGCAGTGCCTGGCTTTCTCCACCCATATCACTTAGAATTATCACCAAAAAGTTTTATCTTCATTTGATCAGAGCAGAGAATCTTATTTCTCATAGTCTGGTAGTCCTTCATTTGTTTTTTAGCAAACTCTATGTGGGCTTTCATATGTCTTGCACTGAGGAGAGGCTTCCGTCGGGCCACACTGCCATAAAAGCCCGACTGGTGGAGGGCTGCAGTGATAGTTTACTTTGTGGAACTTTCTCTCATCTCACCACTGCATCTGTGGAGCTCAGCCACAGTGATCTTGGGGTTCTTCTTTACCTCTCTCACCAAGACTCTTCTTCCACAATTGCTCAGTTTGGCTGGATGGCCAGGTCTAGGAAGACTTCTGGTGGTCCCAAAGTTCTTCCATTTAAGCATTATGGAGGCCACTGTCCTCTTAGGAACCTGGAGTACTGCAAAAACTCTTTTTTAACCTTGGCCAGATCTGTGCCTTGCCACAATTCTGTCTCTGAGCTCCTTGGCCAGTTCCTTTGACCTTATGATTCTCATTTGGTCTGATATACACTGTGAGCCGTGAGGTCTTATATAGACAGGTGTGTGCCTTTACAAATCAAGTCCTATCAGTTTAATTAAACACAGCTGAACTCCAATGAAGGAGTAGAGCCATCTCAAGGAGGATCACAAGGAAATGGAAAGCATGTGACGTAAATATGAGTGTCTGAGCAAAGGGTCTGAATACTTATGACCATGTGACATTTCAGTTTTCCTTTTTTAATAAGTTTGCAAAAATTTCTACATTTCTATTTTTTTACAGTCAAAATGGGGTGCAGAGTGTGTAATAATGAGAAAAAAAATGAAGTTTTTTGAATTTACCAAATGGCTGCAATGAAACAGAGTGGAAAATTTAAAGGGGTCTGAATACTTTCCGTACCCACTGTATACAGTCATGGCCAAAAGTTTTGAGAATGACACAAATATTATATTTTCACATGATCTGCTGCCCTCTGGTTTTTATGTGTTTGACAGATGTTTTTATCACAGACAGAAATATAATAATTGCAAACATATGAGTAACAAAAGCTTATATTGACAGTTAGAATGAGTTAATGCAGCAAGTCAATATTTGCAGTGTTGACCCTTCTTCTTCAGGACCTCTGCAATTCTCCCTGGCATGCTCTCAATCAACTTCTGGACCAAATCCTGACTGATAGCAGTCCATTCTTGCACAATCAATGCTTTCATTTTGTCAGAATTTTTAGGTTTTTGTTTGTCCACCAGTCTCTTGATGATTGACCACAAGTTCTCAATGGGATTAAGATCTGGGGAGTTTCCAGGCCATGCACCCAAAATCTTTATGTTTTGCTCCCTGAGCCATTTAGTTATCACCATTGCTTTATGGCAAGGTGCTCCATCATGCTGAAAAAGGCATTGTTGATCGCCAAACTGCTCTTGGAGGGTTGGGGAAGTTGCTCTTGGAGGACATTCTGGTGCCATTCTTTATTCATGGCTGTGTTTTTAGGCAAGACTGTGAGAGAGCCGATTCCCTTGGCTGAGAAGCAACCCCACACATGAATGGTTTCAGGATGCTTAACAGTTGGCATGAGACAAGACTGGTGGTAGCGCTCACCTTGTCTTCTCCGAATGAGGCGTTTTCCTGATATCCCAAACAATCGAAAAGGGGATTCATCAGAGAAAATAACTTTACCCCAGTCCTCAGCAGTCCACTGCCTGTACCTTTTGCAGAATATCAGTCTGTCCATGAAGTTTTTTCTGGAGAGAAGTGGCTTCTTTGCTGCCCTCCTTGAGACCAGGCCTTGCTCCAAGAGTCTCCGCCTCACAGTGCGTGCAGATGCACTCACACCTGCCTGCTGCCATTCCTGAGCAAGCTCTGCACTGCTGGTTGCCCGATCCCGCAGCTGAAACACTTTTAAGAGACGGTCCTGGCGCTTGCTGGTTTTTCTTGGGCGCCCTGAAGCCTTTTTGGCAACAATGGAACCTCTCTCCTTGAAGTTCTTGATGATGCGATAGATTGTTGACTGAGCTGCAATCTTTCTAGCTGCGATACTCTTCCCTGTTAGGCCATTTTTGTGCATTGCAATGATGACTGCACGTGTTTCTTTAGAGATAACCATGGTTAACAGAAGAGAAACAATGATGCCAAGCACCAGCCTCCTTTTAAAGTGTCCAGTGGTGTCATTCTTACTTAATCATGACAGATTGATCTCCAGCCATGTCCTCATCAACACCCACACCTGTGTTAATGGAGCAATCACTGAAAAGAGGTTAGCTGGTCCGTTTAATGCAGGGCTGCAATGATGTTGAAATGTGTTTTGGGGGATAAAGTTCATTTTCTAGCCAAATATTGACTTTGCAAGTAATTGCTGTTAAGCTGATCACTCTTTATAACTTTCTGGAGTATATGCAAATTGCCATTAGAAAAAGTGAAGCAGTAGACTTTGTAAAAATTAATATTTGTGTCATTCTCAAAACTTTTGGCCATGACTGTATATGTATATATATTACATAAATAGATACAAGATAAGCCTTCAATTCATGTGCCGTGTACTGTAAGGAAGCGGCGTTTCCGTTGTGAAACGCGCGTCGGGGTGTTCTCCCCACGGACTCTCCTCCTTGCAGTCCCCCTTCGGTAAGCCCTGACCTACTATACCTTGCTTTAGGTTGAGAGAGCCTTTTTTCTTTATTCTTTTCTTCTGACCTTTGGGCCATAGGGATTGTGCAGTAAGACTGTGATCAGGCACATGATATTGGTCAGTTAAGATATCAACTCTGTTATTTGTCAGATTTATTATTCAGCTGTTCTCTATTATTATGTTTCAATCTTAGATGTGATTCATTGGAGGTATATAGCCATGGGGAATGTGCAATATTATGCTACTCAAATATGTTGATTTGTAAATGATTATGAGTATGAAATGCATATATACTTTTTAATGCACCACCAAATGGTCATGTCCCTCTGTTGTCTACTTTGTATAGAGGCTGTTGGTGGGTACTTGCCAGGGAGGTGGGGTTATCCCCTGTTTTGTATGTATCACTGGTATCATTTTTGTTATCATTACCATTTTAAGACTTTGATATCAATAAAAATTGGATGTTCTTTATTCTACTTATGAACACCGTTTGGCTCCATTTTTTCGTCCTTTAATTTGTTGCTCATTTGTGCTGGTGTATAGATTTGAGGGTGCTGACATGATGACATGCAACACTTCCACTTTGTGATGATACATTTGGGATGCTTGTTATTAAGGTATGGTATAATGTTGTTTTTTTATTTTTGTTTTATTACAGGAGTACGAGGGTTTCGGTAGAATAGGCGTTTGGTGAGTATAACTGTGTTTGTTATTTTTAAATAAAAAAGTAAAACTGTGTTTTGTTTTATATCTGTATTGAAAGACTATTCTGGCTGTGTCTTTATTTACCATCTAACAATAGGATTTCTAATGGATAGGTGTCTTATAGACGCTTCTCCACTACTAAGCCATGGGCTTGATGTCACCTGACAAAGGTGACATCAACACCACAAATATGAACCCCACTTGCCATCGCTGCAGGGCAAGTAGAAAGACCCAGGCAAAGCGCCAGAATTAGCGCATCTATTAGATGTGCCTTTTCTAGGCAACTGCGAGCTGCTATTTTTTTAGGCTGGAGGGTCAATATCCATGGTCCCTTACCAGCCTGAGAATATCAGCCCCCAGCTGTGAGCTTTAGCAAGGTTGGTTGTCAAAAATGGGGACCCCACACAGTTTTTTTTTATTATGGTATTTATTTAAATAATTTAAAAAAAAAACAGCCTGGGGACCCCTTTATTCTTGACAACCAGCCTTGCTGAAGATGACAGCTGAGGATTTCAGCCCCAGCTGTGAGTTTTGCCTGGCTGGTTATACAAAATACAGGGGAACCCATGACGTTTTTTTCATTTATTTATTTATGGCACAGGTGGCGGCTGATGAACACCCCCGATTGCCGGCAGAGCAGGGGAGAATGATGAGAGCCATGTTCAGCACCCGGTGCCGGGGAACAGCGCTTACTGTAACATTTCTTCCCCGGCGCCGATGCATGTCACATGGATGACATCCATGTGTGTTATGCGTCTGCACATGTGCAGGATGTTTTGTGACCTTTGCTGACATTAAAAAACGGACATGTCAGCGTGATTTGCCCACGGACACACGGTCCGTGGAAACACACTGAAGTGTGCACAGACCTATTCACTTGAATAGGCAAATAGTGCTCCGTTCCTCCCGACTCTCTCCGCATGGCTAAGTAGTACTCTACAGCCACATATGGGGTATTGCCACGTTGAGTAGAAATTGTGGGACAAATTTTGGTGCCATTTTTATCCACTTCTTGTGTGGAAATGTAAAATCTTTGGCTAAAACAAAATTTTGGTGGTAGAAATGTAGCTATTTTGTCTTCACTGCCCTATGGTATAAAATTCTGTGACACACCCATGGTGTCAATATGATCACTGCCCCTGTAAGTGAATTCATTGAGAGGTGTAGTTGTAAAATGGGTCACTTATGGGGAGTTCTGCTGTTCTGGCACCTCATGGACTCTCCCAGTGGGTCATGGCACCTGCAAACCATAACAGTAAAATCTAGAGCTCCTTGCATTCTGATGTTTGCACTGTGAAAAATATTTCCCGATTACATGTAGGGTATTGGCACACTCAGGAAACAAATGGACCTAAGTAAAAATATTGTTGTAAAATATTTCCTATTAGCCCTTAAAAATTAAAAACTTGGGGCTAAAACAACATTTTAGTGGTAAAAATGTAATTTATTCTTTCTTCACTGCTCAGTGGTATAAAATTTTGTGAGGCACATGTGGTGTTAAGATGATCACTGCACCCCTAGATGAATTCATTGGGGAGTGTAGTTTGTAAAATAGGTTCACATATAGGGGTTTCTATTGTTCCGGCACCTCAGGGGCTCTGCCTATGTGACATGGTACCCTCAAACCATTCCAGCAAAATCTGAACTCCAATATGGCGCCTCTTCCCTTCTGAGCTTTGCACTGTGCCTCAAAAGTAGTATTCCACTACATATGGGGTATCGGTGTACTCAAGAGAAATTGCACTACTTTTTGGGTCCAATTTCTCCTGTTACCCTTGGTAAAATAAAAAATTTGGATCTGAAGTAAATTTTTTTGCGAAAAAAGTTAAATGTTCATTTTTTTTAAACATTTCAAAAAATTTGTCAAGTACCTGAAGGGTTAATAAACTTCTTGAATGTGGTTTTGAGCACCTTGAGGGGTGCATTTTTTAGAATAGTGTCACTTTTGGGTATTTTCTATCATATAGACCCCTGAATATGACTTCAAATGTGATGAGTTCCCAAAGAAAAAAATGATGTTGATCTTTTAACCCTTATAACTTCCTAACGAAAAAAAAAATGGTTCCAAAATTGTGCTGATGTAAAGTAGACATGTGGGTAATGTTACTTATTTAAGTATTTTGTGTGACATATCTCTGTGATTTAAGGGCATGAAAATTCAAAGTTGGAAAATTGGAAAAGTTTCAAAATTTTTGGCAAATTTCTGTTTTTTCACAAAT
The DNA here is from genome assembly GCA_033576555.1 of Oophaga sylvatica. Lineage (NCBI taxonomy): Eukaryota > Metazoa > Chordata > Amphibia > Anura > Dendrobatidae > Oophaga > Oophaga sylvatica. The sequence goes on from JARQOD010000004.1 coordinate 219,625,223, forward strand.
AAACGCAAGTCTTATCAAAAATTTTTTATGACTATCATGAAGTAAAATATGGCATGAGAAAACATTCCCAGAATCACCGGTATCCATGGAAGCGTTCCTGAGTTATTACCTCATAAAGGGACAGTGGTCAGAATTGTAAAAATTGTCCCGGTCATTAACATGCAAACCACCCTCGGGGGGTAAAGGGGTTAACACTCATTCAGGCCTCCTTCACCTTGAGGATTTTTTCACATTGCTAGCGATGATCTCATTGAGGTCACCGCAGTTCATCTTGCCGCTTACGGCGAACTGCATGTGGGAATCACAGCTTCAGTGACCGGCGCTAACCTCCAAGACTTCACTGCTCGTCACTGAAGGTGTGCTCGCAGAAGCTCATTGTGTCCTGTTTTCAGCGTAAGCAGCCACATCATGGCACTGTTCATTTTGAAAATCAGATGTCGAAGAGATGGATTACGGCGTGAGATAGTGTGAATTATTTTCATGTTGGACAGTTGAGAGATATGGTTGTTTATTATTTTTGTTTTTTTACAGGGGACATGGGCTTCAATATATTAGGCGTAAAGGTTAGTATAACTTTGCTTTTTTATTTTTATTTAAAATAAAGGAGTCAGTGTCTTTTTTCCAAATAAAGGATTTTATTCTTGCTGTGTTTATTTTAAAACTTACTATGGGGTTACTAACTGGGTGTCTTATAGATGCCTCTCCATTACTAACCCTTGGGCTTGATGTCAGCTGATAATACAAATCTGACATCAGCCCCACAAATATTACCCCACTTGCCACTGCACCTGGAAAAGTGGGAAGAGCGAGGCTAAGTGCCAGATTTGGCGCATCTTATGGATGCGCCATTTCTGGGGCGGCTGAGGGCTGATGTTGGTAACCTAGGGAAAGGGGGCAATATCTCGGGCCCCTTCTCAGGCTATTAATATCTACCCACAGCTGTCTGTTTAGTCTTTGCTGGTTTGAATTTATAGGGGGACCCCACACCATTTTTTTTTAAATTCTTTATTTTACACAGAATGTTCACAGTGGGTGCTCAATACATCTCCCTTCATTGTCGCCTAGTTGCGCTGATCTCAGGGAGACCAGGCGACAATGATGAAAGCTGCTTTCAGCAGCAGGCACCTGGGAACAGCAAAAACTGCATCGATTCTTCCCATGCGCCAGTATGTGTCATGCTGATGACACACGGATGTCATCCGTGTCATCAGTGTGCACGTGTGTGACATGCATTTTGTGCTACTGATAAAAAACTGACATGTCTGCGAGTTTTTCACATGGACTGTGTGACATTACGCACCACCATTGAATACAATGGGTGTGTGTGTGTGTTCGTATTTGCTGCCCTTAAAAAACAGACCGCAAATGGATACAAAAAACTGACGTGTGAAGGGGGCCTCAATCTGGTGAGTGGAAAAACCAAGACTGAAGTTAATTAATTTTATTTCCATTTTAAATAAACTTGTATTTATGGCTCCTATTTCTTTGCTTCCTTTCTGGCCTACCAACTACAGCATTGAATAGCCCTAGGTTCCAATTCATACCATAGAGACTTATGTAAAATTTTTGAGAGTGATAATATTCTCCAGATGACTGAAGCAAGCAATTTAAAGGGAACCTGTCACCAGTTTTTTGGTCTATCAACTAAAAATATCATCTAATAGAGTGTGAGCTATACATTCCCCAACTACTTTTGAAACCCCCTGACTCCCCATGAATCCCCAATAAAAACATTTTATATTGCTCCCGCGCTGTATGTAAATATCCTCGTGCGGTACGCATTCCGTTCTGTGAATAGCGTTGTTCGCGTACAGGTCCTGTGCGTGCGCATTCAAATTGCCTCCCGCGCGTGAACAGTATGCTTTGCCCAACTGTGGCAAGCAAAAATCATTAGTGCGCATACGCCGGTGAACTATGTTCCGATATACAGCGAAATACTTCCGGACATAGTACTTCCGGCGCATACGCAATAATGCTTTTCGGCTTTGCCCGCAGTTGGGCAAAGCATACTGCCACGCGCGGGAGGCAATTTGAATGCGCACGCGCGGGACCTGTATGCGAACAGCGCTATTCACAGAACGGATTGCATACAGCACGCCGAGGAGGGGTGGAGAGAGGGACCCAAACCATTGCCCATCGGACCGGACCGAGGATATTTACATACAGTGCGGGAGCAATATAAGAGGTTTTTATTTCATGGGGAGTCAGGGGGTTTCAAAAGTAGTTGGGGAATGTATAGCTCACACTCTGTTAGATGTTATTTTTAGTTGATAGGCCAAAAAACTGGTGACAAGTTCCCTTAATATTTAGTTATTATGGACTTTCCTTTTTTGTGTTCACTACAGTTTGGGAAGAATGTAACGCCTTTCCACAAATAAATGTACCTGTAAGACTAGATTGCAGAAGTGAGCTTTTCATGTAAAAGTGGAGAAAAAATATATAGATTGAATACTACAATAACCATATCGACCCACCCAATAAAGTTAAAGGGAATCTGTCAGCAGGTTTTTGCTATGGAATCTGAGACACCATGATCAAGAGGCAGAGACCGTGACTCCAGTGATGTGCCACTTACTACCCTGTATTTTGCTGTTTCAGTACAATCAGTGTTTTATCAGCATTAGATGATCATTACAGGACAAGCTGCCCAAGTCCAACCATGTCCATACAACTGATTAGCAGCTCTCTTATCAAGGGTGTAGGCGCTGTAATAAAGGGCTCAACACCCTGAGCTCTACTGGATCTGCCGCAGAGAAAACTGTGATTCTATCATAACTGCTCACCCAGTAAACTAAGTGATACATGGCTGAAATCAGTGTCTCTGTCCGTATCCATGCTGCTGTCAGATTACATAACAAAAATCAGCTGACATATTCCCTTTAACCCCTTCACCCCAAGGGTGGTTTGCTCATTAATGACCGGGCCAATTTTTACAATTCTGACCACTGTCTCTTTATGAGGTTATAACTCTGGAACGCTTCAACAGATCTTTGCAATTCTGAGAATTTTTTCTCGTGACATATTGTACTTCACGTTAGAAGTAAAATTTCTTCGATATAACTTGCGTTTATTTTTGAAAAAAACGCAAATATGGCGAACATTTTGAAAATTTTGCAATTTTCAAACTTAGAATTTTAATTCCCTTAAAACAGAGAAATATGTCACACAAAATAGTTAAGAAATAACATTTCCCACATGTCTACTTTACATCAGCACAATTTTGGAACCAAATTTTTTTTTGTTAGGAAATTATAAGGGTTAAAAGTTGACCAGCGATTTCCCATTTTTACAACAAAATTTACAAAGCCATTTTTTTATGGACCACCTCATATTTGAAGTCACTTTGAGGGGTCTATATGGTGGAAAATACCCAAAAGTGACACCATTCTAAAAACTGCACCCCTCAAGGTACTCAAAACCACTTTCAAGAAGTTTATTAACCCTTCAGGTGCTTCACAGGAGCTGAAGCAACGTGGAAGGAAAAAATGAATATTTAACTTTTTAGTCACAAAAATTATCTTTTACAAACCTTTTTTTCAATTTCACAAGGGTAAAAGGAGAAAATGGACAGATAAACTTGTTGTGCAATTTCTCCTGAGTACGCCAATACCCCATATGTGGGGGGGAACCACTGTTTGGGCGCACGGAAGAGCTCGGAATGGAAAGAGCACCATTTGACTTTTTCCAACCAAAATTGGCTGGAATTGAGATTGGACGCCATGTTGCATTTGGAGAGCCTCTGATGCACCTAAACAGTGGAAACCCCCCACAAGTGACCCATTTTGGAAACTAGACCCCCTATGGAACTTATCTAGATCTGTGGTGAGCAATTTGAACCCCCAAATACTTCATACAAGTTTATAACGTAGAGCCGTAAAATTAAAAAATCATATTTTTTCCACAATAATGATCTTTTCACCCCAATTTTTATTTTCCCAAGGGTAACAAGACCCCAAAAGTTATTGTGCAATTTGTCCTGAGTACGCTGATACCCCATATGTGGGGGTAAACCACTGTTTAGGTGCATGGCAGAGCTCGGGAGGGAAGGAGCGTTGTTTGACTTTTTCAACGCAGAATTGGCTGGATGCCATGTCGTGTTTGGAGAGCTCCTGATGTGCCTAAACAGTGGAAACCCCCACAAATGACACCATTTTGGAAACTAGACCACTCAAGGAACTTATCTAGATGTGTGGTGAGAACTTTGAACCCCAGGTGTTTTACTAAAGTTTATAACGCCCGAGCATGAAAATAAAAAAATCATATTTTTTCCACAAACATGATCTTTTAGTCTCCAACTTTTTATTTTCCCAAGGGTATCAGGAGAAATTGGACCCCAAAAGTTGTTGTCCAATTTGTCCTGAGTATGTTGATACCCCATATGTGGGAGAAAACTACTGTATGGGCACACGTCAGGGCTCGGAAGGGAAGTAGTGACGTTTTGGATTGCAGACTTTGATGGAATGGTCTGCGGGCGTCATGTCGCATTTGGAGACCCCCTGATGTGCCTAAACAGTGGAAACCCCCCACAAGTGACCCCATTTTGGAAAATAGACCCCCCAAGGAACTTATCTAGATGTGTGGTGAGCACTTTGAACCCCGAAGTGCTTCACAGAAGTTTATAACGTACAGCCGTAAAAATAAAAAATCCTTTTTTTTTACAAAAATGATTTTTTCGCCCCCAATATTTTATTTTCACAAGGCTAACAGGAGAAATTGGACCACAAAAGTTGTTGTCCAATTTGTCCTGAGTACGCTGATACCCAATATGTGGGAGAAAACTACTGTATGGGCACACGTCGGGGCTCGGAAGGGAAGTAGTGACGTTTTGGATTGCAGACTTTGATGGAATGGTCTGCGGCGTCATGTCACATTTAGAGAGCCCCTGATGTGCCTAAACAGTGGAAACCTCCCACAAGTGGCCCACTCCCTGCGCGATGCTCCCCTGTGCCCCCGGTACACGGCGATCATGTTTGATCGCGGTGTGCCAGGGGTTAATATGCCGGGAGCGGTCCATGACTGCTCCTGGCACATAGTGCTGGGTGTCAGCTGTTATAAACAGCTGACACCCGGCTGCGATCAGCTGCGCTCCCCCGGGAGTGCAGCTGATCGCATGGGACGTACTATTCCGTCCCTGGGAATGAGGTCCAGGGTCACATGGACAGAATAGTACGTCGGATGGAATAAAGGGGTTAACTTGTTAATTGTACTGCACGGTGAACACCATAAAAAATGTTAAAAATCAATTTCAGATTTACTGTATTTTGTTCATGTTCCTAATAAAAAATGAATTAAAAAGTGATCCAGAAAAAATAAACCCTCAAACAACATTTACTGAAAAATAAAAAGTGATGGGTATTATTTTTGCAAAAATAGCAAAACATTAAAAAAATATATAGAATTAGCATTGTAATGGTCATCTCGACCTGCATAAAAATATTAATAGATATCAATAATAAATTACAGTGAACGCTCTTTAAAAAAATAAATATTAAAAGACTGACTGTCACTTTCAAACAAAAAGACAAATCTGAACAAGTACAAGCTAAGAGAGCCACTCTATATGTAACTAACAAATTAAAGTTGCACGATATAGTATATATGAATTGCATTTCAGCTTAGTAAAATAAGTATGGTAAATTGGAAATTTGGGCGCCATTGGTGGCTCAGTGGTTAGCACTGCGGCCTTGCAGTGCTGGGATCCTGGGTTCAAATACCACCAAGGAGTTTGTATGTTCTCCCCGTGTTTGCGTGGGTTTCCTCCGGGTACTCAGGTTTCCTCCCACATTCCAAAGACATACTGATAAGGAATTTAGATTGTGAGCCCCATCGGGGACAGTGCCAATTATGTCTGTAAAGTGCTGTGGAATTAATGGCGCTATATAAATGAGTAAAATAAATAAATAAAATAAATTTGTGTAAAATTGACTAGCTGAACTACATGTTTTTCTCTTTTTCCTGGATCCTCCTGTTGAAGGGATGGGTGGTTTAAGGGTAATAAATTGCTTTGTTGGATAATTAATTTCTATGTTTTGTTAGTAACAATATTTGTAAATGAAAAAAAAATGGGTGTATGGTTTTAAAAGGTTTATCAAAATAAAGCGAAACATTGCAGATTGTTTTTTACAGCATATAGCAACTCTTCTAGTTTTCTCCTTGACCCTCTCTGGGTGTTCTATCATTGCAACAGCACAATAAGCGAATAGACACTGCTCAGAGTTTTCATTGTTAATCTTGCTTTTCAGCCGACACTCTAAACCTAGGCAGCCTTGCATAAATGAACATATTTGATTGGGGCCAAATCCAACCAATACAAATCTTTTTGGAGTATGCATGTTCTCCCTATGTTCATGGTTTCTTCTTACATTTAAAAACAACAACAACAACAGAGCTAATCACAACATTTTGTAGTTTAGCTACTCTAAAATTAAGGATTGTGTCACGTAATTTTATGATATTATAAAACCACTGTCACACAAACTATAAGGACTAGGGATGAGCGAACCCGAAAAAACATGAGGAGAGCATCAAATAGGGGACGTAGACATGGTGCTGCTGGGGTGATGGTGTAGCTGCTGCAGGGAAAGGACGTAATTGATCTGTGCATGTTATGTGTCCAAGTAAAAAACCTTCCTCAATTACACACAGGTGACATTGCGTTCTGTGTCATTTTGTTGGCCTGAGTAGGCTGGCCGAATGGTGAGGCCAGAACATGTTGAGGTGGTGTTAGATTGGATGTCTAAAAGTGTCTCCAATTTCTTTGCATTGTCTTTCATCTGTCCCCTGCAGAAACAGGAGAGTTGGCACCTGAGGAACATGGTCATCTTTCTTCCACCTCACACTCTTGCAAATCAGCCAAGAAATCTGAACCCAAAGTCATGCAACAGTCTCTTCTGCTTTTTGATGAGTCCGCTGGCTGGGGTTCAATGGCCCATCCACCTGGCTCTGCACCAGAAGTGGAAGAGACTGAGTGCACTGATGCCCAATCACTTGCCATGTTGGAGGATACGTACGTCGGAGGGCTAATGTACACCGGTGCCAACTGCAGCATCTTTCTGCAGTGTGCAGGCCAGCATTGAGGACAGGAGTGAGGAGTGGATGGAAGATGATGCCTGGGATGATAAGGTCCTAGACCACATGTGATGAAGGAACAGCCACCATCTTGGATATGGGACATAATGCTCGCTTCATGTCTGAGATTGGCCTGTACCAGCCTCCATTTTGTCTGAATTCACAGGGCCACAGGCAGCTGGCTGCACCTGGCCCCATGGCCTGTGGGCATATTCAATACAACAGGGTTTAGTGTCCACTGTGAATAACCAGGTCCTTTTAGTATGCTAAATAGATCAGGACAAAAACAGGACTTCAAAGCTTTAGTCTGGAGCCACACCAGCATGGGGTCTGGGGATGCCTGGGGCTTCAATTAGATTATACTTGTCAGCTAGACACTGAAAACACCTCCATTGTCTCCCCCAGCCGCTATGACTCCGTTCTAGGATTATGAATTATGAGCACGCCTTTCGAGGTACAGTCTCATAAAAAATATCTGCGTGATCCTGCGGACCTCGGGCATCTGATAGTGCGACTCCCGAGTCAGTGATGGCTCGGGGACCTGAGATATAGAGATTGGGTCACTGTGGAGGGCCAAACGGGCCAGGTTTGATCTCCACACGACAGGCAGAACTAACTGCATCCACTGGTACCTCTCGTGTCCTGATCCGATCGTCCTGGAGAAAGTTAACCCCTTTCTTAGATATTGGGAAAAAATTCTGCAGAGAGCTAAGGGTGGAGATTATTAGCCCACCCTCGGCTCCGAGGGGAGGGACCTAGCAGGTATAAGAACTGTGAGCGGATGGCAGACCCTAGCCATTCACACAGAAGAACAAGACGATGAAGATCTAAGAAGGAACAAGGGACAGATCTGCCAAGGGAGCAGCGGCACACATTTTGGGGACTGTCCGGCAACTAAGATTCGTACCTGTGGTTCGCAGAGCTCCCAGCGTCCATATGCAACCTACAGCCTAGTAACATTGACCTTTAGCTAATACCTCTAAGCCTTGTACATTATTGTTGTATTTTACTGTGACTGCAAATCCACTGTAATTCCGTTGTATAGCTTACTGTATATTTCTGTAATTATCTAGTGCGCCCATAAGGCAATTAAACCATAAAAGTAATTTTGGGCTGATGCTTTTACTCTGATCACGAATCTTAGAATACCCAGTGGGTAACAGGACATCCTCCGTGGTGGCCATTTCCTCTAGGTGCAGTTCCATTACTGACCTGAGAGACAAAGGGGGCGCCGGAGAGCTGTGCCTGTGTAGTTACGTCACATTGTTGACGTGGGAGGAAGCGGGGGTGTCCACCACATTGGTGGTAGCGGTGGGATCAGAGTAATAGTGTGCTTGGGACCCCTACTCCCAGACACTAAAGACTACCAGCGGTAACTTTCACTGCTGGGGTCTTAAGGTCAGCCCAGCACTAGACGGTCACAGTGTAAATATAATAAGTTGTGTGCAAGGTCAGGGTTGCAGCTGTGTCAGTAACCAGAGGTTCCAAAGATGGCGGAAGGCACCAGGAATAAGGCAAAGGGGGAGGCCAATGCTATGGTCTATGAGGAGGTCTATACCGATGAATGCGAGGGGGGCTCAGCCAGGGCTCCCCAAGGAGCCAGACCCCCGTGCTTAGTCCAGCAGTGGACTGTCCACCCCCTGCCCATCCCAGCCTGTCCAGATCGGAGGCCCTTTTCCAAGCGGCTGTGGCACAGCTCAAGGCTGGTAATGACGCCGACCATGACAGACTCCTGGTGGCGGCAGAGAAAGCAGCAGAGCGTGAGCAAGTGGAGGCAGAGAAAGCAGCGGAGCGTGAGCATACAGAATGCTGTGAAGCTGCGGAGCACCGGCACCGACTGGAGATGGCTCAGCAGGGCCCCCGCTGGACGCTCCAGCCCCACTGGAGACAAAGGCTTCCGAGGTCCGGGCGAAGGTCTTTCTCTTGCTTGAAAAGGATGGAGACCTGGATTCCTTTCTGCTGGCCTTTGAGAGAACCTGCCTCCAACACCATCTGGCCCTTGATCAGTGGGCAAGGTACCTGACCCCGGTTTGAGGGGTAAGTCCCTGGAAGTTTTGGAGGACTTACCTGCCGGGGAGGAGCAGGACTACAACAGGATCAAGCGGGCCCTGATCCAGCAGTACACCCTCACTCCGGAGTCGTACCGCAGGAAGTTCCGAAGCCTGCAGCGGGGTTCAAAGGACACCTGGACCGACCACATGCGGGCCCTGCTGAGAGCTGCGGAGCACTGGACCTCGGGTCTAGAGCTCACCACCCACCAGGAGGTCCAGGAACTGTTCGTCACGGAGCAGTTATTGTGGAACTGCCCAGAGGACCTCCAGCAGTTCCTCCGTGACCGGAAACCAAAGGGGGCTTCTGCTACAGCCGCCCTGGCAGACCAGTATGCCAACAAAGGGCACCTGAGCCGAAGAAGCCTGCCAGCAGCACCTGGAGAGGGGGTAAGCCCAATCCTGCCCCGGCCCCATATCCAGCCCCCAGAGTGCAATGGGTGTACCCCCCTGCTGCCCTCTCCAGGCCAGGAACAGAACCCAGACTTGTCATCATTGCAACCAGCCAGGACACTTTAAGGCTACGTGTCCCCAGCGCCATAAGGCCCCATCCCTGTCCCAGAAACCGTCCACTGTTTTGTGTGTGGGAGGGGGTGGTGGGAGGTCCCTGGACAATTACCAACCCGTCACCATCAGCCGCTCAGCGGTCATGGGACTGCGGGACACAGTGGCTGAACGAACCCTGGTACGTCCTGAGGTGGTGTCCCCTCAAGGCTTGGTTCCTGGGAAAACCCTTTCCGTCTCCAGAATTGGAGGCGTTGAACCGGCGCTGCCCGTCACCAAGGTGTATTTGGATTGGGGCGCCGGGAGGGGGAAGCGGGAGGTAGGAGTAACGCCAAATATTCCTGCCAATGTGTTGTTTGGGACCGATTTGGGGCGGCTAGTGTCCCAGTATGTGGCCACTGAACCCCCAAGTTCATGACTCTACTGTGAATGCTAATGTTAATGTGTTGAATGTGCCTCCAACAGTGGAGGAGGGTGTGAAACCTGATGGTAAGCCATGCACTGACATTACACACACAGGGCTCACAGTGAGGACAGGTGAGGAGACTGCAGGGGAGAGCTCCGAGGTGGAGGGAGGGGCTGCTATGGGCAGTGTAGGGCTCCTAAGGGAATCCAGCCTGCTGAGTCTAGGGCCTCTGCAGGAAGAGGAACAGGCCATAGGGGGAGGGGGCATCCGGGAGAGGAGCCACCAGGTAAGACCCCAGGGCAGGAGTTCCCCACATCCGGGATGTCAGGAGGCCAGGGAAGTCTGCCTGACCCGGCGACTTGGTCAGGGGCCGAGGGGAAGCCGGTGCTACCCGTGGTCTCAGCGGTTGTGGCCGCTGTTACCAGGAGTGATAGTGCCGAAGCCCAAGGAGCCTCGTGGAGGTTCGACGGTTTCCCCCTCTCCGACCAAGTGGCTGCCGAGTCAGACAGCGGCCAGGAGACAGATCCCGGGGAGCTGACAGAGGATGTGGCAGTTTCATCAATTCTTGCCACATCAAGTCAGGGATTTCAGGCAGCGTTGGAAGCTGACGCTAGCCTGAAAACTCTCCAGGAGCAGGCGCCACAGCCTTCCCTGGAGTCTGACCACGAGCGAGTGGTCTGGGACCAGGGACGGCTGTACTGGGTAATGGTCCAGCAGGGTTCACCAGAGGCATGGCCCAGGGACTGACAGTTAGTGGTACCCTATCCGTTCAGGGCGGAATTGTTGCGGATCGCACGCGAGATTCCTATGGCCGGACACCTAGGGATCGCTAAAACCAGGGCCAGGCTAGCTCAGCATTTCTACTGGCCTGGAATGAGGACCGAGGTGACTGCCTACTGCCGTTTGTGTGACACCTGTCAGAGGATGGGGAAGGCGGGGCGGCGCCCCAAAGCCCCACTGGTAACTCTGCCCATCATCGAAGAGTCTTTCTCGAGGGTGCCTGTGGATCTCATTGGACTTCTGTCCACTCCCAGCCGCTCCGGGAAATGCTTCATGCTAACGGTAGTGGACTATGCCACCCGGTATCCGGAGGCCATAGCTTTGTCGTCCATTCGGGCCGACAAAGTGGCCACTGCCTTACTGGAGATCTTCTCCAGAGTGGGGTTTCCCAAGGAAATGCTCACCGACCGAGGGACCCAGTTCATGTCGCAGCTGATGGAGTCTCTTTGTAAGCAGGTACAGGTGCAACATCTTGTAGCCAGCCCCTATCACCCACAGACCAAAGGCCTGTGTGAGCGGTTCAATGGCACCTTAAAGCAGATGCTGAAGATGTTGGTTGGCTCCCATGGGAGAGACAGGGAGCGGTATCTCCCACACCTGCTGTTTGCCTACCGGGAGGTCCCACAGGCCTCAACGGGTTTCTTCCCCTTTGAGCTCCTGTACAGGCGACCCCTAGCCATTCAGACAGAAGAACAAGACGATGAAGATCTAAGAAGGAACAAGGGACAGATCTGCCAAGGGAGCAGCGGCACACATTTTGGGGACTGTCCGGCAACTAAGATTCGTACCTGTGGTTCGCAGAGCTCCCGGCATCCACATGCAACCTACAGCCTGGTAACGTTGACCTTTAGCTAATACCTCTAAGCCTTGTACATTATTGTTGTATTTTACTGTGACTGCAAATCCACTGTAATTCCGTTGTATAGCTTACTGTATATTTCTGTAATTATCTAGTGCGCCCTTAAGGCAATTAAACCATAAAATTAATTTTGGGCTGATGCTTTTACTCTGATCACGAATCTTAGAATACCCAATGGGTAACAGGACATCCTCCCCGGCAGCCATTTGCTCTAGGTCAGTTCCCTTACTGACCTGAGAGACAAAGGGGGCGCTGGAGAGCTGTGCCTGTGTAGTTACGTCACATTGTTGACGTGGGAGGAAGCAGGGGTTTCCTTCACACCCCACATAGTGCGAAGGCCATCCTAGGGACGTAGTGACCTGCACAGTTCAGAGGAAAAGGAGGTGGAGCAGCACTGCAAAAGAAAGAGCAGCGTGCAGAAGCTCAGTGGCCAGCCCCTAGCCAGTACATCAGTTGCTACTGCACACCGCGCCAAGGAATGAGCTGCAATTCCGGCTAGTCGAGATGGTCAGTTTTAAAAAACTGATTGTGGTGGCTGTCTCTCAGTATGTTGTTTCCTGTCATCACTACTTTCTCAGACAGGCCATCCCTGCCCTGGACACACATGTTGTGAACAAAATCAGATGTGCACTGCGCAATGTCATCAGTGGCAAGGTATACACGGGCATGAATGTTATATCTCCCTAACTGCCCACTGGGTAAATGTATGGTGGCTGGGACAGAGGCGGAAGGCATTCTAGCGCATGTCCCACCACCACTGAGGATTGTCAGATGTCTCTTCCATTTCCTTCCTTCCACCCCGCTTCCTCCACCACCTCCTCATCCGATCACATTAAAACCTGCACCACCAACTTCAGCACAGCCAGGGTAAATGACAACAGGCTGTTCTGAAACTCATCTGTTTGAGGGACAAATCCCACGCCGCTCAGGAGCTGTGGACACTGGACAGGGATCAAACAGACAGATGAGTGGTTGGAGCCATTGAACCTCAAGTCCAGCCTGGTGGTGTGCGATAACGAGCAAAATTTCCTAGCAGCTTTGAGCCTAGCCAGTTTTACAAAAATCTCTTCCCTATCTGCTGAATTTAGTGGTGCAGAGCTGCCTTAAAAATTATCCACATATGTAAGAGCTCCTGCTGAAATTGCAGGTGGTATGTATGCGCTTTTGGTGTTCTCACCCTGCTGCTGCTCGCCTGTCTGCACTGCTGCATCACCTCTGCCTTCCCGCTTACCTTCTCTTATGCGATATGCCAACAAGGTGGAACTCCACACCTGCATATGCTGGAGAGACTGTGAAAGCAGCAGCAATCAATAGTGTCGTTTCAGCTGCAGCATGCACAGGTGAGTTGATCTGTAGAACAACACCACTTCACTAATGAGTGGGTCTCCATGCGGGACGTGTGTGCCGTGTTGCGCTGCTTCAAATTCTCCATCAACATGACCAGTTCTGATGATGCTCTCATGAGAGTAACTACAGTGGGGGAAATAAGTATTTGATCCCATGCTGATTTTGTAAGTTTGCCAACTGATAAAGACATGATCAGTCCATAATGTTAAGGGTAGGTTAATTTTAAAATTGAGAGACAGAATATCAAAAATAAAATCCAGAAAATCACCTTGTATAAATTATATAAATTTATTTGCATTTTGCAGTAAGAAATAAGTATTTGATCCCTCTGGCAAACAAGACTTAATACTTGGTGGCAAAATACTTGTTGGCAATCACAGCAGTCAGACTTTTTTGTAGTCGATGATGAGGTTTGTGCACATGTCAGGAGGAATTTTGATCCACTCCTCTTTGCAGATCATCTCTAAATCATTAGGATTTTGAGGCTAGAGCTTCAACTCCCTCCATAAGGTTTCTATGAGATTAAGGTCTGGAGACTGACTAGGCCACTCCATGACCTTAACGTGCTTCTTTTTGAGCCACTCCTTTGTTGCCTTGGCTGTATGTTTTGGGTCATTGTCTTGCTGGAAAGAGAAAAATAGAACTTGGCACTCAACTTCAGAAGAGATTTAAAATATTTTAATGTGGTCACAGCAGTCAACAGAAAACGTTTCAGCCACATTCGGCCTTCCTCAGTTACAGACTACGGAAAGAGGTAATGCGTAGTGGTAAAGATGGAGTGCAATACTGACACGTGTAGGAATATGTGGCTGGTTCAGATCCAACCATGCAGGCCGGTTTAAATTATTCAAAGAGAGGAGCATGTCGGTGTGTCTCACAGCGACGCAGCATCCACCGCTAGTAGTTTTCTGTTGACTACTGTGACCACATTAAAATATTTAAAATCTCATCTGAAGTTGAGTGCCAAGTTCAATTTTTCTCTGACATACGGTGTGGAAGCCTACTTGAGCACCTTTAGTAGTGCATTAGGTGTTTTCTCTATATTGTCTTGTTGGAAGACCCAGCCACGACCCTTTTTTTAATGTCCTGGTGGAGGGAAGGAGGTTGTCACTCAGGATTTTACGGTTCATGGCTCCATCCATTCTCCCATTGATGCGGTGAAGTAGTCCTGTGCCCTTAGCAGAGAAACACCCTCAAAACATATTGTTTCCAACCTCCATGCTTGACAGTGGGGATGGTGCTCTTTGGGTTACAGGCAGAATTTCTCTTCCTCCAAACACGGCAAGTTGAGTTAATGCCAAAGACCTCAATTTTTGTCTCATCTGACCACAGCATCTTCTCCCAATCACTCACAGAATCATCCAGGTGTTCATTGGCAAACTTCAGATGGGCCTTCACATGTGCCTTCTTGAGCAGGGGGACCTTGCGGACACTGCAGGATTTTATACCTTTACGGCGTAATGTGTTAGCAATGATCAACCTTTAAGAGTTCTGGCTCCTACAGGCCAGTGAGACGCTCCAAATCAACTCGTTACCTGCATTAAAAACAGCAGTCTTACTTAGTCAAAAAAATTAAAAAAAGTTCCAGTACCAGGCGTCTCTTCATTAAAATCTTCCTAAGGGAACTTACATCTCCATTATGATTCTCCCGAAAATGTTTGGAGTTTTTACTTGGTGATGAAAACCATATAGACAGGGTTAATGCACAGAGTATACCTACATTTTCAACCACCTATAATGTGGACTATAATAACATTGTCGCACTGATGCATAAGTTTTTGCCCATTCTCTAACAGGATGCAATTCTGGCCAAAATTTTGAAAAAAGGCTATCGTGTTCCCAAACGTGCCAGAACACTAGGAAATATTTTATCCCCGAGTCTTTTTGTCAGTGCAGAAAGGAGACCTATATGGTTGACACAAAAAGGGTGTTATAAGTGTAGGGGAACGAAGTGCACCTTGTGTAGGTATATGGAGAGAACAAATGAATTTTGTAAAAATGTGACGAACAAGAAATATTTGATTAAAGCATTTGTTAATTGCAACACCACACATGTGGTCTATATGGCGACATGTGTGCTGTGCAACAAATACTACATAGGGGGCACTATGAGACCCCTTAAGAAAAGAATTGGTGAGCATATTACAGCTGCCAAGCCTGACAGTACTGTCAATCGACAAGGATTGTCGGGACTCTCCCAACATTTTCGGGAGAATCATAATGGAGATGTAAGTTCCCTTAGGGTTAAAGGCATAGAGAAAGTCAGAAAGCCGGCCGGGGAGGGGACTGAGAGTGCAATTTGAGGTGTCGTGAGGCTTACTGGATAATAGAATTGGGAGCTATATCCCCTATAGGGCTAAATTATCGCAGCTATTTTTATTAATATGTGTTTTTTTTTCTTTTTGCAGCTCCCCTCTCCTTTTTGCTGTACATTGCTTTATTGAGAAATTAGAAAATGTCTTTTACAAACTTATTTTGTGTGGATAAGGAGATGGTACTCTATGTAGGCATCATGATTATTGGTAGGCTGTCTCACATTTGAATTTATAATGAATTGTAGGGATGTGGTCTCGCTGGTGTGCGACCGGAGGTAAGCAGGAGGGTGACTCTTCCTGGTTCTTTAAGCAAGTTTATTAGACTTCATAAACTTGCTGTAAAAACAGAAAACAAAACAGCCTTCTCTGGCACAAAGTAACAGAAAACAGATAAAAGTCCTCGTACTCTAACCGAGTACCATGGGCGTACCCAGGATCAAAACTAGGGGGGGGCAAGCCAAGGTCGCATCTTATACAGGTCACATCGTATACACTGTACATTATCCTGCATATTAGGTATGGAGCATTAGAACTGTTGTATATTGTATAATACAGCAGTGTATGCGACACTACGCTGTATATACCATATATTTTACATGGCACACTCAGCTCTATACAAAGAATAAGAGGCATTATAACCTGTATATGAAAAGTATAATACAGCAGTGTATATACACTCTATATACCGCACACGATGTGTATGACCTGTATACACCATATACTACACTCTATATACCGCACACCATGTGTATGACCTGTATACACCATAAACTACACTCTATATACCGCACACGATGTGTATGACCCTGTATACACCATATACTACACTCTATATACCGCACACGATTTGTATGGCCTATATACCGCACACGATGTGAAAATAGTCATTTTTCATTAAGCTGGGGCTATACGTCAACTTTGGCCATGAAACAGCTGCTTGTATAATGCAGGTAAATGGGGTCGCATTGTGACCCGGCTAGGTATCGCGACAAAGAATCAGAACCAGTTGGATTTTTTTTTGCAACTTGATTGTCGCAGTTGCAATACCTTGTGGGTCATAATGCAACCCCATCGATGGAGCAGCAGCAGCCTAGAGCAATTTTTGGCCGTTTGTGTCACAGCCAATGTCGCCTTCTTTGATGTAATGGACGAGAAATGTATATAAATACTATTCAAAACAATGTACATATTTGATATGACATGAGAGAGAGACCTGTGCACTTCACTGTGCACTATAGAGCTGTATCATGAGACCTGTGCTCTTCACTATGCACTATAGAGCTGTATCATGAGAGACCTGTGCACTTCACTGTGCACTATAGAGCCATATCATGAAACCTGTGCATTTTACTGTGCACTATACAGCCATATCATGAGAGAGACCTGTGCATTTCACTGTACACTATAAAGCCATATCATGAGAGACCTGTGCACTTCACTGTGCACTATAGAGCCATATCATGAGAGAGATCTATGCACTTCACTGTGCACTATAGAGCCATATCATGAGACCTGTACACTATAGAGCCATATCATGAGAGACCTGTGCATTTCACTGTGCACTATAGAGCCATATAGAGAGAGACCTCCGACGCAGAAGCTTCTGCCACTACTCACCCCGGCACCGAGTGGCTCCTAATAACAGGACTCACAGGACAGGTGCAGATCTGTGGGACCCTTGGCCAGCAGCAGGAGGAAGCAGCCATAGCTAGCAGCAGCACTCACACACTCAAGCAGCCGGGCAGCTGAAGGACCTGTGGACACGCCTCTCTCTGGATCATGTGACCCGGTGACTGCATTCAATCCATTGTGATTCTTCCCCTATGTAACTAGAGGACCTGCAGTGACACCTCCCTGCTGCGGGTTACATGGTTGGGTGACGTCCTCCTCTCTTTCACTATGGGTGGACTGACGGGCGGCAGAGTCTCAGCCTGTGCTGCAGTGAGTCCCGCCTGCTCCCTGTCAGCTGTGTGTGTCTGCCTGCTCTCCAAGTTCTTTGTGTGCCCCTGCTTCTAGGAGGGGGGCACCTGCCCCCCCCTGCCCCACGGTGGGTACGACC
Source organism: Oophaga sylvatica (assembly GCA_033576555.1). Classification (NCBI taxonomy): domain Eukaryota; kingdom Metazoa; phylum Chordata; class Amphibia; order Anura; family Dendrobatidae; genus Oophaga; species Oophaga sylvatica. Next base: position 219,642,609 of record JARQOD010000004.1, read on the forward strand.
ATGCCGAGTACTCTCTTCAGCCCAGACACACTGGACGTCTCCTCAGAAACTCCCACACTGGAGGTCTCCACACCTCCAGCCACTCACACCTGTGGTCAGCAGTCGGCTTATTTATATATCAGACATCCAGCTAACATAGAACACATGACTGGTCATGTGGTAGTGACATCATCACAGGTCCTTTAACCAAATACACTGCTATAGTGATGCTACTACCCAGGGCTAATGTGTACTGGGCTACATAACAGATACAAGGCATCTCTGAGCCAGATACCTCCCGTCTGTAACACAACCCTTTGCCACTCTACATACCTCCCCCCTCTGCCTAAAGCCGTGGGGCTTGGCACTTTCTCCCACTAGACACGGGATTCTTGAGAGGGCATCAGCATTACCGTGTAGCTTCCCGGCCCTGTGTTCTACCTGGAAACTAAAGTCCTGCAGGGCGAAGAACCAGCGGTGACCCTTGCATTTCTACCCCTGGTTTCGCTCATCCATCTGAGTGGGGCATGGTCAGATATCAATCTAAGCTTTCGTCCCACTAGATAGTACCGTAAGGTGTCCACTGCCCATTTTATGGCCAAGCACTCCTTCTCCACGACAGAGTAATTCTTCTCACACGAAGATAGCTTCCTGCTCAGGTAAAGGACTGGATGCTCCTCCCCATGTATCTCCTGTGACAGAACTGCTCCCAATCCGACATCTGAGGCATCTGTTTGAAGAACAAACTCCTTCTTAAAGTCTGGGGCTATCAGGACCGGTTGTTTACACAGGGCCCTTTTCATTCTTGGAAGGCCAACTCTGCTTCTTCAGACCATTTTACCATCACTGATTTGGTCCCTTTCAGCAGATCAGTCAGAGGGGCAGCCCTCGTGGCAAAGTTTGGGAAGAATCTCCTGTAGTACCCGACAATCCCCAGGAAGGCTTTCACTTGTTTCTTGGACAACGGTCTTGGCCATGTTTGAATCGCCTCGATTTTATTGATTTGGGGTTTTATTCCTCCACGACCTACTACATATCCAAGGTACTTGGCCTCTTCCTTCCCCAAGGCACACTTCTTCGGGTTTATTGTAAACCCTGCTTCTCTTAGAGCATCAAACACTGCTTGGACCTTTCCCAGATGACTCTCCCAGTCCGGGCTGAAAATAACGATATCATCCAGGTACGCAGCGGCGTATTGCTTATGAGGTGCCAGAATCCTATCCATGGCTCTCTGAAAAGTCGCTGGCGCTCCCTACAGGCCAAACGGCATCCGGACATACTGGAAGCATCCGTCTGGTGTTGAAAACGCCGTTTTCTCCTTGGCTTCCTGGGCCATGGGAATCTGCCAGTATCCTTTCGTCAAATCCAAGGTGGTTATGTACCTGGCGGGTCCAAGTCTTTCGATGAGCTCATCAACGCGTGGCATGGGATATGCGTCACACTTGGAGACCTCATTCAGCTTCCTATAATCATTGCAGAATCTCCATTCTCCATCAGGTTTTGGGACCAAGACGATAGGACTCGCCCAACCGCTCTTGGATTCCTCAATGACTCCGAGCTTCAACATACGCTCTACCTCCTTGGAGATTACTTCTCGACGGGCCTCAGGGATTCGATAGGGCTTCACATTCACCCGCACATGTGGCTCTGTCAGAACTTCATGCTCTATGACCTTCGTGCGCCCTGGCAACTCTGAAAACAGGTCCCTGTTCCTCTGGAGCAACTCCCGGCATTGCTGTTTCTGGTCCTTTGATAGGGTCTCTGCTATCGTAACCCCTTCAACGTCACCTTCTGAGTGGCCCAGCAAGCACGGAGTTACAGCTGACTCTCTATCATGCCATGGCTTGAGGAGGTTGACATGGTACACCTGGTTTGGTTTCCGTCTTCCGGGTTGGTGAATCATATAGTTTACTTCACCAAGCTTCTCCATCACCTCGTATGGCCCTTGCCATTTGGCCAAGAACTTGCTTTCCACCGTCGGAACTAGCACGAGCACTCGGTCTCCCGGATTGAACTGTCTCACTCTGGCTGATCGGTTGTAAACCCTGGCCTGGGCTTCTTGTGCCTGAAGGAGGTGTTCCTTCACGATTGGCATCACCTTCGCAATCCTCTGTTGCATCAGGGCCACATGCTCAATAACGCTTTGGTGGGGCGTCACTTCGGCTTCCCAGGTTTCCTTGGCGATATCCAGTAGACCTCGCGGATGTCGGCCATACAGAAGCTCAAACGGTGAGAACCCCGTGGAGGCCTGAGGAACTTCACGGATGGAAAACATCAGGTAGGGTAAGAGACAGTCCCAGTCTCTACCATCCTTTTCTATGGCTTTTCTTAGCTTGCTCTTTAGGGTCTTGTTGAATCTCTCCACAAGGCCATCTGACTGAGGATGGTACACCGAGGTCCTCAACTGAGAGATTTGCAGGACCCTGCACAACTCCTTCATTACTTTACTCATGAACGGTGTCCCTTGGTCGGTCAGGATCTCCTTCGGCAAGCCTGTCCGGGAAAACACATGTACCAACTCACGGGCTATGCTCTTCGCTGAAGAATTTCTCAGGGGAATTGCCTCCGGATAGCGTGTGGCATAGTCCAGGATGACTAATATATACTGATGGCCCCGGGCTGATTTAACTAGTGGACCGACCAAGTCCATGGCAATTCTCTCAAATGGCACTTCAATAATGGGCAGTGGCACCAGGGGGTTCCGGAAATGAGAGGTAGTGGCAGTTAACTGACATATAGGGCAGGACCTGCAATAGTTTACTATCTCCCGGTGACATCCAGGCCAATAGAATCTTTGAATAATCCGTTCCTGTGTTTTGTCTACCCCTAGGTGTCCCCCCAAGATGTGTGAATGGGCCATATCCAACACCTTCGTCTATAGGACCCGGGTACTAGCAACTGCTCCACCAACTCCTCCCTTATTTTCGTGACCCGATACAACAGCTCCCCACTCAGCATAAAGTATGGAAATCTGGTGTCAGCCCCCGGTTCCTGTGCAACCCCATCAATGACAGTGACATTATTGAAGGCTTCCTTCAGAGTTGGGTCCCTGTGTTGGGCAGTCCCAAAATTCTCACTGGCCACCCCTAACTCTGGAATGTCAGATGCAGGAGACACTTCTTCCTCATCTCCTACCAGGACACAAAAAGGAAACCTGTCTTCCTCTGGGTATGGTGCTACCTGATTAGGGCTTACTGGTTCCCTATTCTGGCTAGTGACCTCAGCAGACTTTCCCCACAGATCCCAGAATAAACAAAAATCCCGGCCTATAATTATAGGGTGCAACAAGTCCCGAACCACCCCGACTTCATGGGACTCAGTGCCCAGCACAGTCTCAATGTCCACTCTGGCCATAGGGTAGTCCTTTGCATCGCCGTGTATGCATCGCACGCCAACCTTTTTCCCCGGGAGTAGTTTTAGAGGCAGATTCGCCCTCACCAGGGTCACAAGACTCCCGGAGTCCAGCAGCGCCGTTACTACTCGACCATTCACTCTCACGGAACATGCTTGGGGCCCCTCATTCAGGACAGAATCCACACTGCAGACTGGATCGGCATAGAATGAGATACGACGTCCCATGCTGCAGTCCATCTGCTCGGTAGTCTGGGAACACCGTGCAGCTATATGTCCTGGCCTGTGACACCTCCAACAGATAACATCACCCGTAGGGACCTTGGGCACCACCTCCCCGCCCCTTTTGACCTTGGACGCGCCACCCCTTTTTGGGACTCCGCCCCCTGCTGGGACCCCCAGTACGAAATGGGCTGCTTCCCCAAGGTACCTTCCATCCCCTGGTACCTCTCGACCAGTCCGACCAGTTCATCGGCACTCCGGGGATCACCCTGGGCAACCCAAGTCTGCAGGGCCTGGGCAGGGAGTGCACAAACCGATCCATTAGGACTCTTTCCACCATCTGTGCTGGCGTGGCGGACTCTGGCTGTAGCCATTTCTGGACGAGGTGCAGCAGGTCAAACATTTGGGAACGCGGTGGTTTGTCCCGGTGATACTCCCAGCGGTGCACTCTCTGTGCCCTGACAGTCATTGTCACCCCCAACCGTGCAAGGATCTCCACCTTTAATTTAGGATACTCCTGAGCGTCCTGCACAGTTAAATCAAAGTACGCCTTTTGGGGCTCCCCTGTCAGGTATGGGCCAGTACCTCTGCCCACTGCTCTGGGGGAAGTCTTTCCCTTTCAGCAACCCTCTCAAAAACAGACAGGAACGCCTCCACATCATCCCCGGGGGTCATTTTCTGTATGGTGCGTCTTACCGCCTTCCTGATGTGGTTGTCATCGTCCCGACCTGGGGTTGGGGCGCTCGTCCTGCCCTGGATGGCGGTTGTCAGAAGCTGCAACTGCTGCCGTTGTTCCTGCTGGCTTTGTTGTATTTGCTGCACCAACAACCTGTTGGTCTCTTGCTGCTGTGCCTGCGCCTGGACCAAGTGCTTCAGCAGGTCCTCCATTTTCTCCTGCAATGCTGGCTGGGTTGCTATGACCTTTACCCACGACATGCAGCACCCACTTCTCTGCTGGGACCGCTGCCCGCATTCTCCACCAATTGTAGGGATGTGGTCTCGCTGGTGTGCGACCGGAGGTAAGCAGGAGGGCGACTCTTCCTGGTTCTTTAAGCAAGTTTATTAGACTTCATAAACTTGCTGTAAAAACAGAAAACAAAACAGCCTTCTCTGGCACAAAGTAACAGAAAACAGATAAAAGTCCTCGTACTCTAACCGAGTACTCTCTTCAGCCCACACACACTGGACGTCTCCTCAGAAAATCCCACACTGGAGGTCTCCACACCTCCAGCCACTCACACCTGTGGTCAGCAGTCGGCTTATTTATATATCAGACATCCAGCTAACATAGAACACATGACTGGTCATGTGGTAGTGACATCATCACAGGTCCTTTAACCAAATACACTGCTATAGTGATGCTACTACCCAAGGCTAATGTGTACTGGGCTACATAACAGATACAAGGCATCTCTGAGCCAGATACCTCCCGTCTATAACACAACCCTTTGCCACTCTACAGAATGTAAATTAATCATGTCAAGAAACAGGTGAACATGGTTTCATTCAATGGAATAGGTATATAAGGATGTTTTTATGTATTGCTCATATGCCTATGATTAAGAACTTTGTTCGAAACGCATCAGGCGTTTAGGGGCTGCGTCCCCGCATGATGTTTTATTCTTGGCATGGAAATAAAATATTGAAGATTTTAATGAAGAGATGCCTGGGGCTGGAACTTTTTTTCTTTTTTTGCTAGTACTAATGAGTGGTATCCAGTCACTTGTTCCTGGCACCTGTGTTCATCTGGATTCCATTGAGGCACCACTAATCCCTTTCCCTGCTGTTGTGAACGCTCTGTATCTGACTTCGGAGTTTGGGCTTCCTCTGGTGGCTGCTGATAGTAATGAAGCTGCTTGGGCTAACAGAAGTCCCTCACCTGGGGGCAATGAGTAGCAATCAGGTGGGACTGACTGGGGAGATATAAGTGAGCTACCTTCCCATGATCCTCACCAGTGATTTGTTGCTTCCTGGTCTCTTTTGGAAGTCAGCTTGCTTCCTGCTTGTCCTGCAACTTTCAGATAAGTAATTTGCTGTTTATTTCTGCGGCTTTTGTTTTTGTCTTTCTCAGTTTTCTGCACTTCTGGAGTTTGTACAGCCAGGTTCCCCTGCGGGGGCCTGCGCTGACCTCTGTTTCTCATTTGCCATTGTTCATGTATTTTCAGTTCCCTGTTAGTTGAGTATCTTCTTATTTACTACCAGTTACACCAGAGTTCTGATCTAGCGGGGAGAGATCGTGTGGTCTCAGTATTTTTGTATATCAGACGGGTTGGAGTTTTTCTTAGAGTTTTTGCTGGATTGCAGACTTTATTCTTTCCTGTCCTGCTCTTTCTAGACAGATTAGGCCCCAGCATTTGCTTGCTCTATTTTCTACCTGTGTTTGTATTTCATCTTGTCTCACTGCCAATATATGTTTGGGGGCTACCTATTCCATTGGGGTCTGTACTACGGGGAAGTTAGCTTTCCTGTTATGTTACGGTAGCTGAGGAGTGCAGGTAAAAAAGGCAATACACCAGAGCAGTTGGAAACTATGAGATTGCAGTACCCTGACTAACCACCACAACTAGAGGCAGCCGTGGAGCGTTCCTACGTTGGTCCTAGACGCCTCGTCACAGCCTGAGAAACTAACTACATCTAAAGATAGAAAGAGGAAAGCTATCTGCCCCGGAGCAGATCCCCCAAAGAACATAGAAAGCCCCCAAACATGTAATGGCGGTTAGACAAGAAGAAATACTGACACAGACAGAAAATAGTATGAGCAAACGTTGGGGCCCAAACTACCTAAATAGAAAAGGATAGGAAGGGCACTTACTGCAATCCCAAAAAACCCTGAAAAGCACCAACTCTACTAATTTCAAAAACACCTGAGATCACACGACCTCTACCACCTAAATTAGTTCTCTGGTGTAACAAAATCAAAACAGCAGCCACTGAAAAAACTGGAAAAAGCAAATGTACAAACATCAGTGGCTGAACTAAACTGAGAGGGCAAAAGCCCCCGGAGGGGACCCTGAAGGCCTCCACAGAAGTGCAGGACAAAATGCAAAAATCAAGCACAAAAACAAAAAGAAGAAAATGTCTTATCTGTTAGCAGGAGATGCAGACACGACACAGCAGGCTACAAAGGAAACAGGAATCAAGGATTGAGACCAGAACAATTGATCACCGGCAACCCTGATGGGAAGGCGACTCCCTTATATAAGACCAGTCAGTAACACCTGATTCCCAATCCTCACAATCTTCACTGGACAGTCCAGTACCGCTTGTAACCACCAGAGGGAGCCTCTGCTCAGAACTCATTTCAAGTCCATTCACAACAGTACCCCCCCCTTGAGGAGGGGTCACCGAACCCTCACTTGAGCAACCAGGTCGGTCAGGATGAGTTCTATGATACGCACGGATGAGTCTCCTAGCATGGATGTCCGAAGCAAACACCCAAGAATTGTCTTCCTGACCATAACCTCTCCACTTGACCAAATACTGGAGTTTCCGTCTAGAAAAACGAGAATCCAATATTTTCTCAACCACATACTCCATATTGCCCTCAACCAGAACAGGGTCAGGAGGCAAAGCAGTAGGAACCACTGGCTCAACAAACCTCTTCAACAAGGACTTGTGGAACACGTTATGGATCTTAAATGTCCCTGGAAGAAGCAAACGAAAAGAAACAGGATTAAGAATCTCCATGATCTTATAAGGTCCAATGAACCTAGGCTTAAATTTAGGAGATGCCACTCTCATAGGAATATTTTTTGAGGACAACCAGACCAAGTCCCCCACTTTAAACCGAGGACCATCAGTCCTATGCCGGTTAGCAAACCGCTGGGCCCTCTCCTGAGAGAGGGACAACCTCTCCACTACCTGGTCCCAAATCTGTTGCATACGCTCCACAACAGAGTCAACACCTGGACAGACAGAAGCCTCCGTCTGTCCTGAAGAAAATCGAGGGTGAAACCCAGAATTACAGAAAAATGGAGACATCAAAGTGGCAGAGCTAGCCCTATTATTAAGAGCAAACTCAGCCAAAGGCAAAAAAGAGACCCAGTCATCCTGATCAGCAGACACAAAGCATCTTAGATAAGTCTCCAATGTCTGGTTTGTTCTCTCAGTTTGACCATTGGTCTGAGGATGAAACGCCGAGGAGAAAGACAATTGAACACCAAGTTTAGAACAAAAGGTCCTCCAAAATCTGGAAACAAACTGGACTCCTCTGTCAGACACAATGTTCTCAGGAATGCCGTGTAAACGAACCACGTGCTGAAGGAACAAAGGCACCAATTCAGAGGAGGAAGGCAACTTAGGTAATGGCACAAGATGTATCATCTTGGAAAACCTATCACAAATCACCCAGATGACGGTCATTCTCTGAGAAACAGGGAGGTCGGAAATGAAATCCATAGAGATATGGGTCCATGGTCTCTTGGGCACAGGCAATGGCATCAACAAACCACTAGAGCGAGAGCAAGGCTTGGAGCGAGAGCAAGTCCCGCAGGACTGCACAAATTCCCTGACATCACGAGACAAGGTAGGCCACCAAAAGGACCGACTAACCAAGTCTCTAGTACCAAAAATTCCGGGATGACCGGCCAACGCGGAACAATGAATCTCAGACATCACACTCTTTTTCCACTGGTCCGGGACAAACAATTTCCCAACAGGGCAGCGCTCGGGCCTATCCTCCTGACACCCCTCCAGAGCCAGTCTCAAATTGGGCGAGATGGCGGAAAGAACTACACCTTCTTTCAAAATAACAGAAGGATCAGATAACTCAGGAGAGTCCGCAAGGAAACTCCTCGAGAGGGCATCCGCCTTAACATTCTTAGTGCCAGGAAGAAAAGAAACCACAAAATTAAAACGTGTGAAAAACAAGGCCCACCTGGCCTGTCTAGGATTAAGTCGCTTGGCAGATTCCAGATAAACCAGATTACCTTAAGGTATGCCACACTAAACAATATCGCATAACGGGATCGCTAAAAACGTCACTATTTAGCGATCCCGTTAGCGATATTGTTCAGTGCGGCAGCTTCCAGCGACGAGCTTCCTGCTGTGATCTCGCTCGTCGCTGGAATCGTTCCGGACCCTATTTTCTCGTCGGCGCTCCCGCTGGGTAAGTATCTTATCGCTGTGTGGCACCTTTTCTTAGCGATTTAGCGGTACTTTTGTACCGCTAAAGTCGTTAAGAAGATCGCTAACGGTGATAGCGTCGTTAACTATATCGCTAAATGTGGCAGCATTTAGCGATATAGAAACAATCCCGCTAGCGATCGCATTAGTATGCGTCGTTATTGTGATCGCTAGCGGGATTGTTTAGTGTGGCAGTACCTTTATGGTCCGTAAGGACCACCACCTGATGTTTGGCTCCCTCCAGCCAATGTCTCCACTCTTCAAAAGCCCACTTCATGGCCAATAACTCCCGATTACCCACGTCATAATTACGTTCAGTAGGAGAAAATTTTCGAGAGAAAAAGGCACAAGGGTTACTTTTAGAGGTCTCTGGATCTCTTTGGGACAAAACGGCACCTGCCCCAATTTCAGAGGCATCAACCTCCACCTGAAATGGCAGAGAAACATCAGGCTGCCGTAGAACAGGAGCAGAAGTGAATCTCTGCTTAAGTTCCTGAAATGCAGAGACTGCCTCAGGAGGCCAATTCACCACATCAGAACCCTTTTTGGTCAAATCAGTTAATGGTTTAACAATAACCGAGAAATTACCAATAAATTTACGATAAAAATTGGCAAAACCCAAAAATCTTTGAAGAGCCTTTAATGAAGTAGGTTGGACCCAATCACAGATGGCCTGAACCTTGACCGGGTCCATTTCAATAACAGATGGGGACAAAATGAATCCCAAAAATGAGATCCTCTGTACGCCAAAAAGACACTTTGATCCCTTCACATACAGAGCATTCTCTCTCAAAATCTGGAATACAGTTCGAACATGTTTCACATGAGAGTCCCAGTCATTGGAAAAAATCAAGATATCATCTAAATAAACAATCAGAAATTTATCCACAAAATCCCTGAAAATGTCATTCATGAAGGACTGGAAGACAGAAGGAGCATTAGTGAGCCCAAAGGGCATCACAAGGTACTCAAAATGCCCCTCAGGGGTATTAAATGCCGTCTTCCATTCATCCCCATGCTTAATGCGAATAAGGTTATATGCCCCCCTGAGGTCAAGCTTGGTAAACCAAGTAGCGTTTTTCACCCTGGAAAATAGGTCAGAAATCAAGGGTAACGGATATTGATATTTCACAGTAATATTGTTCAAAAGACGATAATCAATACATGGCCTTAATGAACCATCCTTTTTGGCCACAAAGAAAAAACCGGCACCTAAGGGTGAAGAGGATGGTCTGATATGACCTTCTCCAATGACTCCTTGATATAAGACCGCATAGCGTCATGTTCAGGTACAGACAAGTTAAAAAGGCGACCTTTAGGGAATTTACTACCAGGCACTAATTCAATAGCGCAGTCATAGCTCCTATGGGGAGGCAAGGATGCAGATTTACTTTTGCTAAACACATCAGAAAAATCAATCAAAAAGTCAGGAACATCCTGAGCCTGGGGGGAGGCAGAAAAAACAGGAGTGTTGGTATTAACACATTGGCAGCCCCAACTGGTTACAGACACAGATTTCCAATCCAAAACAGGATTATGAGACTGTAACCAAGGGAAACCCAGTACGATAATGTCATGCAGATTATACAGAACCAAAAATTTGCAGCTCTCCTGATGATCAGGTTCAACCCTCATTATCACCTGAGTAGAGAACTGAGGTTTATTCTCAGCCAAAGGGGTAGAATCGATCCCCAGTAGGGGAATAGACTTCCGTAGGGGTATCAAGGGAAACCCACAACGTTTAGCAAAATCAAAATCCATCAGGTTAATAGCTGCTCCCGAATCAACGAAAGCCTGAGCAGAAAATGAGGACAGAGAGCATATCAGAGTAACAGTTAATAAAAACTTAGTCTGAACACTACCCAAGACAACTGAGCGTGCAAAACGTCTTCCCCGCTTAGGGCAGACTGAAATAGCATGAGAGGCATCACCACAGTAGAAACATAACCCATTGCGCTTTCGAAACTCATGACGCTGTGCCCCAGAAACCACTCTATCACACTGCATGGATTCAGAAGCAGGTTCACAAGGCAACACTATTCCATGCATACTTCTCCGCTCACGCAAACGTCTGTCAATTTGAATCGCTAATGACATAGAATCATTGAGACCAGAGGGGACAGGGAATCCCACCATAACATCCTTTACATTATCTGACAGACCCTTCCGAAAAAGGGCTGCCAAAGCGTCGTCATTCCATTTGGTCAGGACTGCCCACCTACGGAATCTCTGACAGTATAACTCAGCGTCATCAAGCCCCTGATTTAATGCCAACAAGGCTTTTTCAGCTTGATCAGTGACATTAGGCTCATCGTACAATAACCCCAAGGCCTGAAAAAATGCATCAACATCACTCAAAACAGGATCCCCAGGTGTCAGGGAAAAAGCCCAATCCTGAGGATCGCCGCGCAGGAGAGAGATGACAATTTGAACCTGCTGCGCTGCGTTCCCTGAGGACTTAGATTTTAAGGCAAAAAACAATTTACAATTATTTTTGAAATTCACAAACTTGGCTCGATCCCCCAAAAACAAATCTGGCATGGGAATCCTAGTTCCACAACAGGCAACCTAGCAAGATAGGTAGCAATACTCTGAACCTCAGTGGCAAGCTGATCCACACGGCCAGACAACTGTGCAAACTCCATTGAGAGAAAAAATCCTCCCCAGCACCCAGAGATACAGAGGGAAAAAAAAAAACAAAAATGCAACAAACCGAAAAATATCTCTGACAACCTTTTTTCTTTCACAATATTTTTTCCCTTCTATGAATACCATACAATTTTCAATTTTTAGGCCGGTGATACTGTTATGTTACGGTAGCTGAGGAGTGCAGGTAAAAAAGGCAATACACCAGAGCAGTTGGAAACTATGAGATTGCAGTACCCTGACTAACCACCACAACTAGAGGCAGCCGTGGAGCGTTCCTACGTTGGTCCTAGACGCCTCGTCACAGCCTGAGAAACTAACTACATCTAAAGATAGAAAGAGGAAAGCTATCTGCCCCGGAGCAGATCCCCAAAGAACATAGAAAGCCCCCAAACATGTAATGGCGGTTAGACAAGAAGAAATACTGACACAGACAGAAAATAGTATGAGCAAACGTTGGGGCCCAAACTACCTAAATAGAAAAGGATAGGAAGGGCACTTACTGCAATCCCAAAAAACCCTGAAAAGCACCAACTCTACTAATTTTAAAAACACCTGAGATCACACGACCTCTACCACCTAAATTAGTTCTCTGGTGTAACAAAATCAAAACAGCAGCCACTGAAAAAACTGGAAAAAGCAAATGTACAAACATCAGTGGCTGAACTAAACTGAGAGGGCAAAAGCCCCCAGAGGGGACCCTGAAGGCCTCCACAGAAGTGCAGGACAAAATGCAAAAATCAAGCACAAAAACAAAAAGAAGAAAATGTCTTATCTGTTAGCAGGAGATGCAGACACGACACAGCAGGCTACAAAGGAAACAGGAATCAAGGATTGAGACTAGAACAATTCATCACCGGCAACCCTGATGGGAAGGCGACTCCCTTATATAAGACCAGTCAGTAACACCTGATTCCCAATCCTCACAATCTTCACTGGACAGTCCAGTACCGCTTGTAACCACCACAGGGAGCCTCTGCTCAGAACTCATTTCAAGTCCATTCACAACACTTTCCCCTTTCTCTCTTTAGGCTTAGTTATCTCTCTGGCTGTGTCGAGGCATCTAGGGAACCATAGGCACGTCCCATGGCTGCTTCTAGTTGTGCTGTCAGTTCAGGGGTCTGCAATCCGCTAGTTACCAACCTCTCTGGGTGTCTGGTTGATTAGGCTATTTTGGCTACTGTCCTCCTTGGCTACCAAATCATAACACCCTGCTCTCTGCATGATGTTGTCTTACATAGTCACCTTTATAAAAGACTCCTGTCCACAGACTCAATTAATCAGTCAGACTCAAACCTCTACAACATGGGCAAGACTAAAGAGCTTTCTACGGATGTCAGGGACAAGATCATAGACCTGAACTAAGCTGGAATGAGCTACAAAACCATAAGTAAGACGCTGGTTCAGAAGGAGACAACTGTTTGTGCAATAGTAAGAAAATGGAAGAAATACAAAATGATTGTCAATCATTAATCTGGGCACCATGCAAAATCTCACCTTGTGGGGTGTGACGGATTGCACAGGGGAAGGGGGTGTCAACTTCACTCTTCTCGGGGGAGGGGAGAGAAGGACCCAGCAGGGATCGGCTCTCTGGCACCACCACTTGCTTCAGGTCAGTCAGGGAACTGCACCGAGGACAAATAGTTGCTGTAAAAGCTTCCCTTATAGGTACGAGTTATTGAGGCACTCCCAGTGAGGGGGATATACATCACCAGGCCAGGCTGGGGATATAATATAAACCTTCCGGCTGTCACTGCTAGAGTTCCTCACTAACACAGTACGGTATTCTGCCACCAGTTACTCATTCGAAATAAGCCCCGTCCGACAGCAGCTTATATCAGGTCAGAAAGTAACCCTGGTAGCGTTTAAACCAAGGAGCATGCGGACTGGGGATTCGCGGATTGAGATAAAAGAGCAGCCCAAGATTAATTTTATATTTAATAGCCGAAAAGGCGCGCTAGAAATATACAGGCATATACAGTCATGGCCAAAAGTTTTGAGAATGACACAAATATTATATTTTCACATGATCTGCTGCCCTCTGGTTTTTATGTGTGTTGACGATGTTTTATCACAGACAGAATATAATAATTGCAAACATATGATAACAAAACTTATATTGACAGTTAGAATGAGTTAATGCAGCAAGTCAATATTGCATGCCTCTCTTCAGACCTCTGCAATTCCCGGCATGTCTCACACTCTGGACAATCCTGCTGATAGCATCCATTCTGCACAATCATGCTTCATTGGATAGATCTGGAGTTTCCGGCCATGGACCCAATCTCTATGTTTTGTTCAGCCATTTAGTTATCACCTTTGCTTTATGCAAGTGCTCATCATGCTGGAAAAGGCTTGTGATCGCAAACTGCTCTTGGAGGTTGGAGAAGTGCTCTTGGAGACATTCTGGTACCATCTTATTCATGGCTGGTTTTAGGCAGACTGTGAGAGAGCCGATCCTTGGCTGAGAACACCCCACACATGATGGTTTCGGATGCTTACAGTTGCATGAGACAAGATGGTGTAGCGCTCACCTTGTCTTCTCCGAATGAGCGTTTCCTGATTCCCAAACAATCGAAAAGGGGATTCATCAGAGAAAATAACTTTACCCCAGTCCTCAGCAGTCCACTGCCTGTACCTTTTGCAGAATATCAGTCTGTCCATGATGTTTTTTCTGGAGAGAAGTGGCTTCTTTGCTGCCCTCCTTGAGACCAGGCCTTGCTCCAAGAATCTCCACCCCACAGTGCGTGCAGATGCACTCACACCTGCCTGCTGCCATTCCTGAGCAAGCTCTGCACTGCTGGTAGCCCGATCCCGCAGCTGAAACACTTAAGAGACGGTCCTGGCGCTTGCTGGTCTTTCTTGGGCGCCCTGGAGCCCTTTAGGCAACAATGGAACCTCTCTCCTTGAAGTTCTTGATGATGCGATAGATTGTTGACTGAGGTGCAATCTTTATAGCTGCGACACTCTTCCCTATTAGGCCATTTTTGTGCATTGCAATGATGAGTGCACGTGTTTCTTTAGAGATAACCATGGTTAACAGAAGAGAAACAATGATGCCAAGCACCAGCCTCCTTTTAAAGTGTCCAGTGGTGTCATTCTTACTTAATCATGACAGATTGATCTCCAGCCATGTCCTCATCAACACCCACACCTGTGTTAATGGAGCAATCACTGAAAAGAGGTTAGCTGGTCCTTTTAAGGCAGGGCTGCAATGATGTTGAAATGTGTTTTGGGGGATAAAGTTCATTTTCTAGCCAAATATTGACTTTGCAAGTAATTGCTGTTAAGCTGATCACTCTTTATAACATTCTGGAGTATATGCAAATTGCCATTAGAAAAAGTGAAGCAGTAGACTTTGTAAAAATTAATATTTGTGTCATTCTCAAAACTTTTGGCCATGACTGTACAAAGGCTCTGGAAAAACACTATGGCTCCTCTCCTCTCAAAAGGAATCCAATGAATACTGTGCTTCCACATCCAAATGCCCCCCTCCCTTCTCAGCCCCACAGTGTGCCTAAACCACACGTAGTGTCCACATGTTTGGCATTTCTGTTACATTGAAAGCCAGCTTAACTTACTTCTTAACTCAAGAAGCATGAGCTGGGCATAACGTACTGGTCACTACAATGTACTAATCACTGCAACATACCGGTCACCATAGCAGTTTGCAATTTTCACTTAGCAATATCCACTGCTAAATGTTTCTGGAAAACACTTACGGAGTCAAAATCATCACTACATCTATATATAAATTCCCAGAGGGGTGTAATTTCCAAAATGGGGTCACTTGAGAGGGGATTCTGCTCTTCTGACACTTAGGAGCTCTGTATATGGAGTCCTCAAACGATTCTACAATTATTTGCTTTCCAGTAGTCAAATAGCAATCGTTCCATCACGAATCTCTCCGTGTAGCTAAGCAGTACTGTACATCTACATGCAGGGTATTGCCGCATTCAGAAAAAAATCTGTGACACATTTTGGCACCATTTTTATCCACTTCCCAGTGTGAAAATGTAAAATATGAGGCTAAAACGTTTTTTTTGTGTTAAAAATGTAATTCATTTTTCTTTACTGCCCAATGGTATAATATTCTGTGACACACCTGTGGTGTCAATATGATCACTGCACCCCTAGATGAATTAATTAAGAAGTGTAGTTTGTAAAATTGGGTCACTTATGGTGGTTTCTGCTGTTCTGAAACCCCAGGGGCTATGCCAATGTTACATGGCACCCTCAAACCAGTGCAGCAAAATTTGCACTGTAATATGGTGCTCCTTCCCTTCTGAGCTTTGCACTGTGCCTCAAAACAGTATTTACACAAGAAAATCCCATGACAGGTAACATGATCAGTGATAAAAAAAATTCTCCATTAACCCCTCTCTGACATTAGACGTACTATCCCGTCCATAAAACCCGTGACAATCTGACCATGGACGGGATAGTACGTCATAGGCGATCAGCTGCTAATCGCCGCCGGGTGTCAGCTGATTATCACAGCTGACACCCGTGACTGTGTGTCAGGAGCGGTCACGGACCGCTCCCGGAACATTAACCCCTTGCACACCGCGATCAAACATGTGTACTGGGGGCACAGGGAAGCATCGCGCAGGGAGGGGGCTCCCTGCGCGCCCCCATGAGACCCTCAGACCAGCGCGATGTGATTGCGCTGTTCTGAGGGCTTCCTAGTAGTATAGGGGCACCAGTATTCGTCAAACTCAATCTGACAGGTCGACACCCCCCTACCATTTAAGCCGTCTAGCTGGGATTTGATGTGGCTGGGAAATCTGGGCTGTTGAATGTGGGAATTTCAATCAAAGTGATTGTCTGTGGAGGAAAGGTGTATTAAAGAGCGAATCTTGATTTTATTCTTTTTTGTGGGTAGATACTTTTAAGGACCCAGTAAATGTAAAGCTATTTTCTAGCAGAGTCTGTAGTACAGACTCCAGTATATAAGAATTTTTAGTGAAATACAGACTCTTAGTGAAATACAGACTCCAGTATAAAAGGCTTGTTTTATATGTATGTAAAAGTTTGGAGATGTATATTTAGTGGGGACATCTCAGCTATATTGTGTATAGCCCTCATTTCTAGCAGGGTTTGTTAGAGATAGCTCACTTATTAGCAGCAGTGTTGACATGAACTGTCATGACTAGTGTCATGCCCTGTAACTACAATTGCATGAAGGTCCCTACTTAGCAGAGTATTTAGATATGGTAATTCAGTTGCTAGAAACCACAAACAGTAATTAGTCCTGTATTGTGTATAGAGGTTTGTACAGAGATCACTCTATTGTGAATCTTGATTTATAAGGCTCTTTTAAGGCCAGGAGTAAACATAGTGATTGTTTCATGTGAGAATACAGGCATAGGATGGTCGCTTTTTCAAGAAAACTGTCCCTACAGTTCATTCCTATAGTGTAGTTTAATGTATGGGAGTGTGCAAGTCATATCTGTGTACTGCTAGTCTGTAATTAAAATAAAACTATTTCACAAACTTTTTAACATACCTGTGTTTCGGACCATTATGCCATACCAGAAGCACACGGTGCCATGTACTCTAGTCCATAATATTCGATTTTGAGCACCATTCAACAAAAAATTGAGGCATGTTGAAGACGTGTCCCGGCCTATTTTGGCACATGACAAATGTTTCTGACTCTCAGATGCTATTTTATTAGTTACCATACGACTATTGTAGCGAATCAGTGTGTATTAATTTGATTACTAACACGATTATGGCAACTTGATGACAAATTCACAACAAATTCGTTATTTCGGATACACGGACCCCTACAGTTTACCCCTATAGTGTAGTTTAATGTATGGGGGGCAAACAGATCATCGCTGGTGTTTGGAAAACACCATATTTCATAGATGGTGCTGATCCGCTGAATCATTTATAAAAACACTTATGCACCCACAGCATTTTGATCACCATTCAACAAAAATTGAGGCATGTTGGGACGTGTCCCGGACTATTTTGGCACATGACAAATGTTTCTGACTCTCAGCTGCTATTTTATTAGTTACCATACGACTATTGTAGCGAATCAAGGTGTATTAAATTGATTACTAACACGATTCAGGCAACTTGATGACAAATTCACAACAAATTCGTTATTTTGGGACTATTTTTTAACTGTTTCATGTGAGAATACAGGCATAGGATGGGGCCATTACTTAGTGTATACTATTTATGTACAAAGATGATATGGAAAATATATGTTTCCAAAGTTTACTGACGTACCTCCGGGTCATCAACCAACGATGTGTAAGTCTTCCGTCACAAAGCCCATGTGAAAGTTGATGGTAATATTTTGGCACATGACAAATGTTTCTGACTCTCTGCTGCTATTTTATTAGTTACCATACGAATATTGTAGCGAATCAAGGTGTATTAAATTGATTACTAACACGATTCAGGTAACTTGATGACAAATTCACAACAAATTCGTTATTTTGGGACTATTTTTTAACGATGTTTACGACTATTGTAGCGAATCAGTGTGTATTAATTTGATTACTAACACGATTACGGCAACTTGATGACAAATTCACAACAAATTCGTTATTTCGGATACACGGACCCCTACAGTTTACCCCTATAGTGTAGTTTAATGTATGGGGGGCAAACAGATCATCGCTGGTGTTTGGAAAACACCATATTTCATAGATGGTGCTGATCCGCTGAATCATTTTTAAACACTTATGCACCCACAGCATTTTGATCACCATTCAACAAAAATTGAGGCATGTTGGGACGTGTCCCGGACTATTTTGGCACATGACAAATGTTTCTGACTCTCAGCTGCTATTTTATTAGTTACCATACGACTATTGTAGCGAATCAAGGTGTATTAAATTGATTACTAACACGATTCAGGCAACTTGATGACAAATTCACAACAAATTCGTTATTTTGGGACTATTTTTTAACTGTTTCATGTGAGAATACAGGCATAGGATGGGGCCATTACTTAGTGTATGCTATTTATGTACAAAGATGATACGGAAAATATATGTTTCCAAAGTTTACTGACGTACCTTCGGGTCATCAACCAACGATGTGTAAGTCTTCCATCACAAAGCCCATGTGAACAGTTGATGGTAATATTTTGGCACATGACAAATGTTTCTGGCTCTCAGTTGCTATTTTATTAGTTACCATACGAATATTGTAGCGAATCAAGGTGTATTAAATTGATTACTAACACGATTCAGGTAACTTGATGACAAATTCACAACAAATTCGTTATTTTGGGACTATTTTTTAACGATGCTAAGCCCCTCAGATATAAAAGAGAGGCATGTTGGGACGTGTTCCGACCTATTTTGGCACATGCCCAGTCCTATGCAACGATTTTGACCACTACTCAACAAAAAATCGTAATATATGTTTCCAAAGTTTACTGACGTACCTCCGGGTCATCAACCAACGATGTGTAAGTCTTCCGTCACAAACCCATGTGAACAGTTGATGGTAATATTTTGGCACATGACAAATGTTTCTGACTCTCTGCTGCTATTTTATTAGTTACCATACGAATATTGTAGCGAATCAAGGTGTATTAAATTGATTACTAACACGATTCAGGTAACTTGATGACAAATTCACAACAAATTCGTTATTTTGGGACTATTTTTTAACGATGTTTACGACTATTGTAGCGAATCAGTGTGTATTAATTTGATTACTAACACGATTACGGCAACTTGATGACAAATTCACAACAAATTTGTTATTTCGGATACACGGACCCCTACAGTTTACCCCTATAGTGTAGTTTAATGTATGGGGGGCAAACAGATCATTGCTGGTGTTTGGAAAACACCATATTTCATAGATGGTGCTGATCCGCTGAATCATTTTTAAACACTTATGCACCCACAGCATTTTGATCACCATTCAACAAAAATTGAGGCATGTTGGGACGTGTCCCGGACTATTTTGGCACATGACAAATGTTTCTGACTCTCAGCTGCTATTTTATTAGTTACCATACGACTATTGTAGCGAATCAAGGTGTATTAAATTGATTACTAACACGATTCAGGCAACTTGATGACAAATTCACAACAAATTCGTTATTTTGGGACTATTTTTTAACTGTTTCATGTGAGAATACAGGCATAGGATGGGGCCATTACTTAGTGTATACTATTTATGTACAAAGATGATATGGAAAATATATGTTTCCAAAGTTTACTGACGTACCTCCGGTCATCAACCAACGATGTGTAAGTCTTCCGTCACAAAGCCCATGTGAACAGTTGATGGTAATATTTTGGCACATGACAAATGTTTCTGACTCTCTGCTGCTATTTTATTAGTTACCATACGAATATTGTAGCGAATCAAGGTGTATTAAATTGATTACTAACACGATTCAGGTAACTTGATGACAAATTCACAACAAATTCGTTATTTTGGGACTATTTTTTAACGATGTTTACGACTATTGTAGCGAATCAGTGTGTATTAATTTGATTACTAACACGATTACGGCAACTTGATGACAAATTCACAACAAATTCGTTATTTCGGATACACGGACCCCTACAGTTTACCCCTATAGTGTAGTTTAATGTATGGGGGGCAAACAGATCATCGCTGGTGTTTGGAAAACACCATATTTCATAGATGGTGCTGATCCGCTGAATCATTTTTAAACACTTATGCACCCACAGCATTTTGATCACCATTCAACAAAAATTGAGGCATGTTGGGACGTGTCCCGGACTATTTTGGCACATGACAAATGTTTCTGACTCTCAGCTGCTATTTTATTAGTTACCATACGACTATTGTAGCGAATCAAGGTGTATTAAATTGATTACTAACACGATTCAGGCAACTTGATGACAAATTCACAACAAATTCGTTATTTTGGGACTATTTTTTAACTGTTTCATGTGAGAATACAGGCATAGGATGGGGCCATTACTTAGTGTATGCTATTTATGTACAAAGATGATACGGAAAATATATGTTTCCAAAGTTTACTGACGTACCTTCGGGTCATCAACCAACGATGTGTAAGTCTTCCATCACAAAGCCCATGTGAACAGTTGATGGTAATATTTTGGCACATGACAAATGTTTCTGGCTCTCAGTTGCTATTTTATTAGTTACCATACGAATATTGTAGCGAATCAAGGTGTATTAAATTGATTACTAACACGATTCAGGTAACTTGATGACAAATTCACAACAAATTCGTTATTTTGGGACTATTTTTTAACGATGCTAAGCCCCTCAGATATAAAAGAGAGGCATGTTGGGACGTGTTCCGACCTATTTTGGCACATGCCCAGTCCTATGCAACGATTTTGACCACTACTCAACAAAAAATCGTAATATATGTTTCCAAAGTTTACTGACGTACCTCCGGGTCATCAACCAACGATGTGTAAGTCTTCCGTCACAAACCCATGTGAACAGTTGATGGTAATATTTTGGCACATGACAAATGTTTCTGACTCTCTGCTGCTATTTTATTAGTTACCATACGAATATTGTAGCGAATCAAGGTGTATTAAATTGATTACTAACACGATTCAGGTAACTTGATGACAAATTCACAACAAATTCGTTATTTTGGGACTATTTTTTAACGATGTTTACGACTATTGTAGCGAATCAGTGTGTATTAATTTGATTACTAACACGATTACGGCAACTTGATGACAAATTCACAACAAATTTGTTATTTCGGATACACGGACCCCTACAGTTTACCCCTATAGTGTAGTTTAATGTATGGGGGGCAAACAGATCATTGCTGGTGTTTGGAAAACACCATATTTCATAGATGGTGCTGATCCGCTGAATCATTTTTAAACACTTATGCACCCACAGCATTTTGATCACCATTCAACAAAAATTGAGGCATGTTGGGACGTGTCCCGGACTATTTTGGCACATGACAAATGTTTCTGACTCTCAGCTGCTATTTTATTAGTTACCATACGACTATTGTAGCGAATCAAGGTGTATTAAATTGATTACTAACACGATTCAGGCAACTTGATGACAAATTCACAACAAATTCGTTATTTTGGGACTATTTTTTAACTGTTTCATGTGAGAATACAGGCATAGGATGGGGCCATTACTTAGTGTATACTATTTATGTACAAAGATGATACGGAAAATATATGTTTCCAAAGTTTACTGACGTACCTTCGGGTCATCAACCAACGATGTGTAAGTCTTCCATCACAAAGCCCATGTGAACAGTTGATGGTAATATTTTGGCACATGACAAATGTTTCTGGCTCTCAGTTGCTTTTTATTAGTTACCATACGAATATTGTAGCGAATCAAGGTGTATTAGATTGATTACTAACACGATTCAGGTAACTTGATGACAAATTCACAACAAATTCGTTATTTTGGGACTATTTTTTAACGATGCTAAGCCCCTCAGATATAAAAGAGAGCATGTTGGGACGTGTTCTGACCTATTTTGGCACATGCCCACTCCTATGCAACGATTTTGACCACTACTCAACAAAAAATTGTAATATATGTTTCCAAAGTTTACTGACGTACCTCCGGGTCATCAACCAACGATGTGTAAGTCTTCCGTCACAAAGCCCATGTGAACAGTTGATGGTAATATTTTGGCACATGACAGATGTTTCTGACTCTCAGTTGCTATTTTATTAGTTACCATACGAATATTGTAGCGAATCAAGGTGTATTAAATTGATTACTAACACGATTCCAGCAACTTGATGACAAATTCAGAGCAAATTCATTATTTCGGGATGTGTCAGTGTATCTGCTAGGAAGCAAATTCGTTATTTCGGGACGTGTCAGTGTAGCCGCTAGGATACACGGACCCCTACAGTTCAATATTAAATTGATTACTAACACGATTCCAGCAACTTGATGACAAATTCAGAGCAAATTCGTTATTTCGGGACGTGTACAGGCCTATTTTTGGTACATTCCCACTCCTATGCAACGATTTTGACCAGCATTCAGCAATAAATTGGGTACAAACTTTTTAACATACCTTTGTTTCGGACTCTCATGCCATACCAGAAGCACACAGTGCCATGTACTCTAGCCCATAATATTTCACATCGGGTATGGGACCTACATAGCTTCGTTTTCACAGGTATTAAAAAAGTGTGGAAAACTGAAAATCCCGCGTGCCTGAGGTAATTTAGTGAGCTTCATGGGGATAAAATTTAGCGATTCTATGAACCTTATAGACAAATCGGGTATCGTCACACACAAGATCACAACACCTAGGGCTATCACATTTACCACTAGTTTTCAAAAACCATTGCCCTAACAATAAAGTAAGAATCGTGGCGACCTGCATTGTGGGCTATAAATGTATATCCTGAAAATTTACCATTGGTAAAGAACAGTAAAAAGTCGTGCGTACAACTATCATCCCCAAACTCTCACCACTATCACAAACACTATTACCTACAGAGGCGCCCCGCGAGAATTTCTGTATGTGTGTATCAAGATGCTCCCTGCTATGACCGAGTGTTTGCTCGTGAATGCTGGCATTTCCAGTGACATCATAGTTGTGTAAATGCGCTGGGGCTCGTGTATCGATCCCCTAGGGTTTTAATGCGTGAGCATTTTAATTATTTTTTCAATTCATAACCGTACGTTCTCAGGCAGACAGGTTTATTTCACAGAAGTTGACTGCACAGTTGTATAATTTTTGTTTAAAAGCATACATTTGCATAATTTTGTTTAAAATCGCACTGTTCTGCGATAATGTCAGGTGTTGGACACGCACTTATCAGTCTTTCATACGTGTCGCAGAAAGATTTTAGTCTGTTCTGCGTGAGTTTATTGTGCACGTACTGTGCAGACATGTCAAGAAACATTTTGGCATGTTCAGCAGTCCATACGGGTGTTGGTGTGTAAGGCGATCCACCATCAACCTTCTGTTTCTTACTTACACGCCGGCGCGATACAGCGCATTTCTTTGGCGCTAATGCATCAGCTGAATTGGCAGATGCTGCTTCCGCGTTGTTATTTGCAGATTCTGTAGCTTGACACAGACGTATATTCTTACGCCTACTACTCTCCGTATTCCCGGTGTGTGCGATTGGCGCGTTGCTTTCTTCACGATCCGCGACACACCTGAGTGAATGTGGTTCCGTTCTCACATCCGCTCTGTTCTCAAATCCATAATTGGGCTGTTGCAAATCTCGCGAATGATGCTCCTCCGTAACTAAAGAAAAGATACGTGGTGTAGTTAACCGCTAAGCGGGCGAGATATAGGAAAAGCTACAGGCCCCACTTTAGTCTGATTCAACGCGCTATTTGTAAAGCTACCAGTACCGATTATCTGTGAAACCGATGTATGATTGTCTGTATAAGTACACTATAGAGCGGCCTAGTCATATATACTTACAAGTATCCCCCGGGTGCTAATCTACAGAGAATGCTGAATTAACAGACATCACGCTGTTCGCTCGCGGCCGTATGGGGCTGATTTCTCCGTCAAACTGCAACCTCACGGGCGATACTTTAGCAGCTGTAAATAAAATATAACATACATGAATGCGCAAAGCACTCACAAAGCTAACTTGACACACGTAAATAAAACTAGTTACCGCAGAAATTTTTATCTGCATGTATAAGAACACTATAGAGCTGCGTAGACATATATGCTTACAAGCATGAGACGTGTAGTGTACTTCAGAGATTGGTGAATTAAACGGTGTGGAGTTGATCGGTAGTTGTCGTCTGGGGCTGTTTTCTTTTTCAAGCTGCAGACTCCTGCACGCTAGTTTAGCAGCTGTAAATAAAATATAGCCGCTAGTTATCGGTGGGGACGCATGGTACAGAGGATGCAAACACATATCAACAGTATTTCAAGGACCCGATACCTTTTCTATTCCAGCGCCGTGTGGTTAGCGAATCACTCCATCTTTTAGGAGCGTAGGGTACCGCGCGAGTTAGAGGATTATAGTTCGATTCTACGAACTCGACACCTGAATCCTGGGGATCCTCCACGATCTCAACATCAGAATCGCGATGCTCGAGCGGCTCAGCCGCCACGTTGTTTTCAACCGCCCGGTCCGCTTGGTGGCGAGTTGTATCTGTATGAGAAAATGTATTTAATTACCCGGCTAGATACATAGGTTTAAAACATCTGATATATCTATAGGCTTCTTGCCTGTGACAGACTGGTGAGAACTGGAGGCTCGTCGCCCGCTAGCAGAGTTGCCATCCTCTAACAGGTTCTGCGTAATGAACCAGTTCTCATAGGCGTAGTCTGAAAGGACTCCCACTTCTTAAATAAGAAAGAATGAAATATGTCACTTATATATACAAAGCGCAGACTCAGACAGCCCGAGACAATACGGCGTACACTATATACGGTGTAAAACTTACCCGATTGTTCTGGTGAAAGCATAGCAGTATATTGACCGCGAGAATATCTGGACTCCATCTTGAATAAAAAGGGTCCGCTATTGAATTAAAGCAAATAAAGATCAAGTATGAAAACACGACTAACCTGTTCATGCAAATACTACACAAACTTAAATATAATTGAAACAAACGTGGATATTCACGAGACATAAAAAATACTCAC
The DNA here is from genome assembly GCA_033576555.1 of Oophaga sylvatica. Taxonomy (NCBI): domain Eukaryota; kingdom Metazoa; phylum Chordata; class Amphibia; order Anura; family Dendrobatidae; genus Oophaga; species Oophaga sylvatica. Next base: position 219,667,519 of record JARQOD010000004.1, read on the forward strand.
TTTAGCTCTAAAGATCTGGCGTGTGTTCTGCGAGGTGCGAACCCTTACAAGTGCGAGTTGTATTGCTTGTGAGCCGGCTGTATTTATTAGGAGTAGCAGAGAGAACCCGCCCTCTGTCAATGAGGGGTAGAAAAAAATCCCATTAATGTTTTACAGAGCCATCATGCCGGTGAAACAATATTAGAGAACCAATATTTCACAACCGAACCAACAACATCATTACCCTGTAGCTGTAAATTTATAACGGCTACTATTAATATTAATAATTAATATAGACTGATGCTAAAATCCATACAGTTAATTTTATTTTAGCTGACAGGGCTGTTAGCTAGACATGTTTTAATAATATAAATCTGTAGTTATATACGCTGCGCTGATAAGTTAATAGAAAAGGTGTCGGGCCTTGAAATACTGTTGATATGTGTTTGCATCCTCTGTACCATGCGTCCCCACCGATAACTAGCGGCTATATTTTATTTACAGCTGCTAAACTAGCGTGCAGGAGTCTGCAGCTTGAAAAAGAAAACAGCCCCATACGACAACTACCGATCAACTCCACACCGTTTAATTCACCAATCTCTGAAGTACACTACACGTCTCATGCTTGTAAGCATATATGTCTACGCAGCTCTATAGTGTTCTTATACATGCAGATAAAAATTTCTGCGGTAACTAGTTTTATTTACGTGTGTCAAGTTAGCTTTGTGAGTGCTTTGCGCATTCATGTATGTTATATTTTATTTACAGCTGCTAAAGTATCGCCCGTGAGGTTGCAGTTTGATGGAGAAATCAGCCCCATGCGGCCGCGAGCGAACAGCGTGATGTCTGTTAATTCAGCATTCTCTGTAGATCAGCACCCGGGGGATACTTGTAAGTATATATGACTAGGCCGCTCTATAGTGTACTTATACAGACAATCATACATCGGTTTCACAGATAATCGGTACTGGTAGCTGTACAAATAGCGCGTTGAATCAGAGTAAAGTGGGGCCTGTAGCTTTTCCTATATCTCGCCCGCTTAGCGGTTAACTACACCACGTATCTTTTCTTTAGTTACGGAGGAGCGTCATTCGCGAGATTTGCAACAGCCCAATTATGGATTTGAGAACAGAGCGGATGTGAGAACGGAACCACGTTCACTCAGGTGTGTCGCGGATCGTGAAGAAAGCAACGCGCCAATCGCACACACCGGGAATACGGAGAGTAGTAGGCGTAAGAATATACGTCTGTGTCAAGCTACAGAATCTGCAAATAACAACGCGGAAGCAGCATCTGCCAATTCAGCTGATGCATTAGCGCCAAAGAAATGCGCTGTATTGCGCCGGCGTGTAAGTAAGAAACAGAAGGTTGATGGTGGATCGCCTTACACACCAACACCCGTATGGACTGCTGAACACGACAAAATGTTTCTTGACATGTCTGCACAGTACGTGCACAATAAACTCACGCAGAACAGACTAAAATCTTTCTGCGACACGTATGAAAGACTGATAAGTGCGTGTCCAACACCCGACATTATCGCAGAACTGTGCGATTTTAAACAAAATTATGCAAATGTATGCTTTTAAACAAAAATTATACAACTGTGCAGTGAACTTCTGTGAAATAAACCTGTCTGCCTGAGAACGTACGGTTATGAATTGAAAAAATAATTAAAATGCTCACGCATTACAACCTAGGGGATCGATACACGAGCCCCAGCGCATTTACACAACTATGATGCCACTGGAAATGCCAGCATTCACGAGCAAACACTCGGTCATAGCAGGGAGCATCTTGATACCACATACAGAAATTCTCGCGGGGCGCCTCTGTAGGCAATAGTGTTTGTGATAGTGGTGAGAGTTTGGGGATGATAGTTGTACGCACGACTTTTTACTGTTCTTTACCAATGGTAAATTTTCAGGATATACATTTATAGCCCACAATGCAGGTTGCCACGATTCTTACTTTATTGTTAGGGCAATGGTTTTGAAAACTAGCGGTAAATGTGATAGCCCTAGGTGTTGTGATCTTGTGTGTGACGATACCTGATTTGTCTATAAGGTTCATAGACTCGCTAAATTTTATCCCATGAAGCTCACTAAATTACCTCAGGCCGCGGGATTTTCAGTTTTCCACACTTTTTTAATACCTGTGAAAACGAAGCTACGTAGGTCCCATACCCGATGTGAAATATTATGGGCTAGAGTACATGGCACTGTGTGCTTCTGGTATGGCATGAGAGTCCGAAACACAGGTATGTTAAAAGTTTGTACCCAATTTATTGCTGAATACTGGTCAAAATCGTTGCATAGGAGTGGGAATGTACCAAAAATAGGCCTGTACACGTCCCGAAATAACGAATTTGCTCTGAATTTGTCATCAAGTTGCTGGAATCGTGTTAGTAATCAATTTAATATTGAACTGTAGGGGTCCGTGTATCCTAGCAGCTACACTGACACGTCCCGAAATAACGAATTTGCTTCCTAGCGGATACACTGACACATCCCGAAATAACGAATTTGCTCTGAATTTGTCATCAAGTGCTGGAATCGTGTTAGTAATCAATTTAATACACCTTGATTCGCTACAATATTCGTATGGTAACTAATAAAATAGCAACTGAGAGTCAGAAACATTTGTCATGTGCCAAATATTACCATCAACTGTTCACATGGGCTTTGTGACGGAAGACTTACACATCGTTGGTTGATGACCCGGAGGTACGTCAGTAAACTTTGGAAACATATATTACAATTTTTTGTTGAGTAGTGGTCAAAATCGTTGCATAGGAGTGGGCATGTGCCAAAATAGGTCGGAACACGTCCAACATGCCTCTCTTTTATATCTGAGGGGCTTAGCATCGTTAAAAATAGTCCCAAAATAACGAATTTGTTGTGAATTTGTCATCAAGTTACCTGAATCGTGTTAGTAATCAATTTAATACACCTTGATTCGCTACAATATTCGTATGGTAACTAATAAAATAGCAACTGAGAGCCAGAAACATTTGTCATGTGCCAAAATATTACCATCAACTGTTCACATGGGCTTTGTGACGGAAGACTTACACATCGTTGGTTGATGACCCGAAGGTACGTCAGTAAACTTTGGAAACATATATTTTCCGTATCATCTTTGTACATAAATAGTATACACTAAGTAATGGCCCATCCTATGCCTGTATTCTCACATGAAACAGTTAAAAAATAGTCCCAAAATAACGAATTGTTGTGAATTTGTCATCAAGTTGCCTGAATCGTGTTAGTAATCAATTTAATACACCTTGATTCGCTACAATAGTTGTATGGTAACTAATAAAATAGCAGTGAGAGTCAGAAACATTTGTCATGTGCCAAAATAGTCCGGGACACGTCCCAACATGCCTCAATTTTTGTTGAATGGTGATCAAAATGCTGTGGGTGCATAAGTGTTTAAAAATGATTCAGCGGATCAGCACCATCTATGAAATATGGTGTTTTCCAAACACCAGCGATGATCTGTTTGCCCCCCATACATTAAACTACACTATAGGGGTAAACTGTAGGGGTCCGTGTATCCGAAATAACGAATTTGTTGTGAATTTGTCATCAAGTTGCCGTAATCGTGTTAGTAATCAAATTAATATACACTGATTCGCTACAATAGTCGTAAACATCGTTAAAAAATAGTCCCAAAATAACGAATTTGTTGTGAATTTGTCATCAAGTTACCTGAATCGTGTTAGTAATCAATTTAATACATCTTGATTCGCTACAATATTCGTATGGTAAACTAATAAAATAGCAGCAGAGAGTCAGAAACATTTGTCATGTGCCAAAATATTACCATCAACTGTTCACATGGGCTTTGTGACGGAAGACTTACACATCGTTGGTTGATGACCCGGAGGTACGTCAGTAAACTTTGGAAACATATATTTTCCGTATCATCTTTGTACATAAATAGTATACACTAAGTAATGGCCCCATCCTATGCCTGTATTCTCACATGAAACAGTTAAAAAATAGTCCCAAAATAACGAATTGTTGTGAATTTGTCATCAAGTTGCCTGAATCGTGTTAGTAATCAATTTAATACACCTTGATTCGCTACAATAGTCGTATGGTAACTAATAAAATAGCAGCTGAGAGTCAGAAACATTTTTCATGTGCCAAAATAGGCCGGGACACGTCCCAACATGCCTCAATTTTTGTTGAATGGTGATCAAAATGCTGTGGGTGCATAAGTGTTTAAAAATGATTCAGCGGATCAGCACCATCTATGAAATATGGTGTTTTCCAAACACCAGCGATGATCTGTTTGCCCCCATACATTAAACTACACTATAGGGGTAAACTGTAGGGGTCCGTGTATCCGAAATAACGAATTTGTTGTGAATTTGTCATCAAGTTGCCGTAATCGTGTTAGTAATCAAATTAATACACACTGATTCGCTACAATAGTCGTATGGTAACTAATAAAATAGCATCTGAGAGTCAGAAACATTTGTCATGTGCCAAAATAGGCCGGGACACGTCTCAACATGCCTCAGTTTTTTGTTGAATGGTGCTCAAAATCGAATATTATGGACTAGAGTACATGGCACCGTGTGCTTCTGGTATGGCATAATGGTCCGAAACACAGGTATGTTAAAAAGTTTGTGAAATAGTTTTATTTTAATTACAGACTAGCAGTACACAGATATGACTTGCACACTCCCATACATTAAACTACACTATAGGGATGAACTGTAGGGACAGTTTTCTTGAAAAAGCGACCATCCTATGCCTGTATTCTCACATGAAACAATCACTATGTTTACTCCTGGCCTTAAAAGAGCCTTATAAATCAAGATTCACAATAGAGTGATCTCTGTACAAACCTCTATACACAATACAGGACTAATTACTGTTTGTGGTTTCTAGCAACTGAATTACCATATCTAAATACTCTGCTAAGTAGGGACCTTCATGCAATTGTAGTTACAGGGCATGACACTAGTCATGACAGTTCATGTCAGCACTGCTGCTAATAAGTGAGCTATCTCTAACAAACCCTGCTAGAAATGAGGGCTATACACAATATAGCTGAGATGTCCCCACTAAATATACATCTCCAAACTTTTACATACATATAAAACAAGCCTTTTATACTGGAGTCTGTATTTCACTAAGAGTCTGTATTTCACTAAAAATTCTTATATACTGGAGTCTGTACTACAGACTCTGCTAGAAAATAGCTTTACATTTACTGGGTCCTTAAAAGTATCTACCCACAAAAAAGAATAAAATCAAGATTCGCTCTTTAACCCCTTCCCGACCTTTGACACAGCGTATGCGTCATGAAAGTCGGTGCCAATCCGACCTATGACGCATACCCTGCGTCATGAAAGGATCGCGTTCCTGCGGGCCGGGAGACCGGGGTCACTCAAAGGTCACCCGACCCGCAGTTACAGGACCCTTTGTGCTTCACCACAGGGGGGTTGGCTTAACCCCCCCGTGGCCACGATCGCTCTGATTGGCTGTTAAAAGTGAAACAGCCAATCAGAGCAATCTGTAATATTTCACCAATTTAATTGGTGAAATATTACAATCCAGCCATGGCTGATGCTGCAATAGCATCTGCCATGGCTGGACACCGAGACCTGACCCCCCCCACACGTAGTCACGGCGGCGATCGGCCGCCGCCACCGAAAGATGGCAGCGATCGGTCACCGCCGTCACTAACAGCTCCCCTCCTCCTTTGCTCCGGTGCCCCCACCTTCCGATCCCCCCCCCTAACCTTCCGACCACCCTACTCACCTCTCCCGATCCACCGATGTCCCTGGATCGGTCCCGGCGTCCGCCCGGCCTCTTCATGGGCGCCGCCATCTTGGAAAATGGCGGGCGCATGCGCAGTGCGCCCGCCGGCCGGCGCATGCGCAGTGCGCCCCCCAGTGTCCAAAAATTTATTTTGATCACTGTGATAAACTGTCACAGTGATCAAAATAAAAAAAAGTAAATGAACCCCCCCTTTATCATAGGTAGGGACAAATAAAAAAAATAAAGATTTTTTTTTTTTTCCTATTAGGCCCTGTGCACACGTTGCGGATTTTGCTGCGGATCCGCGGCGTATTTTGCTGCGGATCCGCGGCGGATTTCGCTGCTGATCCGCGGCGGATCAGCAGCGAAATCAGCCGCGGATGCGCAGCGATATCCGCCGCAGATCAGCAGCGAAAACCGCCGCGGATCCGCAGCAAAATACGCCGCGGATCCGCAGCAAAATCCGCAAAATGTGGCGGATTTCGCTGCGGATCCGCTGCGGATTTCGCTGCAGATCCGCGGCGGATTTCGCTGCTGATCCGCGGCGGATTTCGCTGCTGATCCGCGGCTGATTTCGCTGCTGATCCGCCGCGGATTTCGCTGCGGATCCGCGGCGGATTTCGCTGATGATCCGCGGCGGATTTCGTGGCGGATCCGCGGCGGATTTCGCTGCTGATCCGCGACTGATTTCACTGCGGATCCGCGACTGATTTCGCTGCGGATCCGCGACTGATTTCGCTGCGGATCCGCGACTGATTTCACTGCTGATCCGCGGCGGATTTCGCTGCTGATCCGCGGCGGATGTCGCTGCTGATCCGCGGCGGATCCGCGGCTGATTTCGCTGCTGATTCGCGGCGGATTTCGCTGCTGATTCGCGGCGGATTTCGCTGCTGATCCGCGGCAGATTTCGCTGCTGATCCGCTGCGGATTTTGCTGCGGATCCGCAGCGGATTTCGCTGCTGATCCACGACTGATTTTGCTGCTGATTCGCTGCGGATCCGCAGCGGATTTCGCTGCTGATCCGCAGCTGATTTCGCTGCTGATCCGCTGCGGATCCACAGCGGATTTCGCTGCTGATCCACGGCTGATTTCGCTGCTGATCCGCGGCTGATTTCGCTGCTGATCCGCGGCTGATTTCGCTGCTGATCCGCGGCGGATTTCGCTGCTGATCCGCGGCAGATTTCGCTGCTGATTCGCTGCTGATCCGCGGCGGATTTCGCTGCTGATCCGCGACTGATTTTGCTGCTGATTCGCTGCGGATCCGCAGCGGATTTCGCTGCTGATCCGCGGCTGATTTCGCTACTGATCCGCGGCTGATTTCGCTGCTGATCCGCGGCTGATTTCGCTGCTGATCCGCGGCTGATTTCGCTGCTGATTCGCTGCAGATCCGCGGCGGATTTTGCTGCGGATCCGCGGCTGATTATCTGCTGATTCATCTGCGCTAGCGGGTATAGCATAACGCGATCGCGTTATGCTATACCGTTACCAGCCGTTCACCGCTATGTGTTGAACGGGCTGGTAAAACGCAATATGAACCCAGCCTTAGGGTTAGAACTAGGGTTAGGGTTAGCATTAGGGTTAAGATAAGAATTACGGTTAGGGTTGGAATTTGGGTTAGGGTTGGAATTAGGGTTAGGGTTGGAATTAGGGTTAGGGTTGGAATTAGGGTTAGGGTTGGAATTAGGGTTAGGCTTGTAGTTAGGTTTATGGTTAGAGTTGGGATTAGGGTTAGGGGTGTGTTGGGGTTAGGGTTATGATTAGGGCTTGTATTAGGGTTAGGTGTGTGTAGGGGTTAGGGTTGGGGTTAGGGGTGTGTTGGGGTTAGGGTTGGAGTTAGAATTGAGGGGTTTCCACTATTTAGGCACATCAGGGGGTCTCCATACGCGACATGGCGCCACCATTGATTCCTGCAAATTTTGCGTTCAAAAAGTCAAACAGTGCTCCCTTTATTCCAAGCCCCGACGTGTGCCCAAACAGTGGTTTACCCCCACATATGGGGTATCAGCGTACTCGGGAAAAATTGCACAACAACTTTGGGGGTTCTAATTTCTCCTGTTAACATTGGGAAAAAAAATTGGGGACTAAAAATTATTTTTGTGGAAAAAAAAATGATTTTATATTTTCACGGCTCTGCGTTATAAACTTCTGTGAAGGACTTGGAGATTCAAAGTGCTTATCACACATCTATAGGAGTTCCTTGGGGGATATAGTTTCCAAAATGGGGTCACTTGTGGGGAGTTTCTACTGTTTAGGCACATCAGGGACTCTGCAAACGTAACATACACCCGAAGACCATTCCATCAAGTGGGCATTTCAAAACTTCACTACTTCCCATCCGAGCCCCGACGTGTGCCCAAACAGTGGTTCCCCCCCACATATGGGGTACTAGCGTACTCAGGAGAAACTGGACAACAACTTTTGGGGTCCAATTTCTCCTGTAACCATTGTGAAAATAAAAAACAGTGGGCTAAAAAATCATTTTTTGAGAAAAAAAAATGATTTTTTATTTTCGCGGCTCTGCGTTATAAACTTCTGTGAAGCACCTGGGGGTTCAAAGTGCTCACTATGCATCTAGATAAGTTCCTTAGGGGGTCTAGTTTCCAAAATGGGGTCACTTGTGGGGAGCTCCAATGTTTAGGCACACAGGGACTCTCCAAATGCGACATGGCAACCGCTAAATATTCCAGCATATTTTCTATTCAAAAAGTCAAATGGCGCTCCTTCCCTTCTGAGCCCTGCCGTGCGCCCAAACAGTGGTTTATGACCACATATGAGGTATCTGTGTACTCAGGAGAAATTGCCAAACAAATTTTAGGATCCAATTTATACTGTTGCCCATGTGAAAATGAAAAAAACTGAGGCTAAAAGAAAATTTTTGTGAAAAAAAGTACTTTCTTTTTTTTACGGATCAATTTGTGAAGCACCTGGGGGTTCAAAGTGCTCACTATGCATCTAGATAAGTTCCTTAGGGGGTCTAGTTTCCAAAATGGGGTCACTTGTGGGGGAGCTCCAATGTTTAGGCACACAGGGACTCTCCAAATGCGACATAGCAACCGCTAAATATTCCAGCATATTTTCCATTCAAAAAGTCAAATGGTGCTCCTTCCCTTCTGAGCCCTGCCGTGCGCCCAAACAGTGGGTTATGACCACATATGAGGTATCTGTGTACTCAAGAGAAATTGCCCAACAAATTTTAGGATCCAATTTATACTGTTGCCCATGTGAAAATGAAAATAACTGAGGCTAAAAGAAAATTTTTGTGAAAAAAAAGTACTTTCTTTTATTTACGGATCAATTTGTGAAGCACCTGGGAGTTCAAAGTGCTCACTATGCATCTAGATAAGTTCCTTAGGGGGTCTAGTTTCCAAAATGGGGTCACTTGTGGGGGAGCTCCAATGTTTAGGCACACAGGGACTCTCCAAATGCGACATGGCAACCGCTAAATATTCCAGCATATTTTCTATTCAAAAAGTCAAATGGCGCTCCTTCCCTTCTGAGCCCTGCCGTGCGCCCAAACAGTGGTTTATGACCACATATGAGGTATCTGTGTACTCAGGAGAAATTGCCCAACAAATTTTAGGATCCAATTTATACTGTTGCCCATGTTAAAATGAAAAAACTGAGGCTAAAAGAAAATTTTTGTGAAAAAAAAGTACTTTCTTTTTTTTACGGATCAATTTGTGAAGCACCTGGGGGTTCAAAGTGCTCACTATGCATCTAGATAAGTTCCTTAGGGGGTCTAGTTTCCAAAATGGGGTCACTTGTGGGGGAGCTCCAATGTTTAGGCACACAGGGACTCTCCAAATGCGACATGGCAACCGCTAAATATTCCAGCATATTTTCCATTCAAAAAGTCAAATGGCGCTCCTTCACTTCTGAGCCCTGCCGTGCGCCCAAACAGTGGTTTATGACCACATATGAGGTATCTATGTACTCAGGAGAAATTCCCCAACGAATTTTAGGATCCAATTTATACTGTTGCCCATGTGAAAATGAAAAAACTGAGGCTAAAAGAAAATTTTTCTGAAAAAAAAGTACTTTCTTTTTTTTACAGATCAATTTGTGAAGCACCTGGGGGTTCAAAGTGATAACTATGCATCTAGATAAGTTCCTTAGGGGGTCTAGTTTCCAAAATGGGGTCACTTGTGGGGGAGCTCCAATGTTTAGGCACACAGGAACTCTCCAAATGCGACATGGCAACCGCTAAATATTCCAGCATATTTTCCATTCAAAAAGTCAAATGGCGCTCCTTCCCTTCTGAGCCCTGCCGTGCGCCCATACAGTGGTTTATGACCACATATGAGGTATCTGTGTACTCAGGAGAAATTGCCCAACAAATTTTAGGATCCATTTTATCCTGATGCCCATGTAAAAATGAAAAAATTGATGCTAAAAGAAAATTTTTGCTGGAAAAATTAAAATGTCCATTTTTTCCTTCCACGTTGCTTTAGTTCATGTGAAGCACCTGAAGGGTTAATAATCTTCTTGAATGTAGTTTTGAGTAGCTTGTGGGGTGCAGTTTTTATAAAGGTGTCACTTTTGGGTATTTTCTGCCATATAGACCCCTCAAAGTGACTTCAAATGTGAGGTGGTCCCTAAAAAAAATGGTTTTGTAAATTTTGCTGTAAAAATGAGAAATTGCTGGTCAACTTTTAACCCTTATAACTTCCTAACAAAAAAAATGTTGTTCCCAAAATTGTGCTGATGTAAAGTAGACATGTGGGAAATGTTATTTATTAACTATTTTGTGCCACATAACTCTCTGGTTTAACAGAATAAAAATTAAAAATTTGAAAATTACAAAATTTTCAGAATTTTCGCCAAATTTCCATTTTTTTTCACAAATAAACGCAAAAATTATCGACCTAAATTTACCACTAACATGAAGCCCAATATGTCACGAAAAAACAATCTCAGAATCGCTAGGATCCGTTGAAGCGTTCCTGAGTTATTACCTCATAAAGGGACACTGGTCAGAATTGCAAAAAATGGCAAGGTCTTTAAGGTCAAAATAGGCTGGGTCTTGAAGGGGTTAATACACCTTTCCTCCACAGACAATCACTTTGATTGAAATTCCCACATTCAACAGCCCAGATTTCCCAGCCACATCAAATCCCAGCTAGACGGCTTAAATGATAGGGGGCGTGTCGACCTGTCAGATTGAGTTTGACGAATACTGGTGCCCCTATACTACTCTTCCTCCCTCCCAGGACCTGGATCCAAGATGGCGCCGGGGTCCTGGAGGGAGGCGGCTTCCTCAGTGCCTGCTGAGAAGCCTGCTGCACTGCCTGAGCGATCGCTGGTGTGACAGAGTGCTGTGCACACTGTCACATCAGCGATCTGATAAAATACAGTGATGTCCCACCCTGGGACAAAGTAAAAAAGTTAAAAAAATAAAAATAAACATGTTTTAAAAAAAAATCCAAAATAAATTAAAAAAAAAAAAATATTCCCCAATAAATTAATTTCTTCCTGTAAATAAAAAAACCAAAACAATAAAAGTACACATATTTGGTATCTCCGCGTCCGTAACGACCCCCCCTATAAAACTGTCCCACTAGTTAACCCCTTTAGTGAACCCCTTAAAAAAAAAAAAAAGCAAAAAATCAATGCTTTATCATCATACCGCCGAACAAAAAGTGGAATAACACGCGATCAAAAAGACCGATATAAAAAAACATGGTACTGCTGAAAACGTCATCTTGTCCCGCAAAAAACGAGCCACCATACAGCATCATCAGCGAAAAAATAAAAAAGTTATAGCTCGCAGAATAAAGCGATGCAAAAATAATTATTTTTTATATAAAATTGTTTTTATTCTATAAAAGCGCCAAAACATAAAAAAATTATATAAATGAGGTATCGCCATAATCGTACTGACCCGAAGAATAAAACTGCTTTATCAATTTTACCACACGCGGAACAATAAAAACGCCTCCCCCAAAAGAAATTCATGAATTGCTGATTTTTGTTCATTCTAACCTCCCAAAAATCGAAATAAAAAGCGATCAAAAAATGTCACGTGCTCAAAAATGGTACCAATAAAAACGTCAACTCGTACCGCAAAAAATAAGACCTCACATGACTCTGTGGGCCAAAATATTCAAAAATTATAGCTCTCAAAATGTGGCGATGCAAAAAACTATTTTTGCGATAAAAAGCGTCTTTTAGCGTGACAGCTGCCAATCATGAAAACCCGCTATAAATAGTAAATCAAACCCCCTTTATCACCCCCTTAGTTAGGGAAAAATAATAAAATTGAAAAAAAGTATTTATTTCCATTTTCCCATTAGGGTTAGGGTTAGGGTTGCGGCTAAAGTTAGGGTTAGGGTTGGCGCTAAAGTTAGGATTAGGGTTAGGGTTGGGATTAGGGGTGTGTTAGGGTTAGGTTTGTGGTTAGGGTTGGGACTAGGGTTAGGGGTGTGTTGGGGTTAGGGTTGGAGTTAGAATTGGGGGGTTTCCGCTGTTTAGGCACATCAGGGGCTCTCCAAATGTGACATGGCGTCTGATCTCAATTCCAGCCAATTCTGCGTTGAAAAAGTCAAACGGTGCTCCTTCACTTCTGAGCTCTGCCATGCGTCCAAACAGTAGTTAATCCCCACATATGGGGTATCAGCGTACTCTGGACCCCAAGAGTTATTGTGCAATTTGTCCTATTTCTTCTGTTACCCTTGGGAAAATAAAAAACTGGGGGCGAAAATATCATTTTTGTAAAAAAAAAAATGATTTTTTTGTTTTTACGGCTGTACATTATAAACTTCTGTGAAGCACTTGGGGCTTCATAGCGCTCACCACACATCTAGATAAGTTCCTTGTGGGGTCTATTTTCCAAAATGGGGTCACTTGTTGGGGATTTCCACTGTTTAGGCGCATCAGGGGCTCTCCATATGCGACATGACGCCCCCAGACCATTCCATCAAAGTCTGCAATCCAAAACGTCACTACTTCCCTTCCGAGCCCCAACGTGTACCCATACAGTAGTTTTCTCCCACATATTGGGTATCAGCGTACTCAGGACAAATTGGACAACAACTTTTGGGGTCCAATTTCTCCTATTACCCTTGTGAAAATAAAATATTGGGGGCGAAAAAATCATTTTTGTAAAAAAAAAAAGGATTTTTTATTTTTACGGCTGTACGTTATAAACTTCTGTGAAGCACTTCGGGGTTCAAAGTGCTCACCACACATCTAGATAAGTTCCTTGTGGGGTCTATTTGCCAAAATGGGGTCACTTGTGGGGGGTTTCCACTGTTTAGGTGCATCAGGGGCTCTCCAAATGTGACATGACGCCCCAGACCATTCCATCAAAGTCTGCAATCCAAAACGTCACTACTTCCCTTCCGAGCCCCGACGTGTGCCCATACAGTAGTTTTCGCCCACATATTGGGTATCAGCGTACTCAGGACAAATTGGACAACAACTTTTGGGTTCCAATTTCTTCTGTTACCCTTGTGAAAATAAAATATTGGGGGCGAAAAAATCATTTTTGTAAAAAAAAAAAAAAAAGATTTTTTATTTTACGGCTGTACGTTATAAACTTTAGTGAAACACCTGGGGGTTCAAAGTTCTCACCACACATCTAGATAAGTTCCTTGAGGGGTCTAGTTTCCAAAATGGTGTCATTTATGGGGGTTTCCACTGTTTAGGCAGATCAGGAGCTCTCCAAACACGACATGGCGTCCAGCCAATTCTGCGTTGAAAAAGTCATACGGCGCTCCTTCCCTTCCAAACTCTGCCATGCACCCAAACAGTGGTTTACCCCCACATATGGGGTATCAGCGCACTCAGGACAAATTGCACAATAACATATGTGGTCCAATTTCTCCTGTTACCCTTGGGAAAATAAAAATTGGGGTGAAAAGATCATTTTTGTGGAAAAAATATGATTTTTAAATTTTACGGCTCTACGTTATAAACTTGTGTGAAGCACTTGGGGGTTCAAATTGCTCATCAAAAAATCTAGATAAGTTCCTTAGGGGGTCTAGTTTCCCAAATGGGGTCATTTGTGGGGGTTTCCACTGTTTAGGCACATCAGGGGCTCTCCAAATGCAACATGGCATCCAATCTCAATTCCAGCCAATTTTGGTTGGAAAAAGTCAAATGGTGCTCCTTCCATTCCGAGCTCTGCCGTGCGCCCAAACAGTGGTTCCCCCCCACATATGGGGTATCAGCGTACTCAGGACAAATTGTACAACAACTTATGTGGTCCAATTTCTCCTGTTACCCTTGGGAAAATAAAAAATTAGTGACTAAAAGATAATTTTTGTGGGAAAAAAATAGGATTTTTTATTTTCATGCCCGGGCATTATAAACTTGTGTGAAGCACTTGGGGGTTCAAAGTGCTCACCAAAGATCTAGATAAGTTCCTAAGGGGGTCTAGTTTCCAAAATGGGGTCACTTTGGGGGGTTTCCACTGTTTAGGCTCATCTGGGGCACTGCAAACGGAACATGACCCCCATCAACGTTTGCATTCCAAAACTTTACTACTTCCTTTCCAAGCCCTGCCGTGCGCCCAAACAGTTTCACCCCTCCACATATGGGGTATCAGCGTACTCAGGACAAATTGGACAACAACTTTTGGGGTCCAATTTCCTTGGGAAAATTCAAAAATTTGGGACTAAAAAATCATTTTTGTGGAAAATTGTTTTTTTTTTTTTTTCACACCCAGGCATTATAAACTTTTGTGAAACACTTGGGGGTTCAATGTGCTCACAACAGATCTAGATAAGTACCTTAGGGGGTCTAGTTTCCAAAATGGTGTCACTTGTGGGGTTTCCACTGTTTAGGCGCATCAGAGGTTCTCCAAACGCGACATGGCATCCAATCTAAATTCCAGCCAATTTTAGTTTGAAAAAGTCAAACGGCGCTCCTTCCCTTACGAGCTCTGCCGTGTGCCCAAACAGTGGTTTTCCCCCACATATTGGGTATTGGCGTACTCAGGAGAAATTGCATAACAACCTTATCTGTCCATTTTCTCCTTTTACCCTTGTGAAAATAAAAAAAAGTTTGTAAAAGATCATTTTTGTGGCTAAAAAGTTAAATATTCATTTTTTCCTTCCACGTTACTTTAGTTCCTGTGAAGCACCTGAAGGGTTAATAAACTTCTTGAATGTGGTTTTGAGTACCTTGAGGGGTGCAGTTTTTAGAATGGTGTCACTTTGGGGTATTTTCTGCCATATAGACCCCTCAAAGTGACTTCAAATGTGAGGTGGTCCCTAAAAAAAATGGCTTTGTAAATTTTGTTGTAAAAATGAGAAATCGCTGGTCAACTTTTAACCCTTATAACTTCCTAACAAAAAAAAATTTTGGTTCCAAAATTGTGCTGATGTAAAGTAGACATGTGGGAAATGTTATTTCTTAACTATTTTGTGTGATATATTTCTCTGTTTTAAGGGAATAAAAATTCAAAGTTTGAAAATTGCAAAATTTTAAAAATTTTCGCCATATTTGCATTTTTTTCAAAAATAAACGCAAGTTATATCGAAGAAATTTTACTTCTAACGTGAAGTACAATATGTCACGAGAAAATAATCTCAGAATCGCGAATATCCGTTGAAGCGTTCCAGAGTTATAACCTCATAAAGAGACAGTGGTCAGAATTGTAAAAATTGGCCCGGTCATTAACGTGCAAACCACCCTTGGGGTGAAGGGGTTAAATGTCACCTGCTTAACCCAGCAGGAAGTACGGCGGCGTCAAAAAATCACTAAAATTGACAAATCCCCAGGCCCGGATGGGATACACCCCGAGTTCTGCAGGAATTAAGTACAGTCATAGATAGACCATTATTTTTAATCTTTAAAGATTCCATAATAACGGGGTCTGTACCACAGGACTGGCGTATAGCAAATGTGGTGCCAATATTCAAAAAGGGGACAAAAACTGAACTTGGAATTATAGACCAGTGAGCTTATCATCTACTGTGGGTAAAATCCTGGAGGGTTTTCTAAGGGATACTATATTAGAGTATCTGAAGAATAACCTCATGACCCAATATCAACAAGGGTTTACGAGAGACCTTTCCTGTCAGACTAATCTGATAAGCTTTTATGAAGAGGTAGGTTCTGGACTGGACCAAGGAAATGCAGTGGACGTGGTGTACATGGACTTTTCAAAAGCTTTTGATATGGTGCCACACAAAAGGTTGATACATAAAATGAGAACAATGGGTATAGGGGAAAATATGTGTAAGTGGGTTAAGAACTGGCTCAGGATAGGAAACAAAGGGTGGTTATTAATGGAGCACACTCGGACTGGGTCACAGTTAGCAGTGGGGTACCACAGGTGGTCAGTATTGGGGCCGCTTCTTTTTAACATATTTATTAATGACCTTGTAGGGGGCATACAGAGTAGCATTTCAATATTTGCAGAGGACACTAAACTCTGCAGGGTAATCAATACAGAGGAGGACAATTTTATATTACAGAAGGATTTATGTAAACTAGAAGCTTGGGCTGATAAATGGCAAATGAGCTTTAATGGGGATCAATGTAAGGTCATGCACTTGGGTAGAACAAAAAAGATGTATAATTATGTGCTTAATTGTAAAACACTGGGCAAAACTGTCACTGAAAAAGACCTGGGTGTATGCGTGGACGACAAACTCACATTTAGTGGCCAGTGTCAGGCAGCTGCTGCAATGGCAAATAAAATAATGGGATGCATTAAAAGAGGCATAGATGCTCATGAGGAGAACATAATTTTACCTCTATACAAGTCACTAGTGTGACCACACTTAGAATACTGTGTACAGTTCTGGTCTCCGGTGTATAAGAAAGACATAGCTGAACTAGAGCGGGTGCAAGAGAGCGACCAAGGTTATTAGAGAACTGAGGGGTCTGCAATACCAAGACAAGTTATTACACTTGGGATTATTTAGTTTGGAAAAATGAAGGCTTAGGGGTGATCTTATTACAATGTATAAATATATGAGGGGACAGTACAAAGACCTTTCTAATGATCTTTTTACTCTTAGACCTGTGACGGGGATGAGGGGGCATCCTCTACGTCTGGAGGAAAGAAGGTTTAGTCATAATCACAGAAGCAGATTCTTTACTGTAAGAGCAGTGAGACTATGGAACTCTCTGCCGTATAATGTTGTAATGAGTGATTCCCTAATAAAATTTAAGAAGGGACTGGATATATCATAGTGCAAGTTGTTTTTTAGATACATGTATACGGCGGGTGCCGTAAATACTAACACATCACCAATTTTCTAAGTAAATATATTTCTAAAGGTGCTATTGACATGAAGTTCTCACCAGATGTTGCTAAGAACCCATCCAATCCACACAGGCAAAGAAATCAAACCATAGATGTACATACTGTAAGTTAAGTTACCTGTATTAATAAGAAATTATAGAGGGAAAAAGTATTGAATATGTTTATTGAAATGTAATTTATACTTCATACACAAGCCTTTGTTGGTGATGACAGCTTGAAGACGCCTTCTGTATGGAGAAATTAGTCACATGCATTGCTCAGTTGTGATTTTGGCCCATTCTTCCACACAAATGCTTTTCAAAT
This sequence comes from Oophaga sylvatica, assembly GCA_033576555.1. Classification (NCBI taxonomy): domain Eukaryota; kingdom Metazoa; phylum Chordata; class Amphibia; order Anura; family Dendrobatidae; genus Oophaga; species Oophaga sylvatica. The sequence continues at coordinate 219,684,808 of JARQOD010000004.1, forward strand.
CCTGAAGGTTCTATGTACTGTGCACTTTAGTTCCTTCCATAAATTTTCTATTGGATTTAGGTCAGGTGATTGGCTGGGCCATTCTAGCAGATTTATTTTCTTTCTCTGAAAACAATTGAGCGTTTCCTTGGCTGTGTGTTTGGGATCATTGCCTTGCTGAAATTTCCAACCTCGTTTCATCTTTGTCAGCTTAGTGGATGGCAGCAGACTTTTATCAAGAATGTCTTGGCACAGGTTGTGGCCTGGCTATGGCGCCGTTCGGACACTCGTTGTGAGAGCTCTCTGGCCTCAGCTATTTACCTGGCCTATACCAGCGTCTACTTGCAGTCTTAAGTGCCCTAATCTAAACCTAAAACATTGTCACCGTGGCTACTCGGGACATACCTCTAGCCAAACACATAACCGAACCAGAAAGAAGTATGATAAATCTAATATCTGCCCTCATATAATTATTGGGGCTACATAGAAAAATCAATATATAGATAAAATATCACAATGAGAGGTATTATGAACAAAATATATATCAATTTTATTGAAGTAATATAAATATACAAAATATGAGACTTATGGACAAGGATACAATGAGAGCAAGATAAAAAACCAGCTAAATCAACTGTCAGAAAGATGAAAGTAGACAGGAATTGAGAGAGAAAACACAAAAACTATACCCTACAAACCGGCAGTCTATGCAAGCAAAATGCTAAATAAGATATAAGTAGTATCGTATGATTACCCCGAGAAGTATGTGGCATGGTGATTGCTTAGTTAGATGAGCCAAAAGGTAGCTTTAATAACACATAGATCTATGTACATCAGCAGTAGATGCCCAGATTGCTAAAATTATATCTATAATGTATTAATATGATGGTGATATCATTAATAAAGGTCACTGAAAAAAATTAATTGAACTGCATATGGGCAAAAATTGCTGACCACATAGTGCCCAGATAAATCAAGGGCAGTCTATCGGATACTAATGTGCATATGTCAAATATAAAGCTGATGTTATATCTATAACTATTGCAGCATAAATATCAGTAAGTCGCACGGCTAAATAAAGAATCACTATGCTGCGTATAAACGGTAGCCAGCCATATACTGCAATAATGGTGTGCAGACATAAGCAATCAATAATGCACGTGGGCTCAAATATCAAGATTCTATATGGTTATGTGTTATCCTGGCATAAATAATTTCCATAATGGAATTTACCGCTGCTGCAGTGTCGGAGCAGACCATAACCATATAAGTGATGAAACACATATATTCAGTCATTTACCTTGTGCCATATTAATCGGGGGGCATATGCTGCCGGCGAGGAGGGAAGTGTGAGACAGCCCCGACGCGCGTTTCACCGCACTCGGCTTCTCAGGAGGCGTGGTCTGTCCAAAGACTGAGGGGTTTAAATACCTCTGTGCGAAGATGATGCACGAATCGGCGCTTAGTCTCGCATGATGCGGAACATAGGCGACACTGACGGCCAAGACGCGCCGCAGGGAATGAAGAGGAGGACCGAGGTCATCGCTCTCCATCCCCATAGCGACGCATCCAGCCCGCGGGCACCCACGGCCCACAGCGCATGCGTGGATAGCGTCTGCGTGCGTACCCGGTAGAGGAATATGAGGGCATAGCTGTGCAGGGTTTTGAAGATAAAAGATAAAGATGAGAACCAATCGAGTATATTGGCATTATAATAGAAGACTTATATACAGATAGCAAAGTGGATCGGTGGCATATCGTTAAATCAAAAAATAAAAAATAGTGATGGGCCAAAGGGATATAGAAATGCCCCCAGATCATTATGGCGAACCAAGGTCGTTATGGCAATTAATGTAGGATAGTAGAAGTTGATAAATCACATATATCACATATGATATTATAACAAAGTAGTCCATAAACATGATAGTCTATAAACATAATAACAGGTCATAGCAGCATATGTATGTAATAAAGTACAAACCTAGGACATAAATAAGAAAAACAATATATAAGAAAACAATATAATATAAATTAAATAATAATAGAACGATAATCAATTATAAAGGGAGTTGTGATGTAACTGCCAATATTAGCAAATGATGTTAATCATGCTGTCATCGTTCTGTATTTACTTCTGTATTTACTTCTTTTTTCTTCAGGCAGTTCATCAGGCAAAGCAACGAAGACCACATGAAGCCAAGGCGCCAGCAGAACCAGAAAGGCTCTCTCCAGATGTCCCAAGACGCACAGACGAGTCATCCAGCAGGGTCACCGAAAGAAGGTAATGAAAGTATTATAGCGGCATTTTCGATTTCGACATCATATGAGTATGGAATAACTGTATAATGATCAAAGATAAAAGTTATAACATTGATTGCACAGTAGATATTAACCCCTAGCGTGAAAAGAAGAAGACAATAACTGTGATTATACAAATTTAAAAAAAATATATATTTACATAGAATAAACGACAGCACAAAATCTATTTACAAAAAGGATTTGAAACTGAGAGCCTCATTTAGACCGTTTGGTGCAAGGGAATCAATGATGACGATCCAGCGGGTTTCTTTCTGAAGTAATTTTTTCATCACATCACCTCCACGAATGCCAATATAAATGCGGTCAATGCCACATACAGAAAAGCCTTTTGGATTGCAGCCATGTTTATCAAAGAAATGCCTTGGAATTGTTTTTAATGTACTAGGATCTGTACATTTAATTGCATTTCTGATATCGCGAATATGTTCTTGTACACGTGTTTTAAGCGATCTAGTTGTCATTCCAATATATATTAGGCTGCAAGAGCATTTGGCATAATAGACAACTGATTCTGTGTGGCAGGTGATGTGATGAACAATTTTGTATGTTTTTTACCCGCTGCGTCACTAAATTCCTTAGTTCTGGGTATAAATGGACATGCGGAACAATCTCCACATGGAAAACTGCCCCATGGGGGGCCTTTACTTGAACCAAAAAAGTTAGTTTTAGGGGGAATGTAGTGGCATATGATGTCGAAATCGAAAATGCCGCTATAATACTTTCATTACCTTCTTTCGGTGACCCTGCTGGATGACTCGTCTGTGCGTCTTGGGACATCTGGAGAGAGCCTTTCTGGTTCTGCTGGCGCCTTGGCTTCATGTGGTCTTCGTTGCTTTGCCTGATGAACTGCCTGAAGAAAAAAGAAGTAAATACAGAAGTAAATACAGAACGATGACAGCATGATTAACATCATTTGCTAATATTGGCAGTTACATCACAACTCCCTTTATAATTGATTATCGTTCTATTATTATTTAATTTATATTATATTGTTTTCTTATATATTGTTTTTCTTATTTATGTCCTAGGTTTGTACTTTATTACATACATATGCTGCTATGACCTGTTATTATGTTTATAGACTATCATGTTTATGGACTACTTTGTTATAATATCATATGTGATATATGTGATTTATCAACTTCTACTATCCTACATTAATTGCCATAACGACCTTGGTTCGCCATAATGATCTGGGGGCATTTCTATATCCCTTTGGCCCATCACTATTTTTTATTTTTTGATTTAACGATATGCCACCGATCCACTTTGCTATCTGTATATAAGTCTTCTATTATATTGCCAATATGCTCGATTGGTTCTCATCTTTATCTTTTATCTTCAAAACCCTGCACAGCTATGCCCTCATATTCCTCTACCGGGTACGCACGCAGACGCTATCCACGCATGCGCTGTGGGCCGTGGGTGCCGCGGCGGGCTGGATGCGTCACTATGGGGATGGAGAGCGATGACCTCGGTCCTCCTCTTCATTCCCTGCGGCGCGTCTTGGCCGTCAGTGTCGCCTATGTTCCGCATCATGCGAGACTAAGCGCCGATTCGTGCATCATCTTCGCACAGAGGTATTTAAACCCCTCAGTCTTTGGACAGACCACGCCTCCTGACGAAGCCGAGTGCGGTGAAACGCGCGTCGGGGCTGTCTCACACTTCCCTCCTCGCCGGCAGCATATGCCCCCCGATTAATATGGCACAAGGTAAATGACTGAATATATGTGTTTCATCACTTATATGGTTATGGTCTGCTCCGACACTGCAGCAGTGGTAAATTCCATTATGGAAATTATTTATGCCAGGATAACACATAACCATATAGAATTTTGATATTTGAGCCCACGTGCATTATTGATTGCTTATGTCTGCACACCATTATTGCAGTATATGGCTGGCTACCGTTTATACGCAGCATAGTGATTCTTTATTTAGCCGTGCGACTTACTGATATTTATGCTGCAATAGTTATAGATATAACATCAGCTTTATATTTGACATATGCACATTAGTATCCGATAGACTACCCTTGATTTATCTGGGCACTATGTGGTCAGCAATTTTTGCCCATATGCAGTTCAATTAATTTTTTTCAGTGACCTTTATTAATGATATCACCATCATATTAATACATTATAGATATAATTTTAGCAATCTGGGCATCTACTGCTGATGTACATAGATCTATGTGTTATTAAAGCTACCTTTTGGCTCATCTAACTAAGCAATCACCATGCCACATACTTCCTCGGGTAATCATACGATACTACTTATATCTTATTTAGCATTTTGCTTGCATAGACTGCCGGTTTGTAGGGTATAGTTTTTGTGTTTTCTCTCTCAATTCCTGTCTACTTTCATCTTTCTGACAGTTGATTTAGCTGGTTTTTTATCTTGCTCTCATTGTATCCTTGTCCATAAGTCTCATATTTTGTATATTTATATTACTTCAATAAAATTGATATATATTTTGTTCATAATACCTCTCATTGTGATATTTTATCTATATATTGATTTTTTTATGTAGCCCCAATAATTATATGAGGGCAGATATTAGATTTATCATACTTCTTTCTGGTTCGGTTATGTGTTAAGTGCCCTAATGCCAGGAAGGCTGGACTACAATTTCAGGCTTCAGTGGAATCCATTCTGGACTACACAGAAGGGAACATTAAGCTGACTCAGTATATTCCCCTAGAAGCCCTGCACGTGCCATCATGGTGGATGCGTAAGTAGCTTTGAGACCATGACAAGACTGCTCCCTGCCTCATACACCTTCTCAAGATCCCTGGTCCTCTCCTCTCCGTGAGGAATTCATTCACAGCTCCAGACGGTCATTACCTTCTTCTACGGCTGGTCCTATCCAGGGCTTACAACTATAAATTGGCACCATACCTACCAAGATAGACATGGAGAAGTACATTTACTGCCTGAAAGCATGGAAGCAGTTTGCAACACGGAGATAAGATCTCTGAGAAAGGACCTGACTCTGCTGAACAACTCAGTCCAATCTTTGGAAACCACAACACAACATCTATACTTTAATCCTACAAAAATGGAGCCAGATGCCCTTAATAAATAAGGTGAAGTGATACATAATAATGTTAATAAACTGTACAAATCTTTATTAGCTCACTCAAATACATAGTATGGGTATAAATAACCCACAAGACAATACAGGACGAGTAAAAAACAAGGGGGGAACACAATTACTCGAATGATGTACATATGAAGGCACAAGATCCAGGATACATCACTATATCTATATCATAATGACATAGTATAAGTAGTACACAAAGGAAAAAGCAAATGATATATATATATATTGTAAGCTTTTCAGGGATATAGCTCTGGGATCGCCGTCCGGGTAGACGGAGTGGCACGGAAACAGTTCATTCACAGACAGCAGTTCTGGTAAAAACTGGCCGCAACCAGTTTTATTAAAGTCCACAGCAAACAGAACATAATCAAAACCAAATCATAAACATAAGCCCTGGGCTTGTCCAGCCACTTACTACACTTAGATAGATTTCCCTCTCTATCCGGGTCCAGACTCTAACAGCCTGTCCCCAAAACAACACATATGTTCAGTTGTTATCAACATGGAGGTTCGCAGAGTCTCCTCCTTGTGTCTGAAGGCATATCCAACGTCCAGACTTGAGAGAGCTCCCCTCCTATTCAGCAGCTATCCGATGGATTCTCACAGAGACTACTCCTGTGTCCTGGGTACATCGAGCACCCAGACTGAGACAGCTCATACTCCTGGAGACTCCTTCTTGTGCCTGGACTCCTTGTCCAGACTAAGCGAGCTCTCTGTCTGTGTTCGCAGACACCTACTTCTGGTCTCCTAATTAACAGCTGAGTGGTTTCAGGCCTGAGCTGCAAGTGTGTACTGAATGTAAGGTGTAGTGACCTTTCTCTACCACTAGGTTTACAAAGCCATACATTTCCCTTATACCAGTCAGCAAAGTATCTAGGTGAAATGTACACCCCATTCAACACACATACTCTCACTGTCTCACATATCCCCCCCTCTTCTCCAGACCGGAGGGCTGGTCATCCAGACCGGAGGGCTGGTCAACAATCCAAAAGAGACAGTGAACTCTGGACCAGTCATGGCCCTCATCAGCTTCATCTTCACTACTGTCATCTGTATCTTTACCTGAGCCATAGCCAACATCAGCTTTCTCTTCATCTGAAGCATCCGCACTACCCTGTACCCTCCCAGGCCTATGCTCTCTGCGGGCCTCGGGTATCCTGCACGGTTTCATCTTGACCTTAGTGCCGGGCTCAGTTTCTATATAGTGCCTGACCAGAGAAGTACGACCCGGCACATCAGAACACTTCTGCTGACTCTTCCTCAGAAACTCACGTACCTCCTGTCCTTGGTGCACTGACCATGTGTCACCAACTATCACAGGAGGTATAGGGGTTTTTCACTTTTCTCTAGTTCCCCTTGAACCCTCTTTAGCACATCTACTTTCTTGAATATCGGTTGACTCATAAAGTCTATTTCACAGACCTTAAGCTCCTCTGCCATGGTCTCTGACCATTTTAAGCTACACTGTTCAAATGATTGGGACTGTAGAAGGAGCTGATCGTTTTTCTTTTGCAGTAACACCAATCCATCCGCCAAGTCTCCAGCTGAATTGCAATGTTCTACCGTGCCAACAGCATTCTTATATAGAGCCTTAGACTTATTGAGCAGCATTTGCTCTTGCAACGAAGAGATTCCCTGTATCCTTCCTTTTACTTCATTGACCTTCTCACGAAGATGCTCATGGCTTCATCACACTCCTTCATCACAGTTTGGAGTTTTTTCTGAGAAGTAATCAATTCATCTGGTACCTGTTGGACGTCTTTTATGTCTTCGGCCCCTTCTTCAGGCTCTTCTGGTAGAACATGCTCAGAAGCCCTACCGTCTGTCTTACATTCTACCTCTTCAGTCACATCATTATGGTCTCCAATATTTCCATTTATTCCGGCTTTCAAGTTCTCCTTGATAGCTGCATCTGTATACTCAGAACCCGCCGGATTCTTCTCTTCCACCACGTTCTGCATCCCATCTGAGCTCCTGTGTGTCTGCAGCGGCAACAGAGTGACACATCGCTTTTCCCATTTGTTGGGACGTGGCTCCGATGTAGACTCCATGAAAGTGCGCTTGAGCTCACCAATGCCAGCCTGATGTCTCAAAATCTCATCTTGTGATTTATCCAGATCCTTGGTGTCACTCGGGAACACCGCTGGGGCTCCGGGCGCCGAACTTCCAGCCTGAGCTTCACGAGTTGCAGCTACTGATCCGAACCGTAACCCGTCCACGCTGCTGTCTTCGGCAGAAACAGATTCCTGGACAGAGTCAATCCCCATATCTTCAGTCTTGTTCCTCACAGCTTCACTTGAGACCTCAGCTTCTGATGAGGCATCTGGCTTGGTGACTACCACTTCTATGGCTCCTTCCACCTCTGCAGCATCTCCCTCAGAGTCCCTGGCATGATGCAGATCCACACCACACGTCGACAACTTCCCACTTCCAACATCCTCCACTTGTGCTGTGTTCAGTCTCAGAGTCCTGCCTTCAAAGCTCAGCTCTCCTCCTTTCACCTTAGTCTTCGCCAGGGAACCGGCCAACTGTAAAACATCTTCAGATGCCATCTTCTGTCCGGCTGTAAGGTCAGCATCAGCTTTCTTCTCAGGACTCTCAACCTCCTCTGCTACCATGCCTTCCTCATTTGCACTGGTTGCTTTATTGTCATCAGATGATTCACTATCACTACCACTATCCCTGTCTGACCCCTTTTTCTCAGCCACATCCGGCTCACTTTCAGGGTTATACAAAAAACATTCTCATTCTCATCCTGCTCACTTTCAGGGTATACAATTCATTCTCATTCACATCCTGATCTGGAACCTTAGTTAACATGTCATCCACAACATGAACTTCACCATCTGGTCCCTCAAGTATGTGACTATGTGACAACCCCAGCACTATACTTCTATATAGCTCAGGTACTAGGAGCTGGCTCACGACCTCTCCCTGGACTTCAGTGTCCCTATACAACAGGTTAGTGTTTATGGCAACATGAGGAAACCTCTCCTCAGAGCCAGGCTCTTGGGAAACCTCATTTAAACAATTATATTTTCCTGTGCCGTTTTAAGAGTGGGATCTCGCCATTGTTCACTCTCAAAATTGTCACAGGACACAGGTAAGTCTGGGACACTCGGTTCCCGAGAACCACCATCCTCGTCTCCCACCATCACCTGCAAAGGAATTTCATCTCTATCACAGTCATCATCACTATCAATATCATTATCATGATTATGATCAGTATCATCATCACTATCATGATCATCATCATTATCATTATCAGCATCAGCATCATTATCATGGTCATCATCATTATCATGATCATCATCATCACATAAGTTTAACGGCCCACTAGCATTGTGTTCCGCCCCTCGGACTGCGCACCCTCAGTAGAGCTTCATCACACTGTCCATCAGAAACATTTTTCCCCAGAGATCCTTAGACCGGGGAAAGTCATTACCCAATATGACGGGGTGCACCCGGTTCTTCACTACCCCCACTTCACATGAAACCTCCCCGCGTTTGGGGATCAAGTCCACGACAGTCTCTGGGTAGACTTTGGTGTCTCCATGGACACACACCACACTCAGGTGTTTATCAGGGATGAAGTCCCTATCAATCAGGCTGTCACACACGGAAGTCACTGGACTCTCCGAGTCCAAGAGGGCCTGTGCTGGGCAGTCATTTACAACCACCGGGGACACCTGTGGTCCAGTCTCTTCGGCTGAGGTGGACACACACACAAGTTCTGCGCAGGGAGAGAGGGATCTGCCAACATCACAATCCATAGGCTCCCCCTCTATTGGACAGTTGGCTGCAATTTCACGACATCTCCAACACTGTCCATCACACTTTCCCACCCACATGACCCCAACAGCTGGAACGCTCTTACCGGGAGAGTTCGGTGTCCAGGAACTCTGAAGTGACGACCTCTCAGACGGCTGGTCACGGAGGCAGCCTTTGGTAGCGAAGGCCCTCTCCCTCAGGCTGACCAGACGAGGGGCGTCTGGGTGGTCTCGTTGTCCGACCTCCGGCTGTACCTCAGGAGGACGTGCGCTGGTGTAGCTGTCCACTATCACCTCCTTGATCCCATGAGCAGGGTTGCCGACGGCAGACTCCCAACTGCATCTCCAGTCATGAACTCCCCTGGCACGGGCTGTCACCGTAACACCCAGCCGGGCAAGAATCTCCGCTTTCAGCTTGCCATAGTCTTGGCTGTCCTGCTCGCTCAGGTCAGCATAAGCCCTTTGGGGTTCTCCAGTCAGATAGGGTGCGACCATCATGGCCCATTCAGATAGTGGCAGATTCTCCTTCTCTGCCAGTCCCTCAAACATAGTGAGATATGCCTCCACATCGTCACGAGGCGTCATCTTTTTCAGGGTCCGTCTTACCGCCTTCTTTACAGCGGACAATGCAGGTGACTTTGCCACATTACTTCGGGACGCGGCACCGAAATCCTTTTTTTGTGCTGCCATCTGCTCAACAAATAACCGGTTATTCTCCTGCTGCTGCAGGAATTGCTGCTGGGCCTGCAGCATGCGCTGCTGGTGCTGCAGGCGCTGCCGCTCCATGCTCTGCTGCATGCTTCGCTGGGCCTGGACCAGGTACTCAACGAGCTCCTCCATACTGCCGGACTTATCTGTCTCAACCACGGCAGTCTTATGTTGCACATTAACTTGCGCCTTTTGTTCAAACAGTGCCTCCATGCTGTCATCCATGCTGTCAGACTTCTCTGTCTCAACAACGGCAGTCTTCACTCAAGACATACACACTCCACAGTCTTTTCCACAGAAAATTCAGCCTTGCTGTGCAGACACTTTTTTTTTTTTTTTTTGCAAAGTCTATTAGGGCTACTGTCTCTTTAAGACTGCTCCAATCAGACGTTTTTGCTGACACACTTTTTTTTTCTCTGCTGCTGCTTCAACAGACTTCTCCTTTTATTGCTGTCTCTCGCCACTGTGCTGCACGCACATTCCAGCACCAATTGTAAGCTTTTCAGGGGATATAGCTCTGGGATCGCCGTCCGGGTAGACGGAGTGGCACGGAAACAGTTCATTCACAGACAGCAGTTCTGGTAAAAACTGGCCGCAACCAGTTTTATTAAAGTCCACAGCAAACAGAACATAATCAAAACCAAATCATAAACATAAGCCCTGGGCTTGTCCAGCCACTTACTACACTTAGATAGATTTCCCTCTCTATCCGGGTCCAGACTCTAACAGCCTGTCCCCAAAACAACACATATGTTCAGTAGTTACCAACATGGAGGTTCGCAGAGTCTCCTCCTTGTGTCTGAAGGCATATCCAACGTCCAGACTTGAGAGAGCTCCCTCCTATTCAGCAGCTATCCGCATGGATTCTCACAGAGACTACTCCTGTGTCCGGGGTACATCGAGCACCCAGACTGAGACAGCTCATACTCCTGGAGACTCCTTCTTGTGCCTGGACTCCTTGTCCAGACTAAGCGAGCTTTCTGTCTGTGTTCGCAGACACCTACTTCTGGTCTCCTAATTAACAGCTGAGTGGTTTCAGGCCTGAGCTGCAAGTGTGTACTGAATGTAAGGTGTAGTGACCTTTCTCTACCACTAGGTTTACAAAGCCATACATTTCCCTTATACCAGTCAGCAAAGTATCTAGGTGAAATGTACACCCCATTCAACACACATACTCTCACTGTCTCACAATATATATTATGTTAGGGAGCTGCTCTAACTGGAATTATATATATTGTTTTGTATACAAGATGTCAGTTTTTGTTAACTACAACATATATACTTATAGCTAAGTGCCCAGCAGCAGGTGATTGAACAACATTCTAATCATATACTACTCTGGTTTGATATGGCGGACAACGATGAAAACAGGAATAGAAGAAACATCAGAGTACGCCATCTGCCGGAGGCCACCGGACCGCAAGATCTGATTCCTACACTTAAACTTAAGGATATTTTCAACTCTCCACTAGAACGGGCTCCAGGCACTCCTCTTGTATATGACAGGGCTCATCATGCACTGGGCCCTCGCAGTTCGAATCTAACAGGACCCTGTGACATCGTCTGCAGGATCCATTTTTGCTAAGTGCAAACTTTGCTAAGTGCAGAGCTCTGTGCCCCCTTTTTGAGCTATTGCGTGGGAAAGATATTCCATACTTCTGGGGATACCCTTTCAACTTAAGTTCTATAAAGGACCTTCATTGTTTGTACTACGTTCACCAGCAGACTTACCTGAGTTCACCAGAGCCCTGAATCTTTCTCTGATCCCAATACCTGGCTGGCCTTTTGCACCACTTCTCGCTCAGAGGCCTCCCGATGAGAAGAAAGAGCCGCTTCTGGTCAACTGCTGCCTCGTAGCCATTGGATCCATCAATCTCAAAATGTCCTTCCTGACGGAACCTTATTAACACCCTTGGTCATTTCAAGTACAGCATTTTGACTAAGAACAGGTGTAGATGTGTTGAATTTCTGCATATCTCTCAAATTCATAATATGTTTGTCTTGCCTCATTAACCTTCTCTTTGGCTAGCCTGTGATTGTCTAGCCCTTATATTAAGGAGGTTATTGTTCTTTGTTCATATAAAGCAAATTGCACTATTAAGCTTCATAGATACCTGTAATATAATATTTGTACATATTTTTTGTTTCATTAGCCTTCTTGGCTGGCCCGTAATTATTCTGCCCTTACAGTGGTGTGAATAAGTGTTTGTCTGTTTTCCTATTCTTTTGCATTTTTGTCAGACTTAAATGTTTCATATCACCAAACAAATTTAAATATTAGAGAAAGATAACTAAAGTAAACACAAAATGCAGTTTTTAAACAAAGGTCTATATTATTAAGGGAAAAAAATCCAAACCTACAGGTCCCTGCATGAAAAAGTGAATGCCCCGCCATAAAACATAAATTAATTGTGGTTTACAGCATCATTGGGAAGCTGAGTTCACATTCCCTAGCCACACCCAGGCCTGATTACTGTCACCTGTTCTAAGAAATCACTTAAATAGGACCTGCTTGACAAAATGAAGTAGACCAAAAGTTCCTCAAAAGCTAGACATCATGTCGCGATCCAAAGAAATTCTGAAACAAATGAGAAGCAAAGTAATTGAGATCAATCAGTATGAAAAAAGTTATAAAGACATTTCTAAAGCTTTGGGACTTCAATAAACCACAGTGAGAGACATTATCTACAAATACAACAGTGAAAACATGGAACAGTGGTAAACCTACCCAGGAGTTGCCAGCAGAAATTACCCCAAGAGTGCAGTGACTTCTCATCCAAGAGGTCACTAAAGACCCCAAAACAACATCCAAAGAACTGCAGACCTCACTTGCCTCAGTTAAGGTCAATGTTCATAACTCCACAATAAAAAAGAGACTGGGCAAAAATGGGCTGCAAGGCAGAGTTCAACAACGAAAACCACTGCTGAGCAATTAGAACATAAAGGCTTGTCTTTGCCAGGAAACATCTTGATGATCCTTAAGACCTTTGGGAGAATAGTCTGTGGACTGACAAAACAAAAGTTGAACTTCTTGGAAGGTGTATGTGTTACGGGTCTGCAACCCAGGAATAGAGCGGGAGGGGAAGCTGACCCTGCACAAGGACTAGACTCAATCCCTATGATGGAGCGGGCCACCTATTCCTTGCGAATAGACCCACCGACAATCCTAGTCTAGACTCAAGCGAAGACCTAAAGATGGTGGGAAGGGAATCCCTGAAAAACCTAGGGACTGGGAACAAAAACAGGTGACCTCCTAGCAGAGAAATAGAGGAAGCTGCAGAAACAAAAGAAAAAAACAAAAAGACTAATCAAGCAGAACTAGAGTTCCCAGAACTGCACAAAGTATAGCACAAAGCTATCAAGGCTCCTAGCCAGAACTCAAGGGATTAACACTGATGTCCAGCAAGGACTGGGAGGCAGGTGCAGGGTAATAAAGGGTGATACAATCACCTGACCAATGACAAGCCCAGAACCAGGGAAAAAGACCAGCAGCCAGAAACCACAACAAGATGGTGGATGGTCAAACTGAATAGATTCTAACATTTGGGGTCCATTATACTGTATGGAGCAATATATGGGGCTCATTGTAATGTATGGAGCAATATATGAGGCCTATTATATACTGTATGGAGCAATTTATGGGGCTCATACTGTATGGCACATTATATGGGGTCCATTATACTGTATGAAGCAATATCTGTGGCTTATTATTCTGTATGGAGCACTATGTGGTGCCCATAATACTGTATGGAGCAATATATGGGGCTCATTATTCTGTATGGAGCACCATGTGGTGCCCATAATACTGTATGGAGTTCTATATTGTCTGGTTTCTGAGCTATTGTAGAATTTATAATACATATTACTCATGTAATGTAAGAAGTAAGAAGTGAAATCTTTGTGATTGTACTATACCTATATTTCTCTGCCACATCTGTGCATCATGAATTGTGGTATGTGTTAAAGGGGCCACTGAGACTCTATCGCCCAGGGCCCATGAAAACCTGGAGTCGGCCCTGCTCTCCTGTACTCCTTCCTCCTTTAAATCACTTCTCCTGTTATCCAACCCCTCACACATCCTATTCTCTTTTATACAACATCCTTAATGATGCCTTATCAGACAACGTGTCTGGGTACCTTGACACTTGGCAAAGAGAGCTTCAGATATGCACTTATTTGATGTCTACCTCCTGCTTGGCTCAGAAAAAAATGGTAAGATCTTAACTCGCTGTTAGAAATGCCCAGAGTTTTTAAATAGGATCTTTCCAGCGTCTTCTAAATTGTACTGGAGATGTGGGACTGGGGTTGGCACTATGACTCATATATGGTGGTCATGTTACCCTTTACAGACATTTTGGCAAGCGATCTTTGATATCTATTTCAAGTTACGGGCATTAAGCTGATCCTTTCTCTTCAAGTAGCTCTTCTTTCATTACTTCCTGGAACATCTCATCCAAGAAAGGTATGTTTCGATTCTTTCTCACTGCTGCTCGCTCTATCATCCCTAGGCACCGGAGATCTTCCATAATCCCTACTACCAGAGAATGGATAGATGAGCTAAACCACATAGAGCTAATGAAATCTCTTATGGTACATGATTATGACAACTGGGACTTGCATGCCAGAATCTGGTTTGTATGGTCATCTTTTAAGATGGTCCTTAATTTAAGTCATGGCTCTCCTGACTGTTTTCTCTAGATTATACGTATTACTAGGCCTACTTTGCCAGATCTGCTCTCACTCATCCCCTCGTCACCCTACCCCCACCTATCATCCCTTACATCTGTCCTTTTTATTTTCTCATCTTAAATTTAACCTATTACGCTTAACTCATTATTGCTTATTTCAAGTATCATATCAATCCACATTTAAGTTTAAAGCAAACCTGTCACCAGGTTTGGTTGTTACGAGTTACGTCCACAGCCTTTCAGGGCTTATCTACAGCATTCTATAATGCTGTTGATGTACAATAATTAATTATATTGTGGTACCGTAGTATAATTTTATATTGTGGTATTGTGGTATAATTTTCTGGTTAGCCAATAAAGGTATCACTCTAAGAATACTCTTGTCATAATTGGACGGAAAAGTATTCACATCGATATAATGCTGTTGATAAGCCCCCAATCCGATCACACAAACTCCCCGGCATCACGCTCCTGCACAGACGTACTTATCTGCCCTGTTGAGGGCAGAGCAAAGTACTGCAGTGCGCAGGCGCCGGTAAAGGTCAAAGAGGCCCAGCACCTGTGCACTGCAGGAATTTGCCCTCAACAGGGCAGATAAGTACACATGCGCAAGAGCGTGATGCCAGGGAGCCATGAAGTAAGCAGTAGAGCGGCATCGCAAGAAAATGGAAAGCTGGACCAAGACCTGCGACACCCACCAGACCGGACCGCCCTGCAGGTGAGTATAATAAAATTTATTTTTCTTCTATTGCAGGTCGGATCGGGGGGCTTAGCTACAGCATTACAGAATGCTATAGATAAGCCCTGAAAGGTGGTGACTGTAACTCGTATCATCCAAACCTGATGACAGGTTCACTTTAAACTCATTCTAAAATCACAATTTACAAAAGCTCAGTCCACATTATGGATTGAAAGCAAGAGTTTATTTTGTAAGATATTTCCATATGTTTATGACATTGTTTGTACATTATGTAAGTTGAAAATTTATTTTGATTACATGATTGTATTGTATACTTACACTTATCACCCAAAATGTAATAAAAACGTTTTTCTGAAAAGTATGTCTTGGTACATTTGTCCACTCATCCTTCAATCAATTACACGATGTTAGCCAGTGCCGTATGCTGAAAAACTGCCCCACACCATGATGTTCCAGCAAGGGGGTGAAGGAGTATTACTGCCTTGCCCTGCCTCCTTAAGTGCTCTTAATGTATATATGTGCTAATTATTGTGTTGTTGTAAATATTTCGGTGGTACTGCTACATGGAACATGTATTACCACACATAGTAATGGTATTGCCACATTCCCTACTGTGTTACCATTTATGTACAATAATTGTGTATGCGTTGTGTTCCTTTAGTGTAATATATGTGATTGTACAGTTTAGGGAAAGTTAGGTGCTGTCTTCTGGAGACACTACAGGAGGGCACCTTAGTATATAGTTCTTATACATTGGGTAAGTGTAGTTCTGTTGTGGGCCACTAAATGGGAGCATACTAGTGGACACTGTTAGGAATAGTTGATAGGATGTTCATGGAGGGTTAAGTGTAGGAGGTGCTGCCAGATAGTAGTGAGAAGTTTCTAGGTAGTTAGCTCAGACGGGGCCAGTGTGCCCAATTGTACACATGGGCTATAGGAGCAGACAGCCGGCAGCCACGCAACGTTCAAGTGCTGCAGCCCACTTTACCCACAGCCACTGTGTATCATACCAGTGGGCCTGTACAGAGAAGGAAGATGTGGCGTCTTACCGCCTGGGCCAATGCTTTACTAGAATGTTCAAGATATCCTGGGCTGTGTCCCCATTACTGGGGGTCACCTGAAAGAGGGACAGTCGTCGCCTGGGAAGTGCCCAGGGAAAGCTGAACTTGGAGATGCAGGTGTTGTGTTTCGGTAGCTGAGGAGGACAGGAACAACAGCAGGGCAGCCGAACACCTGAGATGTTGGTAACTGATGGGTTGCAGATTCCTAAACTAACGACACAACTAGAGGTAGCCATGGAGCGTTCCTACGTTGATCTTAGACGCCTCATCACAGCCTGAGAGATAACTACACCTAAAGGCAGAAAGATGAAAGCTATCTGCCCGGAGCAGATCCCCAAAGAAAATAGGAAGCCCCCAAACATATAATGGCGGTTAGACAAGATGAAAATACAAACATAGGCAGAAAATAGACTGAGCAAACGCTGGGGCCACAAGCTGACTAAATAGGAAAGGACAGGAGAGATTACTTTCTGCAACCCAGAAAACCCTACAAAAATCCAACAATTCTGATTACAAAAATACTGAGATCACACGATCTCGCCACCCATTAAATCAGATCTCAGTGTGAACAAAAACCAAGCCGCAGCCGCTGAAAAAATAGGAAAAAGCAAATGAGCAAATAACAGTGGCTGCAGAAAAACTGTGAGGAGCTCAGGCCCCAGGAGGGGACCTGGCTGACCTCCACAAAAGTGCAGAAAACAATGCAAAAAGCAAGCACAAAAAGAAAAGCAAAAAATATATTATCTGAAAGCAGGAGATGCAGGCAGGACTCCAGCAAACTTCCAAATAAACCAGGAACCACAATTGAGACAAGAACAATTGATCACCGGCAACCATCATGGGAGGGAACCTCCCTTATATCAGACCAGTCCATGATTCCAGATTGCCACTCCTCGCTGAAAGGTTCAGTACTGTCTGTAACCACCAGAGGGAGCCTCTGCTCAGAAACCATCTCTAGCACATTCATAACATGCAGGTACGCAAAAGAGAAGAGTACAGTTTTCTGTAGGGGAAGGACTGGACACAGATGTTGCAATAATTCAGGTCATGACTACAGTCCTGTCCCTCCCTTACACTTGGCGTAGTCGGCAGGATGCCGACGCCGTGCAGCGATGGTATGCTGCAAGTGATGAGCTTGAGAAAGATGAAGTTTGGCTGTATTTCATTGCCTTGCCATGTGAAGAATATGCTGTAAAAGATGATGAAAATGTATGTGCACCTGCTGTGCCCCTGGAAAATGACCGGAAGAAAGAGCCAGTAGCTGCTGCAACTGGTGAAGAGTTTGTGAGTAAAACACTGGATTTGTCTACTTCCGATTTTGTGACAACACCGGACTTGGCTACTGAGTTGGACTTGGCTTTAGTGATAAAAAAAGTTCAACACCATTACTGTGACCAAGATGATGGCGGTAAGAATGGCGGGAGATGGTGGAGAAGAAGCAAACAACAACGAAAACCACATCTTTCGTGGGCGTTGATGTCATTTCCTGGCACAAAACATGCCTGTCAGTATGCCCTGGTCCGCCCATGGTGGGTGCAGATGAAGAGGAGGAAACCTTTCCCGCTTCCACTGGCCAACAATGGATGGGAGGAGTGGATGGAGACGGTCTCACCTGGTAACGGGTGGGACTTAGAAGAAAAATCCGGAAGATGCTGTACAGCGCCATCTTGTACCCCTGAACCAGCCACGATGCAGCACTCGTGTCTGCGGAGCTGCCAAGGCGTGGGCCGTATAAAGTGGAGGTGGCGGCAGGACAGAGCGCACATCCATCCCCAACCGTCAGCGAGGAGACAGCGGCGGAGCCCACGTATCTGACCTTAAGGTTGCCACGCCCTCAGAGCGTTCACCTGGTGGAGACACCATTCTTCCAGAAGTAGGATACTGGTGGTGCGGAAGCATCGGAGCAGTCTCTGGCCCGAGGATCGGGTGCACTGGAACCCCCATGTTAAGTCAGCGAGGACCAGAGCCGAAAGTTGCTCAAGAGGCACCGTGACCGGAAATTGCATCTGAACCGGTACGCCAGTCGGACTCCACACGGGCGGGCATTCCCGCGGGAAAAACTAGTGTCCTGGGAGCTAAGATTGCTTCTGCATAAGCGGAATGGGTGAGTGTGCCCTTGTTGTCAACCCCGGAGAGGAGGCCTTCCCTGTATAGTTCTGTCCCTGAGGCCGCCGTCCGCCCCCCGCGTTCCTGTAGTGGGACCAGGTCCATCACCCCAGCAGTCAGAGGTTCAATCAGCCTCCTATTCAGCCACCGCTCTGGGGGCCACCCATACCCAACCGGCCATAGAGGGCCCCTTTCCCACACCCAGGCATGCTGCCTGGGTGGAAGGGGTGATCTGTTGTGAATATGCTGGAGGCGGCTTCTGAGCTGGGGCTCCCTCCGGTGGTTGCTGAGGGTAATGAACTGATTAATGAATGGCCTTCAGCTGGCGCTGAATGGTAGGATATAAGCTGCCTGATTTCCCAGCAGCCTTGCCGGTTAACAATTGTTCTTCTGGTCTTGCTTGAAGCACTGCTAGTTTCCTGCTCTCCTTCAGATAAGTGTTTGCTGTTTTTTTTCTCTGTTTGATTTTCTCTGCTGGTTTGCTGCCTGCAGTGGACTGCAGCCTGTCCCCTTTTGGGGGTCTGGTGCTGCAATTGTGCTCTGTTTGTGTCTGCACTTTTGCTTTGCTCTTTTGTTACTTTTAATTTGCTGAATAGCGTTTTGTTACACCAGAGATTGATTTAGGTGGAAGAGGTCGTGTGATCTCAGGTTTTTTTTGGCAATCAGAAGTGTTGGTATTTTTCTTAGGGTTTTTGTTGGATTGCAGTCAGAATTCTTTCCTGTACTTTTCTGTCTAGACAGATTGGGCCCCAGCGTTTGCTCATTCTATTTTCTGTCTGTGTCCGTGCTTTCTTCTTGTCTAACGGCCATTACATGTTTGGGGGCTTCCTATTTTCTTTGGGGATCTGCTCCGGGGCAGATAGCTTTCATCTTTCTGCCCTTAGGTTTAGTTATCTCTCAGGCTGTGACGAGGCGTCTAGGATCAACGTAGGAACGCTCCACGGCTACCTCTAGTTGTGTGGTTAGTTCGGGTTACTGCAATCCAATAGGTTCCAGCCTCTCTGGTGTATTACCACTTTTGCTATTTTTTTGCCATTTCTCCTCAGTTACCGAAACATAACAGTGATCCTTGATGAAAAGCAATGAGAACGGGAAGTCTGGAGGGAGCTGCGGCAGCGGGGTTGAGGCGCTCTGGCAGGACGACGCACCAGATGCCGACTTGGGTATACCGACACCGACCTGGGATACGGCTTTATTAGAGAGGACGGGACAGACGCCAAAGTTTATGTGAATGTT
>JARQOD010000004.1:219704580-219744967 GCA_033576555.1 Oophaga sylvatica
TGGTGGTCCCTGCAGAACCCTGCCGGCCCGGGTGGATGGGGATGGCTTCCCTGGCGGGGGCGCAAACCGCGCTGCAGGGGTCACTGCGTCCCCCGCCCTGGGGGAAGCAAGGGCATAGCGCCAGAAACCCCTGGGGGTCCCTGTGGCGCTTCGGCTGGTGAGTACCTCACATTTTTACCTCACATTTTTATTAATGTGTGTGTGAGTGTTTAAGCGACTGCTGCGGCAGCCGCTGTACATTACATGTCGGTGACTGGTGTTTTTTGTCCGCAGGTGGATGCCTGCAGGACATAGGAGAGGAGTGCGCGCCTTTTTATTTGAATTTTCGCGCCGCTTTGAGCGCGCGCTTTACTGCTGTCTCCATTTCCGGCTTCCCTCATGGAGCACACGGAGGCACAGCGCGGCGGCCATTAAAGAAGCAGGCTGAAAGCTTCTTCTGGCTCTTCTCCCTCCTCCCCTCCCGGCAAGATGTTACACTGTTACCAGCTGGGTGAGTCGCTTCTAGCCCGCAGGCAGAAGCTTAACCCCTTCACCCCCACAGCGCGGGTGCCTTCTGGGGCACTAATGAGTGACAGACTGCGCTGTCCTGCGGCTGTTATCGCATAAGGGGCTCGCACACTCTTTTCAATAATAATAAAGAGTTTGTGGGGAGTCTGCGATTTTAATACTGCCACTATACGTTCCCACTAACGATCCTGATAACGACGCATACTAATGCGATCGTTTGTGTGATCATTTTTTAATGTCGCTAGTAGCCGCCAATCTGGGCGATCTCATTAACATCGCATAAGCGGTTAGCGATCTCCTTAACAACTTTGGCGGTCATTGCGATATACAAAACAGCGCAATTTTTAGCGATCTTGTGGAACGTTTTTCTGTTAGTGTGGCATAAAAAGCTGTCCTGCAGCTGCTGCCTTATAAGAGGCACTTGGGGCTCGCACAACTTTTTCATTATCAAGGTTGTGGGGAGTCTGCTACTTTAACCCCTTCTTAGGCGGTTAACTATTAATGCTGGGGTAGCTCTCTTTAAGAGCTTTAACCCTTCAGCGATTGTTTTTTCTTTAAGAAACACACTGTTCTAGTTACTGACAGGTTTAACCTGCCATATACTGTGCAAGGACATGTCAGATGCGGACTATCTGACACGCAGACCCCGACAGCGTCATGCGCAGCGGTCGGAGGTTCCAGTGGTGTCAAAATGGAGGCCCTCGCTAGTTTCTATGATGGCCTGTCTGACCTTCTAGGTTATGGAGTGTCAGCTAGATCCTCTCAAGGAAGCGACACAAATCGGTGCCTTCCTTCTCGCGTAGCGAAGATGTCCGTTTCGGACAAGGAGGATCGGCAGGGACACTCTGCCTCTCTCATGGACCGTACTATTGGAGCCATGAGGGCGTTACAGTTACCAGAGAGAGGTAACTAGGCGTCCTGGTAAGTCGGCCCGGATGTTTCAGGAGTCGCATAGGTCGCGACGGCTTTACAATCTGTATCCGTTTTCTACGGAGTTGATTGTTAATTGGATCTCCTGAAGTGAATGTCCCTTTATCCTGGTAAAGGAAGGCGAGTCTGCAGGACCTGCTGGACAGAAAAATGGAGATGGCAACAATATCCATCTGCGAGGCCGCGGGTCATGGATTCAGTATTAAGTATCTATGTGTACTTGTAAAGTTTCCCTGAGCCGTTTGGACCGTCTACGGACGGCGTGACAAGATGGATCCCCTCTATCAAGATAGATGGGCTTTTCAAGTTGAAGGATTCTGCGTCACTGCTATCCAGGGCGCAATCCTCGGCAGTCACAGTCAGAAGAGCACTGTGGCTTAGACAGTGGAACGCGGTTTCCAAGCAGGGTTTGCTATCTTTAGCTTACAAAGTGGTCAGCTATTTGAATCTGACCTCACAGAGCTGATTTCTGAGGCAAAAGAAACAGCTTTACCGCAGCGCAGAGCTGTGACTTCTGCGTCTGGCAGGACTAGTGCCGGTAGTTGTCGGCGGTCCTTTCGGTCCAGGGGATGATCCGGTCAACCCTCTGGGGGCTTGGGTCGTTCCTCTCTTTTTTAAAAAAAAAAAAAAGGGGGAATTTCTCAGAAATTCCGCATACCCTGGAAACAGAACTTCCATTAAGACAGAAGCTGGCAAAAAACCCGCTAAAGCGGTCTGACGTCTGGGTCTCACTCGAGCGCTCTCGAGTGGAGGGTCGTTTACTCCAATTCAAACCGACTTGGGTTTCCCGTGTGTCGGACGCCTGGGTAACACAGGTTGTGTTGGCAGGCTACTTCATAGAGTTTCTTTCTCGACCCCGGACAGGTTTTGCCAATCTCGCATTCCGTCAGAGCCGAGCTATTTGCCGCTCTACTACGAGAGGTCGATTCCCTTCTGCAGAAGGGTGTGGTGATACCGGTTCCGCAGAGGACCGGGGAAGAGGATTCTTATTCCAACCTCTTTGTGGTCCCCAAAAAGGAGGACAAATTTCGCCCTATTTTGGATTTCAAAGATTGAATCGGCATGTTTACATCCCGAAAATTCCGCATGGAGTCACTTCGCTCCGTTGTGGCAGCCCTGTCGCAGAACGTCTTTTTGGTCAATCGACATTCGCGACGTTTATTTGCATGTTCCCGTCGGAAGGGCTCACCGGCGCTTCCTTCGTTTTGCCATAGGTCAGGACCATTGCCAGTTTGTGGCTCTGCCATTCGGCTTGGCCTCGGCGCCCAGAGTTTTTACAAAAATTCTAGCGCCCCTCATGGCAATTCTTCGAAGACAGGGGGTTACGATTTCCCTACCTGGACGACCTTCTGATTGTGGCGTCCTCAAAGGAGGAGGCGGGGACGGCTCGCAATCTATCCCTTCAGCTCCTGGAGGATTTCGGGTGGCTGGTCAATTGGGAGAAGTCGTCTCTGGAAGTCAATCCTGTTTTTGGGAATGCATTTCGACACTGTACGGACGGTGGTGTCCCTTCCTCCAGACAAGCGGGCATGTCTCTTTCGACATGTACAGATTATGAGGTCTACGGCAGCAATGTCCTTTCGGAAGTGTATGCGCCTTCTGGGTTTGACGTCCATGGAGGCACTTCCGTTTGCCCAATTTCATTCCAGGGCCCTCCAAAGGCTCATTCTGAGTCGTTGGGATCGATCGCAAGCTTCTCTGAATTGCAGCGTCATCATCTCTCACAGGGTGCGAGAATCCCTAGGATGGTGGTTACGTCCAGGAGCGTTATTCCTAGGGAAATCTTTCCTCCCTCCGAGGTGGTCGGTCATAACCACCGATGCCAGCCTGACGGGCTGGGGGGGGTGTCTGGAACGATCTTTGGATCCAGGGAGTATGGTCATCGGAAGAGTCTGTTCTACCGATCAACATCCTGGAGTTGAGGGCAATTTTTTCTTTGCCTACAACACTGGACGGTCCCTTTAAGCGGTCTACCAGTCCGAGTGCAGACAGACAACGCGACGGCGTTGCGTATATCAACCACCAAGGCGGGACAAGGAGCTCCAGCCTCATGATGGAGGTGTCTCGGATCCTGCTATGGGCCGAGACCAAGGTTCCAGCCATCTCTGCGATCACATTCCAGGAGTCCAGAATACCACGGCGGACTTCCTCAGTCGCGAGAAGATGGATCCTGGAGAATGGAGTCTTCATCTGAAAATTTTTGCGCTGCTGTGCTTCCGTTGGGGAACTCCCCAAGTGGATTTGATGGCATCCAGGTTCAAATGCCAAACTACCGACCTTCATGTCCAGGTACAAGGACCCGAAGGCTGTGGCGGTGGTTGCTCTGGTGGCTCCGTGGGACCATTTCGAGCTAGTCTATGTGTTTCCGCCGATATCTTTACTTCCTCTGGTGCTGCGTCGGATCAGACTGGAAGAGAATTCCGGCTATGTTGATAGCCCCGGATTGGCCAAGGAGGACGTGGTTCTCGACACTGGTGTCGTTTTTGGCGGCACCGCCATTCCCACTTACTCCTCGCCCGGACCTGTTAACCCAGGGGCCCGTTCGTCATCCGGACTTGAAGTCTCTGCGTTTGACGGCGTGGCTCTTGAGACCGAAACCTTGACCCGTAGAGGTTTTTCAGCCGAAGTCATTGCCACTCTGCGAGCTGCCAGAGGTCCGGCTACTACTAAGATTTATCACAAGACTTGGTCTTTTCGTGGTTTTGGGTTCTTCAAGGAATCCGAGGATTTTTTTCCATTCCCAATTTGTTGGCTTTGCTACAGTACGGGCTGGACAAAAGGTTTGGCAGTTAGCACTCTGAAAGGTCAGGTTTCTGCCCTGTCTTTGCTATTTCGGAAGGCTATCGCCTCGCGTAGGGACGTACGTTCCTTTTTTCGCGGAGTAACCCGTCAGTTTCCACTGCGGAAGGCGCCTGTGTCTCCTTGGCGGCTCAACCTTGTCTTGGAGGCTCTTCAGCATATACCTTTTGAGCCTATGGGTTCTGCTAGCCTTTCTTTAATTTCTTGGAAGGTTACCTTCTTAGTGGCGGTAACCTCTTTAAGAAGGGTTTCTGAGTTGGCAGCTTTTTCCTGCTCGCCTCCTTTCCTGGAGTTTTACCCGGATCGAGTAGTGCTTCGCACACGGGGCGATTTTCTACCTAAGGTGGTGTCGCAATTTCATGTTAACCAGGATATTGTGTTGCCCGCGCTTTGCCCGGGCCCAGGGAATGCAAAGGAACGGAACTTGCACAAATTGGATTTAGTGCGGGTCTTGAAGTTCTATTTTGTCTATTACTCAAGGTTTTCGAAAGTCAGATTCCCTGTTTGTGATTACAGCAGGTCGTAGGCGTGATCAACGAGTTTTCAAGGACTCTATAGCTCGTTGGATTCGGTCGGCCATTTTGGAGGCTTACCGTCTTAATGGCGAACCTTGCCCGATTAAGATTCGAGCTCGCTCCACGAGGGCTGTGACTTCATCGTGGGCCTTTCATCAAGGGCTTCGGCAGCTCAGCTCTGCCGAGCGGCGACCTGGCGTTTCGTCCACACATTTACAAAGTTTTATAAGGTGGACGTCAGTGCTTCCGCTGATGCGGCCTTAGGACGTAGGGTCCTGCAGGCAGCGGTAATTTAAAGTTTTTAGTTAACTTGTATTTGGCGCCTGTGGCGCATTTATCTAGGTTGTTGGGTTTCTGCCTATTTTGGTTTTTTCCCACCCTAATTTTTGGACTGCTTTGGGACGTCCCACTAGTAATGACTGTGGCTCTCTTCCTTCCATCTGCAGCTGAAAGACGGATTTTGGTAAGAACTTACCTGTAAAATCCTTTTCAGCGAAGGAAGGGAGACACAGCTCCCTCCCATGGCAGAAGTGTTTGTTGTATTTACAGATGCAGCGTGACCCTTCTCTGATAGCGATTATCTGGACTGAGGTCGACGCGCTACGGCTCTGTTCCAGCATTGCCAGCTTATCGCAGTAGTCAGGTTCAGTGAGTAGTACCTGTAACTGTGTGATTTTTTTGCCGAATGCATGCATAACCTGTACTCTTATGTTTTTTCTCTGAAGTCCTTCAGAAGGGGTTATGTTGCTTCGCTGGTGATATTGTTCTTCCTTAAGCTTGGGTACGACTGAAGAGCTGAGTAGGAGGAGCCCGAGCTGGAGGGGCCGGTCAACACTCTTTTTAATCTGAGGTGTCAATCCTATCTGGGCTCCGCCTACCCACTAGTAATGACTGTGTCTCTCTTCCTTCCTTCGCTGAAAAGGATTTTACAGGTAAGTTCTTACCAAAATCCGTCTTTTAGGGACGAGGACTACAGGCGAAGCCCACGCGCTGTTGGACGCTTGGATCATCCCCAGCCTCAGCATCTCGTCTATCTCTTGGCGCATCTGCTGCTGCACCTCAAGAGAGACCCGATATGCTGAACGCCGGATTGGGGGGTGGTTGCCAGTGTCCACGTCATGGACTGCTGCCTCAGTCCTTCCGGGCAGGCTGCTGAACAGCTCCCGAAAGGGGTGCAGGGTGGCCCCCAGCTGGGAACGTTGGTCCTCCGAGAGCTGGTGGCCAACCCCCACATCCTCGATGGATCCACCCGCCTTGGCTTGGGTGAGCAGATCGAGGAGGTTTTCTGCCTCTCCTTCCTCTGGAAGGTTGCACACTGGGTGAGCATAAGCCTCCCGCTCATGATGGGCCTTCATCATGTTCACATGGAAGGCCTTCCTCCTTCCACGGGCGTGGTCCAGGGTGACCAGGTAGGTGACGGCGTTGAGCTGCTCGTGCACGAGGTATGGACCCTCCCAGGCCGCCTGAAGCTTGTTTTGTGGTACGGGGACCAGTACCCACACCTTTTGACCCACCTGGTAGGTCCTCTCACAAGTATTCTGGTCGTACCATCGCTTCTGGTCAGCCTGAGCTTGGGCCATATTGTCATGCACCAGCCGCGTCAAGGCCATCATTCGGTCCCGGAAGCGCACGACATACTCAATGACCGACACTCCAGGGGTGGCTAAATCCCTTTCCCATGCTTCCTTCACCAGAGCAAGGGGCCCCCGTACACGTCGCCCGTACAGGAGCTCAAAGGGGGAGAACCCCGTTGAGGCCTGTGGGACCTCCCGGTAGGCAAACAGCAGGTGTGGGAGATACCGCTCCCAGTCTCTCCCGTGGGAGTCGACCAACATCTTCAGCATCTGCTTTAGGGTGCCATTGAACCGCTCACACAAGCCATTGGTCTGTGGGTGATACGGGCTGGCCACCAGATGTTGCACCTGTACCTGCTTACAGAGAGACTCCATCAGCTGCGACATGATCGGTCGGTGAGCATTTCCTTGGGAAACCCCACTCTGGAGAAAATCTCCAGTAAGGCAGTGGCCACTTTGTCGGCCCGAATTGACGACAAAGCTACCGCCTCCGGGTACCGGGTGGCATAGTCCACTACCGTTAGTATGAAGCATTTCCCGGAGCGGCTGGGAGTGGACAGAGGTCCAATGAGATCCACAGCCACCCTCGAGAAAGGCTCTTCGATGATGGGCAGAGTTACCAGTGGGGCTTTGGGGCGCGGCCCCGCCTTCCCCACCCTCTGACAGGTGTCACACGAACGGCAGTAGGCTATCACCTCGGTCCTCATTCCGGGCCAGTAGAAATGCTGATCTAGCCTGGCCCTGGTTTTAGTGATCCCTAGGTGTCCGGCCATTGGAATCTCGTGTGCGATCCGCAACAATTCCGCCCTGAACGGATGGGGTACCACTAACTGTCGGTCCCTGGGCCACGCCTCCGGTGAACCCTGCTGGACCGTTACTCGGTACAGCCGTCCCTGGTCCCAGACCACTCGCTCGCGGTCGGACTCCAGGGCAGGCTGTGCCGCCTGTTCCTTGAGAGTCTTCAGGCTAGGGTCAGCTTCCAAGGCTGCCTGAAATCCCTGACTTGATGTGGCAAGAATTTATGAAACTGCCATGTCCTCTGTCAGTTCCCCGGGATCTGGCTACTGTCTGACTCGGCAGCCACTTGGTCGGAGAGGGGGAAACCGTCGGACCTCCGCGAGGCTCCTTGGGCTTCAGCGCTCCCACTCCTGGTAACAGCGGCCACGACCGCTGAGACCACGGGTAGCGCCTGCTTTCCCTCGTCCCCTGACCAAGTCGCCGGGTCAGGCAGACTTCCCTGACTTCCTGACATCCCGGATGTGGGGACCTCCTGACCTGGGGTCCTACCTGGTGGCTCCTCTCCTGGGACACCCCCTCCCCCCATGGCCTGTTCCTCTTCCTGCAGGGGCCCTAGACTCAGCAGGCTGTGTTCACTTAGGGGCCCTACACTGCCCATAGCAGCCCCTCCCCCACCTCTGAGCTCTCCCGTGCAGCCTCCTCACCTGTCCTCACTGTGAGCCCTGTGTGTGTAGTGTCAGTGCATGGCTTACCATCAGGTTTCACTCCCTCCTCCACTGTTGGAGGCACATTCAATACATTAACATTCACAGTATAGTCATGACATTCTTGGGGAGCCGAACTTGGGGGTTCAGTGGCCACATACTGGGACACTAGCCGCCCCAAATCGGTCCCAAGCAACACATTTGCAGGAATATTCGGCGTTACTCCCACCTCCCACATCCCCCTCCGGCACCCCAGTCCAAATACACCTTGGCAACGGGCAGCGCCGGTTCAACGCCTCCAATTCCGGAGACGGAAAGGGTTTTCCCAGGTACCAAGTCTTGAGGGGACACCACCTCAGGGCGTACCAGGGTTCGTTCAGCGCCTGTGTCCCGCAGTCCCATGACCGCTGAGCGGCCGATGGTGACGGGTTGGTAATTGTCTAGGGACCTCCCACCACCCCCTCCCACACACAAAACAGTGGTCGATTTCTGGGACAGGGATGGGGCCTTCTGGCGCTGGGGACACGCAGCCTTAAAGTGTCCTGGCTGATTGCAATTATGACAACGTCTGGGTTCGGTTCCTGGCCTGGAGAGGGCAGCCGGGGGGTACACCCCTTGCACTCTGGGGGCTGGATATGGGGCTGGGGCAGGATTGGGCTTACCCCCTCTCCAGGTGCTGCTGGAAGGCTTCTTTGGCTCCGGCGCCCTGTTGTTGGCATACTCGTCTGCTAGGGCGGCTGTAGCAGAAGCCCCTTTGGTTTCCGATCACGGAGGAACTGCTGGAGGTCCTTGGGCAGTTCGACAAGAATTGCTCCACGACAAACAGTTCCTGGACCTCCTGGCGGGTAGTGAGCTCTAGACCCAAGGTCCAGTGCTCCGCAGCTCTCAGCAGGGCCCGCATGTGGTCGGTCCAGGTGTCCTTTGAACCCCGCTGCAGGCTCCTGAACTTCCTGCGGTACGACTCCGGGGTGAGGTTGTAGTGCTGGATCAGGGCCCGCTTGATGCTGTTGTAGTCCTGCTCTTCCCCGGCAGGTAAGTCCCCCAAAACTTCCAGGGACTTACCCCTCAAACGGGGGGTCAGGTACCTTGCCCACTGATCCAGGGCCAGATGATGTTGGAGGCATGTCCTCTCAAAAGCAAGCAGAAAGGAATCCAGGTCTCCATCCTTTTCAAGTAAGGGAAAGTCCTCCACCCGGACCTTGGAAGCCCTTGTCTCCGGTGGGCCTGGTGCGTCCAGTGGGGGCCCGTGCTGAGCCATCTCCAGTCGGTGCCGGCGCGCCGCAGCTTCACGGCGTTCTGTATGCTCACGCTCCGCTGCTCTCTCTGCCGCTGCTTGCTCCCGCTCTGCTGCTGCTTGCTCACGCTCTGCTGCTTTCTCTGCCGCCACCAGGAGTCTGTCATAGGCGGCGTCATTACCAGCCTCGAGCTGTGCCATAGCCGCTTGGAAGAGGGCCTCCGATCTGGACAGGCTGGGACGGGCAGGGGGTGGACAGTCCACTGTGAGACTGAGCACGGGGGTCGGGCTCCTTGGGGAGCCCTGGCTGAGCTCCCCTCATCGGTATCGAACCCCTCATAGGCCACAGCATTGGCCTCCCCCTTTGCCCTACTCCTGGTGCCTTCCGCCATCTTGAGAACCTTTGGTTACTGAAACAGCTGCAACCCTGACCTTGCACACAACTTATTATATTTACACTCTGACCGTCTAGTGCTGGGCTGACCTTGAGACCCCAGCAGTGAAAGTACCGCTGGTAGTCTCTAGTGTCTGGGAGTAGGGGTCCCACGCACACTATTACTCTGATCCCACCGCTGCCACCAATTGTGAGGAACTAAGCCGACCGCCACATGGTAGCCTGGGTATCACAGCTTCTGATACCACCGCCGCTACCAAATGTGACGGACGATCCCCTTTCCTCCCACGTCACCAATGGGCCGTAACTCCACAGGTACAGCTCTCCGGCCCCCTTTGTCTCTCAGGTCAGTAAGGGAACTGCACCTAGAGCAAATGGCCGCCGGGGAGGTTGTCCTGTTACCCACTGGGTATTCTAAGATTCGTGATCAGAGTAAAAGCATCAGCCCAAGATTAATTTTATGGTTTAATCGCCTTAAGAGCGCACTAGATAATTACAGAAATATACAGTAAAGCTATACAACGTAATTACAATGGATTTGCAGTCAGAGAAAAAATACAACGATAATGTACAAGGCTTAAAGATATAAGCTATAGATCAATATTACCGGGTAGTATTTTCATGGGAAGGCAGGGGGGCTCTGCCGTCCCCAGGTACAGTCTTCAGTTGCTGGATAGTCCCCAAAGCATGTGTTGCTACCCCCTTGGCAAGGTCTGTCCCTTGTGTTTCTGGCTGCTGTGAGAAAATGGAATGCCCACCCTGTTCATGGTACAGTTCTTAAACCTGCTAGGCCCTTCCCCTTTGCTTTGAAGCACGCATATTAACTGGCCTGCAATTCATATGGAGCAGGAAACAATGGCTTGAGCTTGACCTATTTACCATACGAATGACCATCTTATTCAGACACTGGCCTAAACTAATTAGCATGCTAAAGCCCCTTTGATTCCTAGTGGACATCAAAACCGGTCGTACTGGATATGCTAATAGGCCCTGTGTAGTTAAAAGTTTGTGGCTCTGTGAACAGACAAGATGGAGGCTGGTATACAAAATGGCGACGTCCCTTTCCTTACACCATGTCTTCCTTTCCAATAAAATCAGTGTTTTATGTGCAGGAGATTATCAGTACAGAGCTAGGTGTCTTGTGCTTTCTTGCCCAACCCCACGTCATCATTGATTAGCAGCTATCTTTCATTATACAATGCACACAGAAAGCTGACAATCATTGGTGTGAGCAGAATTATACAGAACTAAGAATTCTTGAGCTCTGCTAGATGTGCAGCATAAAAAACTGATTCTATCACAACCGCTGCACCCAGTAAACTTAAGTGATGTATCGCTGGGATCTAAGTCTCAGTCCCTAGATCATGCTGCTGTCAGATTACATAGCAAAGACCCCTATAATAACCTTTGTGAAAAGGTATATTGGCATTTATTAAGGGGTTAATATTTTGAGTGCTTGACAAGATTGTATTTATCTTTTCATATACATACTGTCTGAGATCAAATTTTTATAATAGTAAGGACACAGTTCTGAATTATAGATGAGAAAAACATGTAGAGGAAGGTTTGTAATTTTAGAAGTTCTAATCTACTGTACATTGCTATGTTGGTATACATTTACATAAGACTGTGCAGTCAAAGGATCAAAACCACAAGCTGTCGCATTTGTGCAATGTGTTTTTTAGCTGTATGTTTTTTTACAGGTGAAATACATTTATTTTCATGTTTCCAAGGTAAAAACATAATGGTCAAAACCTAGACTGTAAATTGGTGGCAATTCACTATCAAACCATATGTATTTCTTACTAGCTTTGTTAAAGAAGCACTCCTATTAAAATGTTTATCTTAATACAGTCATGGCCAAAAGTTTTGAGAATGACACAAATATTATATTTTCACATGATCTGCTGCCCTCTGGTTTTTATGTGTGTGTTTGACAGATGTTTTTATCACAGACAGAAATATAATTGCAAACATATGAGTAACAAAGGCTTATATTGACAGTTAGAATGAGTTAATGCAGCAAGTCAATATTTGCAGTGTTGACCCTTCTTCTTCAGGACCTCTGCAATTCTCCCTGGCATGCTCTCAATCAACTTCTGGACCAAATCCTGACTGATAGCAGTCCATTCTTGCACAATCAATGCTTTCATTTTGTCAGAATTTTTAGGTTTTTGTTTGTCCACCCGTCTCTTGATGATTGACCACAAGTTCTCAATGGGATTAAGATCTGGGGAGTTTCCAGGCCATGGACCCCAAATCTCTATGTTTTGTTCCCTGAGCCATTTAGTTATCACATTTGCTTTATGGCAACGTGCTCCATCATGCTGGAAAAGGCATTGTTGATCGCCAAACTGCTCTTGGAGGGTTGGGAGAAGTTGCTCTTGGAGGACAGTCTGGTACCATTCTTTATTCATGGATGTGTTTTTAGGAAAGACTGTGAGAGAGCCGATTCCCTTGGCTGAGAAGCAACCCCACACATGAATGGTTTCAGGATGCTTAACAGTTGGCATGAGACAAGACTGGTGGTAGCGCTCACCTTGTCTTCTCCGAATGAGGCGTTTTCCTGATGTCCCAAACAATCAAAAAGGGGATTCATCAGAGAAAATAACTTTACCCCAGTCCTCAGCAGTCCACTGCCTGTGCCTTTTGCAGAATATCAGTCTGTCCATGATGTTTTTTCTGGAGAGAAGTGGCTTCTTTGCTGCCCTCCTTGAGGCCAGGCCTTGCTCCAAGAGTCTCCGCCTCACAGTGCGTGCAGATGCACTCACACCTGCCTGCTGCCATTCCTGAGCAAGCTCTGCACTGCTGGTAGCCCGATCCCGCAGCTGAAACACTTTTAAGAGACGGTCCTGGCGCTTGCTGGTCTTTCTTGGGCGCCCTGGAGACTTTTTGGCAACAATGGAACCTCTCTCCTTGAAGTTCTTGATGATGCGACAGATTGTTGACTGAGGTGCAATCTTTCTAGCTGCGATACTCTTCCCTGTTAGGCCATTTTTGTGCATTGCAATGATGACTGCACGTGTTTCTTTAGAGATAACCATGGTTAACAGAAGAGAAACAATGATGCCAAGCACCAGCCTCCTTTTAAATTGTCCAGTGGTGTCATTCTTACTTAATCATGACAGATTGATCTCCAGCCATGTCCTCATCAACACCCACACCTGTGTTAATGGAGCAATCACTGAAAAGAGGTTAGCTGGTCCTTTTAAGGCAGGGCTGCAATGATGTTGAAATGTGTTTTGGGGGATAAAGTTCATTTTCTAGCCAAATATTGACTTTGCAAGTAATTGCTGTTAAGCTGATCACTCTTTATAACATTCTGGAGTATATGCAAATTGCCATGAGAAAAAGTGAAGCAGTAGACTTTGTAAAAATTAATATTTGTGTCATTCTCAAAACTTTTGGCCATGACTGTATATTGCAATCATATTATATATCATGGTGTACTTACAATTGCTCACTTCTAGGCAGCTAATTCTTCTCTATTCTATTAGTAAAAGGATAGCAGAATTCATCGCATATACCAGAAAAATCGTGACATTCAATAATACATATGTCGGGTATATGGGTATGCAGGACAATGCGGGATAACTGCAAAAGCCATGCAAAATAAACAAATTGTGGCAGCCATAAGATCCCATAAAAAATATCAACTTTATTAATTACACAAATAAAATGCAAACTACAAAAGGTGATTGGTTCAGATAGGGGCAGATACATATAGAGGTGTCAACATATACACGCCATAAGGGACTGAGTCCCGTCCACCCACATGTCAAATCCACATGTCAATAATACCCACCATGTACTACAACCATCATAGGCGACCATATATGTTATGCATGTTCATATTAATATTGTGCAGTAAAACATGGAGGATTATACCATATACAGTGCCTACAAGTAGTATTCAACCCCCTGCAGATTTAGCTGGTTTGATAAGATGCAAATAAGTTAGAGCCTTCAAACTGCAAACGAGAGTAGGATTTATTAACAGAAGCATAAATCTTACAAAACAAAAAGTTATGTTGCTCAGTTGAATTTTAATAAATTTTAAACATAAAAGTATGGGTCAATTATTATACAACCCCTATGTTTAATATTTCGTGGAATAACCCTTGTTTGCAATTACAGCTAATAATCGTCTTTTATAAGACCTGATCAGGCCGGCACAGGTCTGTGGAGTTATCTTGGCCCACTCCTCCATGCAGATCTTCTCCAAGTTATCTAGGTTCTTTGGGTGTCTCATGTGGACTTTAATCTTGAGCTCCTTCCACAAGTTTTCAATTGGGTTAAGGTCAGGAGACTGACTAGGCCACTCCAACACCTTGACTTTTTCCCTCTTGAACCAGGCCTTGGTTTTCTTGGCTGTGTGCTTTGGGTCGTTGTCTTGTTGGAAGATGAAATTACGACCCATCTTAAGATCCTTGATGGAGGAGCGGAGGTTCTTGGCCAAAATCTCCAGGTAGGCCGTGCTATCCATCCTCCCATGGATGCGGACCAGATGGCCAGGCCCCTTGGCTGAGAAACAGCCCCACAGCATGATGCTGCCACCACCATGCTTGACTGTAGGGATGGTATTCTTGGGGTCGTATGCAGTGCCATCCAGTCTCCAAACGTCACGTGTGTGGTTGGCACCAAAGATCTCGATCTTGGTCTCATCAGACCATAGAACCTTGAACCAGTCTGTCTCAGAGTCCTCCAAGTGATCATGAGCAAACTGTAGACGAGCCTTGACATGACGCTTTGAAAGTAAAGGTACCTTACGGGCTCGTCTAGAACGGAGACCATTGCGGTGGAGTACGTTACTTATGGTATTGACTGAAACCAATGTCCCCACTGCCATGAGATCTTCCCGGAGCTCCTTCCTTGTTGTTCTTGGGTTAGCCTTGACTCTTCGGACAAGCCTGGCCTCGGCACGGGAGGAAACTTTCAAAGGCTGTCCAGGCCGTGGAAGGCTAACAGTAGTTCCATAAGCCTTCCACTTACGGATGATGCTTCCAACAGTGGAGACAGGTAGGGCCAACTCCTTGGAAAGGGTTTTGTACCCCTTGCCAGCCTTGTGACCCTCCACGATTTTGTCTCTGATGGCCTTGGAATGCTCCTTTGTCTTTCCCATGTTGACCATGTATGAGTGCTGTTCACAAGTTTGGGGAGGGTCTTAAATAGTCAGAAAAGGCTGGCAAAAGAGATCATTAATCCACACATGTGAAGCTCATTATTCTTGGTGCCTGAACTACTTCTTAATACTTTAGGGGGACTAAACAGAATTCTTGTGGTTTGAGGGGTTGAATAATAAATGACACTCTGAATTAACTTTTAACGTTTTTAACCCCTTCACCCCCAAGGGTGGTTTGCACGTTAATGACCGGGCCAATTTTTACAATTCTGACCACTGTCTCTTTATGAGGTTATAACTCTGGAACGCTTCAACGGATCTTCGCGATTCTGACATTGTTTTCTCGTGACATATTGTACTTCACGTTAGTGGTAAAATTTCTTCGATATACCTTGCGTTTATTTTTGAAAAAAATGCAAATATGGCGAAAATTTTTAAAATTTTCCAATTTTCAAACTTTGAATTTTTTTTCCCTTAAAACAGAGAAATATGTCATACAATATAGTTAAGAAATAACATTTCCCACATCTCTACTTTACATCAGCACAATTTTGGAACCAAAATTTTTTTTGTTAGGAAATTATAAGGGTTAAAAGTTGACCAGTGATTTCTCATTTTTACAACAAAATTTACAAAGCCATTTTTTTAGGGACCACCTCACGTTTGAAGTCACTTTGAGGGGTCTATATGGCAGAAAATACCCAAAAGTGACACCATTCTAAAAACTGCACCCCTCAAGGTACTCAAAACCACATTCAAGAATTTTATTAACCCTTCAGGTGCTTCACAGGAGCTGAAGCAACGTGAAACTAAAAAATGAATATTTAACTTTTTAGCCACAAAAATGATCTTTTACAAACTTTTTTTTATTTTCACAAGGGTAAAAGGAGAAAATGGACAGATAAAGTTGTTGTGCAATTTCTCCTGAGTACGCTAATACCCCATATGTGGGGGAAAACCACTGTTTGGGCACACGGCAGAGCTCGTAAGGGAAGGAGCGCCGTTTGACTTTTTCAAACTAAAATTGGCTGGAGTTGAGATTGGACGCCATGTCGTGTTTGGAGAGCCCCTGATGCGCCTAAACAGTGGAAACCCCCCACAAGTGACACCATTTTGGAAACTAGACCCCATAAGGAACTTATCTAGATCTGTTGTGAGCACTTTGAACCCCAAAGTGTTTCACAAAAGTTTATAATGCCTGGGTGTGAAAAAAAAAAAAACAATTTTCCACAAAAATGATTTTTTAGTCCCAAATTTTTGATTTTTCCCAAGGAAATTGGACCCCAAAAGTTGTTGTCCAATTTGTCCTGAGTACGCTGATACCCCATATGTGGGGGGGAAACTGTTTGGGCGCATGGCAGGGCTTGGAAAGGAAGCAGTAACGTTTTGGAATGCAAACATTGATGGGGGCCATGTTCCACTTGTAGTGCCCCAGATGAGCCTAAACAGTGGAAACCCCCCACAAGTGACCCCATTTTGGAAGCTAGACCCACTAAGGAACTTATCTAGATCTTTGGTGAGCACTTTGAACCCCCAAGTGCTTCACACAAGTTTATAATGCCCGGGCATGAAAATAAAAAATCCTATTTTTTTCCCACAAAATTATCTCTTAGTCACTAATTTTTTATTTTCCCATAGGTAACAGGAGAAATTGGACCTCAAAAGTTGTTGTCCAATTTGTCCTGAGTACGGTACGCACGGCAGAGCTCGGAAGGGAAGGAGCACCATTTGACTTTTTCCAACCAAAATTGGCTGGAATTGAGATTAGACGCCATGTTGCATTTGGAGAGTCCCTGATGTGCCTAAACAGTGGAAACCCCACACAAGTGACCACATTTGGGAAACTAGACCCCCTAAGGAACTTATCTAGATCTTTGGTGAGCAATTTGAACCCCTAAGTGCTTCACACAAGTTTATAACGTAGAGCCGTAAAATTAAAAAATCATATTTTTTCCACAAAATTGATCTTTTCACCCCAATTTTTATTTTCCCAAGGGTAACAAGACTCCAAAAGTTATTGTGCAATTTGTCCTGAGTACGCTGATACCCCATATGTGGGGGTAAACCACTGTTTGGGTGCATGGCAGAGTTTGGAAGGGAAGGAGCGCCGTTTGACTTTTTCAACTCAGAATTGGCTGTCAGAAAATGTCGTGTTTGGAGAGCTCCTGATCTGCCTAAACAGGGGAAACCCCCCACAAATGACACCATTTTGGAAACTAGACCCCTCAAGGAACTTATCTAGATGTGTGGTGAGCACTTTGAACCCCCAAGTGCTTCACAGAAGTTTATAACGTACAGCCGTAAAATGAGTACGCTGATACCCAATATGTGGGAGTAAACTACTGTATGGGCGCACGTCGGGGCTCGGAAGGGAAGTAGTGACGTTTTGGATTGCAGACTTTGATGGATTGGTCTGGGGGCGTCATGTTGCATTTGGAGAGCCCCTGATGTGCCTAAATAGTGGAAACCCCCCACAAGTGACCCCATTTTGGAAAATAGACCCCACAAGGAACTTATCTAGATGTGTGGTGAGCACTTTGAGCCCGAAAGTGCTTCACAGAAGTTTATAACGTACAGCCGTAAAATAAAAAATCTTTTTTTTTTTTTTTTACAAAACTGATTTTTTTGCCCCCAATATTTTATTTTCACAAGGATAACAGGAGAAATTGGACCCAAAAAGTTGTTTTCCAATTTGTCCTGAGTACGCTGATACCCAATATGTGGGAGTAAACTACTGTATGGGCGCACGTCGGGGCTCTTAAGGGAAGTAGTGACGTTTTGGATTGCAGACTTTGATGGATTGGTCTGGGGGCGTCATGTCGCATTTGGAGAGCCCCTGATGCGCCTAAACAGTGGAAACACCCCACAAGTGACCCCATTTTGGAAAATAGACCCCACAAGGAACTTATCTAGATGTGTGGTGAGCACTTTGAAGCCCGAAGTGCTTCACAGAAGTTTATAGCGTACAGCCGTAAAAATAAAAAATCCTTTTTTTTTTACAAAATGATTTTTTCGCCCCAGATATTTTATTTTCAAAAGGGTAACAGGAGAAATTGGACCCCAAAAGTTGTTGTCCAATTTGTCCTGAGTACGCTGATACCCAATATGTGGGAGTAAACTACTGTATGGGCGCACGTCGGGGCTCGGAAGGGAAGTAGTGACGTTTTGGATTGCAGACTTTGATGGAATGGTCTGGGGGTGTCATGTCGCATTTGGAGAGCCCCTGATGCGCCTAAACAGTGGAAACCCCCCACAAGTGACCCCATTTTGGAAAATAGAACCCACAAGGAACTTATCTAGATGTGTGGTGAGCGCTATGAAGCCCCAAGTGCTTCACAGAAGTTTATAACATACAGCCGTAAAAACAAAAAAAATCATTTTTTTTTTTACAAAAATGATATTTTCGCCCCCAGTTTTTTATTTTCCCAAGGGTAACAGAAGAAATAGGACAAATTGCACAATAACTCTTGGTGTACAGAGTACGCTGATACCCCATATGTGGGGGTAAACTACTGTTTGGGCGCATGGCAGAGCTCAGAAGTGAAGGAGCACCGTTTGACTTTTTCAACGCAGAATTGACTGGAATTGAGATCAGACGCCATGTCACATTTGGAGAGCCCCTGATGTGCCTAAACAGCAGAAACCCCCCAATTCTAACTCCAACCCTAACCCCAACACACCCCTAACCCTAGTCCCAACCCTAACCACAAACCTAACCCTAACACACCCCTAACCCTAATCCTAACGTTAGCGCCAACCCTAAGCCTAACTTTAGCCGCAACCCTAACCCTAATGGAAAAATGGAAATAAATACATTTTTTTAATTTTATTATTTTTCCCTAACTAAGGGGGTGATAAAGGGGGGTTTGATTTACTATTTATAGCGGGTTTTTGTGATTGGCAGCTGTCACGCTAAAAGACGCTTTTTATTGCAAAAAGTAGTTTTTTGCATCACCACATTTTGAGAGCTATAATTTTTGCATATTTTGGCCCACAGAGTCATGTGAGGTCTTATTTTTTGCGGGACGAGGTGACGTTTTTATTGGTACCATTTTTGAGCATGTGACGTTTTTTGATCGCTTTTTATTTCGATTTTTGGGAGGTTAGAATGAACAAAAATCAGCAATTCATGAATTTCTTTTGGGGGAGGCGTTTATACCGTTTTGCGTATGGTAAAATTGATAAAGCAGTTTTATTCTTCGGGTCAGTACGATTACGGTGATACCTCATTTATATCATTTTTTTATGTTTTGGGGCTTTTATAGAATAAAAGCAATTTTATCTAAAAAATTATTATTTTTGCATCACTTTATTCTGCGAGCTATAACTTTTTTATTTTTTCGCTGATGATGCTGTATGATGGCTCGTTTTTTGCGGGACAAGATGACGTTTTCAGCGGTACCATGTTTATTTATATCGGTCTTTTTGATCGCGTGTTATTATGATAAAGCATTGATTTTTTGCTTAGTTTTTTTTTTTTTTAAGGGTTCACTAAAGGGATTAACTAGTGGGATAGTTTTATAGGGGGGGTCGTTACGGACGCGGCGATACCAAATATGTGTACTTTTATTGTTGTTTTTTTTTTTATTTACAGGAAGAAATGAATTTATTGGGGAATATTTTTTTTTTTTTATGATTTTTTTTTTACCACTTTTTATTTTCATTTTTTTAACTTTTTACTTTGTCCCAGGGTGGGACATCACAGTATTTTAGCAGATCGCTGGTGTGACAGTGTGCACAGCACTCTGTCACACCAGCGATCGCTCTGGCAGTGCTGCAGGCTTCTCAGTGCCTGCTCTCAGCAGGCACTGAGGAAGCCGCCTCCCTGCAGGACCCCGGCGCCATCTTGGATCCGGGGACCTGGAGGGAGGACGGACACATCGCGCTGCTCTGAGGGTCTCAGGGGAGCGCGCAGGGAGCTCCCTGCCTGCGCGATCCTCCCTGTGCCCCCTGGTACAGCGCGATCATGTTTGATCGCGGTGTGCCAGGGGTTAATGTTAATGTGCCAGGGGTTAATGTGCCGGGAGCGGTCCGTGACCGCTCCTGACACATAGTGCTGGGTGTCAGCTGTGATAATCAACTGACACCCAGCCGCAATCGGTCCGATCGAACGGGACGTACTATCCCGTCCATGGTCATACGGGCCCAGGTACCATGGACGGGATAGTACGTCTGATGGCAGTAAGGGGTTAAAAAAAAAATTAAAGCAAAATTTTTGCTGCAGTGCATTTCCCACTTCCAGGCTGATCTACAGTACAAATGTCACAATGCCAAGTTAATTCCGCATGTGTCAACCAGCTAAATCTGCAGAGGGTTGAATACTACTTGTAGGCACTGTACCTGTTTCAGTGGGACAAGACAGGACCCAGGCCCACCCCGACGCGCGTTTCAGAGACCTCAGCTCCTTCCTCAGGGGGCATAGAGAGAGTAGCCATAGCTGCCATCATATTATATATCATGGTGTACTTACAATTGCTCACTTCTAGGCAGCTAATTCTTCTCTATTCTATTAGGTCTATGACATCACATGATTATAAACTGACTAGCTAATCCTGCTAAGCTGTATGTAGAAACAGGAAGTCTATTTTCCCCGTATGAGCTTTCAATTACTACAATTTCTCCCAAGTACACTGATACCCCACATGTGGTGGAAAACTACTGTTTGAGCTACGGCAGGGCTCAGAAGGAAAAAAGCACCATTTAACTTTTGGAGTGCAAAATTGGCAGGAATAGATGACAAACACCATATCGCATTTGCAGAGCCCCTGATGTACCTAATCAGTAGAAACCTCCCACAGGTGACCCTATTTTGGAAACCACACCCCTATAGAAACTTATCTAGAGGTGTGATGAGCACCTTGAACCCACATATGTGACACAGAATTTTATAACGTTGAGCCGTCAAAATGGAAAAATACATTTTTCCCACAAAAATGTTGCTTTAGTCCCCAAATTTTCATTTTAACAATAGTAACAGGAGGAAAATGGACCAAATAATATGTAGTGCAATTTCTCCTGAGTACAGGGATACCCCATATGTTGTCAGAGATTTGTTAATGGGCACACGGCAGAGCACAGAAGGAAAGGAACACTATTTGATTTTTGGAGTGCAAAATTGTCTGGAATAGATTGTGAACACCATGTCGCATTTGGAGAGCCACCAAGGTGCCAAAACAGCTTAAACCTCCACAAGTGACTCCATTTTGGACACTACACCTCTGGAAGAATTTCTGTAGGGGCGTTGTGAGTATTTTAAACCCACAAGTATTTCACAGAATGGTATAACATTGGACTGTGAAAATGAAAAATTACATTTTTTTGACTAAAATTTTATTTTAGCCACAAGTTCTTAATTTTCATAAGGGCTAATAGAAGAAAATGGTCCAAATAATTGTTAGGCAATTTCTTCTGAGTACATCAACACCCCATATGCTGGCCAAAAACTATATTTTAGGCACAGTGCGAAGGCAGGAGTGCCATATCAGAATGCAGCTTTGCATCAAATGGTTTGTTGAGGCCATTTCACATTGACAGAGCTTTTGAGACGTCAGGACAGCAGGACTGCCCATAAGTGAACCCATTTAACAAACTGGTCTTAATCAAATGATCTAGTGGTGCAGTGAGCATATTGACACTACATTTGTTTAACAAAACTTAATACTATTGAGCAGCGAATATAAGATACCGTAATTCAATTTTTTCTACTAGAATGTTCTATTGGCTCCAGATTTTACATTTTCACAAGGGTAAATAGATAAAATTAGCACATTTTGAGGATAATTTTGAGGAGAAAAATAGGATTTTTTTAAAATAAAATGGTGGTGCATCTTATTGCTTACCGGGGTGGTGGCTGCGGTGAAGCGGGGTCCCAGGGTCGCTGCTGGAAGAGGCAGGAGTGGGGTGATGCTGCAGGCTGGGCTAAAGGGGTGATCGGATGTTCGTACGCCGCTGCTGGTGTCTGCTGCTTCTGCAGGTGTCCAGCGCTGCGGGGGAGTCCGGCGGTGTTGCCCGGTGCTGCTGCGGGTGTCTTCGATGATGCAGGGGCTCTGCCGACATTTTGTGAAAGGCCAGAGCCCCCGCAGTTCCTTGGTTTCCTGTGCAAGGACTCCAGGAAAATGGCCACCGGGGGCGGCGCATGCGCACATGGAGACCTCAGCACCGAGATCTCAGCTCTGAAATCTCATCTCCCGAGATCTTGGTGCTGAGATCTCCATCTGCGCATGCCGGCCATTTTCCCGGAGTCCACCGCACAGGAAACCATGGAACTGCGGGGGCTCTGGCCTATCACAAAATGTCGGCAGAGCCCCTTGCAGCACCGGAGACACCCGCAGCAGCATCGGACAGCACCGCCGGACACCCCCACAGGGCCGGGCACCCACAGCACCGCCGGACACCCCCTTATCCCAGTCTGCCGTCTGCAGCAACGGTAAGGTATATGCACATTATAAGACACACCCCCATTTCCCCCAAAAGTTGTGGGGAAAAAGTGCGTCTTATAATCCGAAAAATACGGTACATTGGGGTTTCCATCTACATCTACAAAGTACATGAAACCCCACAGTTATCCACTCACTAACAAGGCAGGACAGATACTCTGGACTCTATGTGGCTTCTCTTCGTCAGTATACGGTTTTTAATAGGTGCACAAAACTGTGGTTGACCCTGCTTTTATGCATACCTAAAAAAGACAGACATCGCCGGATCATAGGCCACACATAGTCCAAAGTGTCCCCATCTACCTTATAGGGATTGTTCCACCGGGGGTTCCATCTGAATCACATATTTCAGAGAGAGGACACACTGGCGGATTCACCTGCTCCCCTGTTGGCAAGTTCAAATGTACATGTTGTATTAATTAGAATGCAGCAGCATCTCTCAACACCTACTAGGGAATTGACCCAACACAACTCTTCCAATTATTTTGCATATTGGAACTATGGTTTCAGCAATCTGCAACCCTAATAGATTATTGGGCAAATGGGTCGGTCTCCTCGTACAATGAAGAAAATAGGAATGAAGGCAGCACATCATTATTAAGGCCAGTTTTACCTGGTTTGTATCCATTGACTATACTCTGATCAGAAAGCCTGGCCTGACATGTGCAACTGTTTCATACACATATTTGAAGCAGCGAGCCCAGATCTGGAGATGGTTTTTCTGTGTACATACAGTGTGAAATTGGCCTTACAGTGTAAAGCAATGCATCCACTATAGTTCTGAAAAGTCAACCCAGCTTTCACCCTAGAGTCGGGTCAACAAAGGGAGGTGGACAGTGTAAAGCATGGCAGCAGTCAATAGAGATAAACAGCAGAGCAAAAGAGGCATACTACTCTCAGTCTCATTTGGTTATTATTTGCATTGTGTTCCCAACACCTCTCCATCTCTCCTTAGATGGGTGATGGAGAGGGAGTGAAGTAGGACTTGCCAAGTAATCAGTGACACATTAAACATAGGTACATAGGTAACTTGCATGTCTGAGTCTGTGTATACAGTGCCTTGTGAAAGTATTTGGCCCCCTGGAACTTTTCAACCTTTTCCCACATATCATGCTTCAAACATAAAGATGCCAAATGTTAATTTTTGGTGAAGAATCAACAACAAATGGGACACAATTGTGAAGTTGAACGAAATTTATTGGTTACCGTATATACTCGTGTATAAGCCGACCCGTGTATAAGCCGACCCCCCTAATTTTGCTATAAAAAACTGGGAAAAATTATTGACTCATGTATAAGCCGGGTGTATAAACTGCCCTCCTGCTCTGTGCTGCCCCCGTCCTCCTCTATGCTTCCACCGATCTCCTTGTCCTGCTCCACGCTTCCCCCGTCCACCGATCTCCCCCCGTCCTGCTCCACGCTTCCCCCGTCCACCGATCTCCCCCCCCGTCCTGCTCCACGCTTCCCCCGTCCCCGATCTCCCCCCCCCGTCCTGCTCCACGCTTCCCCCATCCACCGATCTCCCCCCCGTCCTGCTCCACGCTTCCCCCGTCCACCGATCTCCCCCCTGTCCAGCTCCATGCTTCCCCCGTCCTCCATTCTCCCCCCCGTCCTCCTCTATGCTTCTCTCGTCCACCGTTCTCCCCCCCCGTCCTGTTCTGTGCTCCTTGTCCTCTCCTCCATCATACTCACCCCTCCCCGTGCCATCGCTGAGGGTCCCTGCAATCCTGCGTTCTCCCCGTCT
The DNA here is from genome assembly GCA_033576555.1 of Oophaga sylvatica. Taxonomy (NCBI): domain Eukaryota; kingdom Metazoa; phylum Chordata; class Amphibia; order Anura; family Dendrobatidae; genus Oophaga; species Oophaga sylvatica. The sequence continues at coordinate 219,728,278 of JARQOD010000004.1, forward strand.
TCCTGCAGCTCTCTCCAGCACTGAGCGGTGATGTAATACCGCTCATTAAGGCCATGAATATGCGACGCCCATGGGAGTGGCGTCGCGTCCATATTACATGACCTTAATGAGCGGGTATTACGTCACCGCTCAGTGCTGAAGAGCGGCAGGAAGACGGGGAGAACGCAGGATTGCAGGGACCCTCAGCGATGGCACGGGGGGTGAGTATGATCCCAGCGACCGCTCCGTCGCGGCATCCCCTCCCCGCTGGTTTCTGCCCTATGACTCATGTATAAGCCGAGGGGGCATTTTCAGCACGAAAAAAGGTGCTGAAAATCTCGGCTTATACACGAGTATATACAGTATTTTAAATTTTTGTGGAAGTACAAAAACTGAAAAGTGGGGCGTGCAATATTATTCGGCCCCTTTACTTTCAGTGCAGCAAACTCACTCCAGAAGTTCATTGTGGATCTCTGAATGATCCAATGTTGTCCTAAATTACTAATGATGATAAATATAATCCACCTGTGTGTAATCAAGTCTCCGTATAAATGCACCTGCTCTGTGATAGTCACAGGGTTCTGTTTGAAGCACAGAGAGCATCATGAAGACCAAGGAACACAACAGGCAGGTCTGTGATACTGTTGTGGAGAAGTTTAAAGCCGAATTTGGATACAAAATGATTTCCAAACTTTAAACATCCCAAGGAGCACTGTGCAAGCGATCATATTGAAATAGAAGGAGTATCATCATACCACTGCAAATCTACCAAGACCCGGCTGTCCCTCTAAACTTTCATCTCAAACAAGGAGAAGACTGATCAGAGATGCAGCCAAGAGGCCCATGATCACTTGGAGTTACATTGTGTTGTGTTAGTGTGTTACCTTTATTTTTTTGAGCAGTGGATATAATATACATAAAATATATATATATATATATATATATATATATATACATACATACAGTGCCTTGCTAAAGTATTCGGCCCCCTGGAACTTTTCATCCTTTTCCCTCATACGATGCTTCAAACATAAAAATACCAAATGTTAATTTTTGGTGAAGAATCAACAACAAGTGGGACACAGTTGTGAAGTTGAACGAAATTTATTGGTTATTTTCAATTTTTGTGGAAATACAAAAACTGAAAAGTGGGGCATGCAAAATTATTTGGCCCCTTTAACTTAATACTTTGTTTTGCCACCTTTTGCTGCAATTACAGCTGCAAGTCGCTTGGGGCACGTTTCTATCAGTTTTGTACATCGAGAGACTGAAATTCTTGCCCATTCTTCCTTGGCAAATAGCTCTAGCTCAGTGAGGTTGGATGGAGATCGTTTGTGAACAGCAGTTTTCAGCTCTTTCCACAGATTCTTGATTGGATTCAGATCTGGATTTTCACTTGGCCATTCTAACACCTGGATATGTTTATTTGTGAACCATTCCATTGTAGATTTTGCTTTATGTTTGGGATCATTGTCTTGTTGGAAGACAAATTTCCGTCCCAGTCTCAGGTCTTTTGCAGACTCCAACAGGTTTTCTTCAAGAATGGTCCTGTATTTGGCTCCATCCATCTTCCCATCATTTTGTACCAGCTTCCCTGTCCCTGCTGAAGAAAAGCAGGCCTAAACCATGATGCTGCCACCACCATGTTTGACAGTGGGGATGGTGTGTTCAGGGTGATGAGCTGTATTGTCTTTACGCCAAACATATCGTTTTGCATTGTTGCCAAAAAGTTCGATTTTGGTTTCATCTGACCAGAGCATCTTTTTCCACATGTTTGGTGTGTCTCCCAGGTGGCTTGTTGCAAACTTTAAACAACACTTTTTATGGATATCTTTGAGAAATGGCTTTCTTCGTGCCACTCTTCCATAAAGGCCAGATTTGTGCAGTGTATGACTATTTGTAGTCCTATGGACAGACTGTCCCACCTCAGCTGTATAGATCTCTGCATTTCATCCAGAGTGTTCATGGGCCTCTTGGCAAAAAAAAGCAAAATTAATGAATTGCTGATTTTTGTTTATTCTGCCTCCCAAAAATCTGAATAATAAGCGATCAAAAAATGTCATGTGCCTGAAAATGGTACCAATAAAAACATCAACTCGTCCTGCAAAAAACAAGACCTCACATGACTCTGTGGGCCAAAATATGGAAAAATTATAGCTCTCAATATATGGTGTTTCAAAAACTATTTTTTGCAATAAAAAGCGTCTTTTAGTGTGTGACAGCTGCCAAACTTAAAATCCCGCAATAAATAGTAAATCAAACCCCCCCTTTATCACCCCCTTATAGTTAAGGAAAAATAATAAAAATGTATTTATTTCCGTTTTCCCTTTAGGGTTAGGTTTGGGGCTAAAGTTAGGGTTGGGGCTAAAGTTAGGGTTACAGTTGGGGCGAGAGTTGGGGTTAGTTTTCTCCTTTTACCCTTGTGAAAATAAAGAAATTGTTTGTAAAAGATCATTTTTGTGACTGAAAAGTTAAATGTTCATTTTTTTCTTCCACATTCCAAAAATTCCTGTAAAGCGCCTAAAGGGTTAATAAACTTCTTGAATGTGGTTTTGAGTACCTTGAGGGGTGCATTTTTTTGAATGGTGTCACTTTTGGGTATTTTCTGCCATATAGACCCCTCAAAGTGACTTCAAATGTCCCTAAAAAAAATGGTTTTGTAAATTTTGTTGTAAAAATGAGAAATCGCTGGTCAACTTTTAACCCTTATAACTTCCTAACAAAAAAATTGGGTTCCAAAATTGTGCTGATGCAATGTAGACATGTGGGAAATGTTATTTAGAAAATATTTTATGTGATATATGTCTCTGCGGAACTGTGCGGGGGTCTGTGTGGAGGCCTGCGTGTGTGTTTGTGTGTGTGTATGCAGGCATCGTCCAATGGGACTACAAGTCCCGGCTTTGCCTGCTACAGTGACAGTGATTGATTGACACTTTAGCCAATGATGGGACAGTAGTAATCCCATCATCCGACTAATGTGTTGAATGTAAAAAAAAACAAAACATACACACATATAGTCCATACTCACTATCTCCACCTAATCCCCGAAGCCCTTGATCACCTGTTAAAAATTAAAATAATAAAGAAACAATATACTTCCTGTGTACAACGTAATCCAATGAATATGATTGTCCCACGACGATATCCCGTGGAGAGCTGTCACATCAGCTGATGCGACCGCTCTCCAGGGGCTCCAGTGAAACAATGACGGAGATAATCCTCCGCATTGTATCACTCTGCCACCAACAGGTCACTTGAGTTCACCTTTGTCATTTTGCGGCTCTACAGCCATGAGAATTTTCTCACGCTGTAGTGCTATAAAGCAAGAGGCTTATCTCCAATGACACACTGCGGGAGCGTTATCTCCGGTCAGTGTGTCATCGGAGGCCTATAGAGAGGTCACATCTGCTGATGTGACTGCTCTATAGTGTAGATCGTTGTGGGACAGTTGTTATTAATGGGATTACGTCAGACAGGGAGTATATTGTTGGTTTGTTTTATTATTTTTTTTGCAGGTGATCGATGGCTTCGACTGGATAGTCGTACAATAAAAATTTTGAAGAAATGTGCTGTGTTTTATTTCATTAAAATACTTTATTCTTATGTGTGTTTTTTTTAACACTTTATTAATATAAGATTAATAATGGATCGGCATCTTATTGACGCCTCTCCATTATTAACCGGGCTTAATGTCACCTTACAATAGCAAGGTGACATTAACCCCTTACTACCCCATATGCCACCGCTACACAGCAGTGGGAAGAGAGGGGCTAAGTGCCAGAATTGGCGCATCTTATAGATGCGCCATTTCTGGGGCGGCTGCTGGCTGTTATTTGTAGACTGGGGGCACCAATATCCATGGCCCCTTTCTAGGCTATAAATATCAGCCCGCAGCTGCCTGCATAGCCTTTTTAGCTGTAAAATATAGGGGGACCCCACGTCATTTTTTGAGGGGGTCCCCCTATTTTAATAGCCAGTAAAGGCTATGCAGACAGCTGCGGGCTGATGGTCATAGCTTGGGAAGGGGCCATGGGTATTACCTCCTTCCCAGGCTACAAATATTGGCTGTCGGCTTTCCCCCTCTGGCGCAGAAAATTGTGCGGGAGTCCACGCCATTTTTTTTTAAATAAAACATTGTCCATTAATAAAGATCGGCCTTGCTATATACCGTATTTTTCAGACTATAAGACGCACCGGACCATAAGACGCACCCCAAATTTTGGGGTGAAAATAGCAGAAAAAAAGATTTTTACAATATGGGGGTCCATCTTATTGTCCGAATTTTAAGGTACCTGAGGGCCGGCGGTGGTACAGCAAGGGTTGAGGCAGTGGTGTGGCAGAGGTGCGGTGATGCTGATACTCACCTTCCTCAGGTGAGGTGACGCCGCGGCCCAGTGTCCAAGGAAAACCGGGTTAACCACAAGTTACTGGGGGGTTGGTTGCGGCAGTGGTGTGGCGGTGGCAGAGGTGTGGCGTTACAGAGGCGTGGTGGGCGGCATGCACCTGAGCAGGGTCCCTTCCTCAGGTGAGGTGACGCCGCGGCACGGTGTCCACGGAGAGCAGAGCAGGGTTTGTCGGTGGTGGCGGCCATCTTCCTGAGGCGGCGCGTGCGCAGGCGTACCGGGGGGTTGCGGCAGTGGTGTGGCGGTGGCAGAGGTGCGGCGTTGCAGAGGCGCGGTGAGCGGCGTGCACCTGAGGAGGGTCCCTTCCTCAGGTGGTGAGGTGACGCCGCAGCACGGAGAGCAGACAGGACAGCAGAGCCGGGTTTGTCAGTGGTGGCGGCCATCTTCCTGAGGCCAAGATCTTTCCATCTTCAGGAAAATGGCTGCCGCGATCTCTATCTGCGCACGCGCGGCTTCCCGCGGCCATTTTCCTGAAGCCACAGGAAGCAGAGTACTCTATCTGCGCATGCGCCGTCTCAGGAAGATGGCCGCCACCACCGACAAACCCAGCTCTGCTCTCCGTGCCGCGGCGTCACCTCACCACCTGAGGAAGGGACCCTGCTCAGGTGCACGCCACCCACCGCGCCTCTGCAACGCCGCACCTCTGCCACTGCCGCAACCCCCGGTAAGCCTGCGTTCGGGCTATAAGACGCACCTCCCATTTTCCTCACAATTTTTTGGGGGAAAAAGTGCGTCTTATAGTCAGAAAAATACGGTATTTATCTATCTATATCTATCCATAGATATATCAAAAGATAGATATATCTATGGATATATCCATAGATATATCCATGGATATATCCATAGATATATCTATGGATTTATCCATAGATATATCCATAGGTATATCATTGACAGTTACAGGAATCGTTTGATTGCAGTGATTGCCTCAAAAGGTTGTGCAACAACATATTAAGTTAAGGGTACCATCAGTTCTGTCCAGGCCTATTTCATGAGTTATATTTTTTAAAAAATTCTGTGGAAGCATGGATGAAAAGCAATGTAAGACTTTCATTTGTTCATATTCATAGATTTTTTATTTATTCTTACTTTTGGAAGATTCAAGTTATTTCTGTGACCATTGTGTGTTTTTCTGTCATTAAACAAGGGGTACCAACAATTTTGACCATGTGTGTATATGATTTATGATGTATTTGAGTGAATGTTTTATATGGCATGTAATGTGTATATTATGTGTTTTATCTGTATATGTTATTGTACATATTATGTAAGTAACATCGGTTGCACACAGAAGATTAAGGCTATGTTTACGCACTGCTTTTTCTGCCACCAAAACCTGATCTTTTGGTAGTAAAAAAGCCACAGCTAAAACGCAGGTTTTGCTGCTTTACTTGCTGCGTTTTTTGCTGTCTTTTTCAGGATTCCAAAGTTTAGCTTTGTTTCTACCTTGCAAGCATGAACAATACAAGATGAGAGGCCACCAATGGAAGACTATGTTAACACATAGAATATATTTAGAAAAAAGGGTAATTTGATCAAATTATTTAGGGGAAATTTTTTTTTTATATCTATGAAAATAGTGACTATTTTAAACAAAAAGTGAAAGTGAGCTAAGGTTACATGAGTTCTTGAAAAAATACACAATTGCAAATGTAAAAACAGTGGGGGAAGTTGATTTGGTAGGGCATTGTTTACGTAAAGGGACTGTGTCAGCATAGAATGACTGTCCAAATCAAGTACAGGCACCTTCCCACCTGCTTGTTTTCTGTCTATCTCCACCCTTTTCTCTGGTTGACAGCTCTGGCTTCATTGGGCCAGAGAAGAGTGTAGATGAATGGAAAACAAGCAGCTGGGAAGGTGTATATAAATGATTGGTTACACCATGATGCACCAAGCGCCTGTGCTTTATTTTGAACAGTCATTCTGTATTGTCAGAATCACTTCAATACATTGGTAGGGCGCTGAGTTGGTAGGGCATTGTTTATTTTTTACACAATGGTAGGGCAATACATTCCTAGGGCATTGTTTACTTTAACACATATTACTAATGTAATTAAACTGTACTAAGGCTACTTTCACACTTGCGTTTTATCGCACAGCGCATCGTGCGCTATCGGACGCATGCGCAATGTTCCTCTATCTTTAACATGGCGGGCGCAGGGTCTAGCGCTTGCACGCGTTCTTCAGCCTTTGGCATGCGCTGCGCATTTTCCAGGTGTGCGTCCATAAGCGCTAGACGCTACATGTTGCATTTTTTTCCCCCCAATCGCTTTAAAAAACTGCGTGCGCACATGTGCGCATGCGATGCGCAAAAATAACATTGCAGTCTGGGTGCGCTTGCGTGCGCATGGCTTTGCGCTTGTCAGCGCTTTTGCACGCATGCGATTTTGGAGTAAATAATGTCTAAACACTTGTTTAAACCACCCCCTACACAAGATACATTGTTTTTGAGGAGTGTAGATAAAAAGTTGATAGAGACAGAGATGATAGAGACAGAGATGATAGAGACAGAGATGATAGAGACAGAGATGATAGAGACAGAGATGATAGAGACAGAGATGATAGAGACAGATGATAGAGACAAAGATGATAGAGACAAAGATGATAGAGACAAAGATGATAGAGAGAGATGATAGAGAGAGATGATAGAGACAGATGATAGAGACACAGATGATAGAGACAGAGATGATAGAGACAGAGAAGACACCAAGACACTATGGTTTAAACTTGGGAAAATTGCAAAATTATATGGGTTTCATATTCTGCACCACCTGCCTTTGTTTCACCAAACACACTGTATTTTTTGCACTTACTCATGGACCCTATGTTACAAGTATTCAATGGAAAGGAAATCCAGTACACATTAAATACCAACCTTATAGATTGTAGACAAATAAAATAGTTGGCTGCCTTTCTTTCCAGTTAAGCAAAGGTTCATTTTCTGAGTGTGTGAATGTGCTAGAAGTTCAAGAGCACACACCATTCATAAATCTAAAAACACATGAAGAAAAAGTGTCTGGAGCCACTGGGTGCCACAAGCTGGAAAAACATGCGCATGGTTATAACCCTGAAAAGCACTGAAACTTTCAAGGGTCTGTTTGTACGGTTGTCTGAGAAGTATGGAGTTCATTTCTTTTTTTCTAGAGGAGCAGCTTTCAAAATTACTCTGACACATACTAGTCTAGGCAAGATGCCAAAGCTGGCCCATTTTCAGACTTTGTCTTTCCCCTCATTGAAGTGTCAGAAAGTAATTCATGGAACATTTGGTAAAGCTGGCAGCTCTTTCATTGAGTTCAAGTGTGGCAAAGTCACATGAGTTCAGGACCTCAAGCCAAGCGATGCACAGTGATTTAGTGAGGAGTACGAATCAGTCAGGCTAAAGAATTTCTCTGTTTGATGTGGTTTTAACATCATTTCAGGTGTGATTCATATCACAGTAATGCAAAGAGAATGTTGTTTTGGGATTTTAACAATGTTTACGGTATTTAAAAAAAATTTACTTGGAAATAATTGTGTATGAGTTTCTGTGTTTATTCGGTACCCTGGATTTTTGCATGTATTTAATTTTAATTCCATTTTCATTGAGATTTATTTCCATTTTATTTTCAGTCATGTGAAATAGATTACCAGAAATGCTATGAGAGTGTTCATATGGAATACAATGCAAACAGTTCAGCATATTTATCAATAATATTGCAGTTGGAAAGATGAAGCATTGTCTTTTAAGGCAAGTTCCCACAGTGAACATAACCTTGAGTTTTTGATGTTGCAGAATTTCTTCACCTATTATTTAAATTAGGCTACTGTACTTGCGTTTTTTTAACATGTGTTTTTTGTGCTGCAGTTTTTGCTCTTGTGGGTGTGTTGTGCTTGAAATAAAGTTGCGTTGTTTTTGAAACTCCCTGGTATTTGGCTTTGACAATTTTATTGACGTACAGTCATGGCTGAAAGTGTTGGCACCCTTGAAATTGTCCCAGAAAATGAAGTATGTCTCCCAGAAAATTATTGCAATTACACTTTCGTTATCCACTTGTTTATTTCCTTACATATTTTCCTTTACGTAAGTACAGTTAAGAGGTGTATAAAGCCTGTTGGTGGTTATAGGGAGAGATTGATTGCAGTTATTTATTTCAAAGGGTGTGTATTCAAACTTTGACTTGAGGGTGCCAACAATTTTGTGCGGACCATTTCTGGGGTTATGTGTGAAATGATGTCCAATTTGCCTTTTTTTTTTTGATGTTCCACTATACACAAAGGAAATAAACATGTGTATAACAAAACGTGTATTTGCAATAATTTTCTGGGAGAAATACTTCATTTTCTGGAACAATTTCAGGGGTGCCAACACTTTCGGCCATGACTGTACTTACCATATTTTTTCGGACTACAAGACGCACTTTTTTTCTCTAAAAATGTGGAGGAAAATGGGAAGTGCATCTTATAGTCCGGATGTACCTGCTTTGGCTGGGTGGGGTGAGCAGCAACGGTGGAGCAGCGGGTCACAGAAGGCAAGAGCCGGCAGCTGCGGCTTACTCCCATGCACACTGCTAATGAGAAATGAATATTCACTGGATTCCACACCATTAGCGTGAATATTAATTTCTGTTTAATAGCATCCTGGTATGCATGGCCTCATCCTTATACTAGTATGATTGGCCCCCATCCCCGTCCTGGTATGCATTGGGGGCTAATCATACCAGGATAAGGATTGGGCCATTCATACCAGGACAGATATGGGGGCCCTGCATACCAGGATAAGGATGAGGGAGACCATTCCTACCAGGATAGGGATAGGGGGGCCATGCCTACCAGGCTAATGATAAGGGGGGCATGCATACCAGGATGGGGATGAGGAGGCCATGCATGCCAGGATGGGGATGAAAGGGGCCATGTGTACCAAGATAAGGATGAGGGGGTCCATGCACACGAGGAAGGAGATTATGGGGCCATGCATACCAGAATGGGGGGCCATGCATGAACATGTCAATGTGGAATTAATGTGAGCAATATTAGTATTATTAAAGTGGTTGTCCAGTCAAAATATATTGATGATCTATACATAGGAAAGGTCATCCATATCAGATCAGTGGGGGGTCTAACGCCCATAACCCCTATTTATCAGCTATTCCTGCCTGCACCGCCGGGCACCCCCTCCTCACAACCCAGGGCCTGCCACATCTCCCCACTCCTACCTCCACCGGCTTTCTGCACTGGCGGCCCTGCCTCCTGTGACCCCATTCTGCCACCGCCCCCACCTTTAAGCTAAATTCAGACTATAAGATGGACCCCCCATTTGACACATTGAAAACATTTTTTTCCTATTTTCCTTCTCAAAATTTGTGGTACATCCTATGGTCCAGTGTGTCTTATAGTCTGCAAAATACGGTAGTTGATCAAAACTGCAGCAGTCAACCTATTAAAAGACACATTGCTGGAATCAGGGTTACTGCTCCTACATGATTAAGAATGAATAGAGCAGCGGTGCGCATGATCGACTACCGCTCCATTGACACTGGCCTCAAAACCCTGATTATTGAAAACTGAGGAGGTCCCTGCGTTTGTACCCACAGTGATCAGGAAGTTATCCGGTATGAGTGGGGATAACTTCCAAACTTTAGAATATCTCTTTACATTTTTGCACGTTTTAGTAAATTTTGTGTCATATTTATTCACATTCTTCTTATGTCCAGACACGGCCAAAAATTTTTTAGGCTGACACAAATTTTGATTGTGCTTATTCAGTTTTTATATTGGAAATTTGCATTAACTTTATTTTGTTATCACATAAATTGCCAATTTCAACTTATACCTTGACATGGAAATTAACTTGTACCCCAAAACTTCATTTCCACTTATTTTCAGCCTAGCCAAAAAATTTCCTACTTACATCAATTCAAGTGATCTCCAAATTGGCTCTGTAGAAAATGTTAATAAGGACAGAGCCATTGATATCACTCTGTGATGCTGATTGAATTATAAGAGCAGACTGGTTGCCTTAAAAGAGGGCTGGTGCTTGAAATCAAGTACTTTTCTCTGATGAAGTCCCTTTAGACTGTTTGGGATTTTTAATCCTGATACCATTAATGTGTGTGGTTGCTTTTCATCCAGGGGAGAAAGCTCACTTACAATTTTGCCTAAGAACACTGTCATGGATAAAGAAGAGCAACTTCTTCCATCATTTGCGGAGGAATTTGGGTATGATCAATGCTTTCTCCAGCTTGATCGAGCTCCATGTACCAAGGCAAAAGTGATAACTAAGAGCTCAGTGAGCAAAACATTGAATTTTTGGATCTATGGCCTGGAAACTCCGGATCTCTATGTCTTTGAGAACTTGTGGCCTATCCTCAAAAAGCGGGTAGACAAACAAAAACACAGCAATTGTGATAAACTCCAAGCACTGATTAGGCAAGAATGGGTTGTCCTCATTCAGGATTTAGCCCAGAAGCTGATATCCAGCATGATACGGGAAATTGCAGAAGTCTTGAAAAATAAAGGAAATATTTTGAATCTCTGCATAAATTTGATGTATTACTCAATAAAATTTTGAAAACTTATGAAATGCTTATAATTATATATCCGTAACCATAGAAATTTCTGACTAAAACACTGAAGCACAAATTTATGTCAGTCTCAAAACTTTTGGTCACAAGTTTATAAAAAAAACCAAAATGTATACATATAGCGTTAGGCCTAAACATATTTTTAATGTATTCATGCTAGAAAACGACAGATTTTAGCTTCTCTTTAAGTTTCTTAACTTGTAAGTCAATGGTTTACTTGTTAGTGAGCCATGGTTAGGAGGCAAGAAGGCACATGAGGTTTTGAAAGTTATTTTTGCTTCAAAGTAGACTTCTGGTTCACTGTGGAAAATGTTTTTTTAACTGTGTACTAAGTTTCTGATTCATTCCCCTATTTCTCTTTCCTCTTCAAGAAGAGCTATTTTGCATACTTTTCACATTAAATGAGACGTCTTGCTGGAAGAAAAATCTTTAGATGGTGTTTAAAATTAAAATATATATTGTCATCCTCGAATGTCCATTAATGTCACAAAGTCAACTCCAGCGTCAAGTCAAGGCAGCTCTGCCTTGAATTTCATACAGGAGAGAGGTTGCTTCACTAGTCCATGATCAGTGAGGTTTATGAGTTGGGCTGGCTGATTGGCTTTTTTTAATAGCTAAACTGGTGCTCATTCATAGATGAAGAAGGCGGCTTGTATGGCTATTTAACCAAGCAGCTAGCCCCTTTTATGAACAGTATTGGTTTTGTGTTGACACAGCAGCTTTAGTGTGCCAAACTTAAAGGGAATGTGTCACCACATTTGACCTATCCAAACTATTAATATGGTCATACAGTTTATAGGCTGCTGAGTGATGCCTGTATGTCTCATATAAAATGCCTTGTTGTGAAAAAATCTCTTATCTCTTTGTATAAATTACCTCCTCCAGGCTCTGGGGAGGACATTGCCTGGAAGATAACTCTGCCTCCATAGCTTGTTTTACATGAAGGGGGAGTTACCAGTGTGATGTGTAATGGCCACTCTCTGCTGTCACTGCAGAGCTATAACTAACACATCTGCAGGATCATCTCAATTCCAGCTTCCATCTCACAGGGTTGCAATACAGAAGAGCTAAGAAAGAAGCAAAAGAATGTATTTGCAAGAAGACAAAGTTCATTTCTCCTGTTCTATGCTAGTTACTTGTCTCACTGATAACTCCCCTTTCATATAAAACAAGCTCTGGAGGCAGAGTTAGCTTCTAAGAAGCATCCTCCTCTAAGCCTGGAAGAGGTTATTTAGATAAAGTGATAAAAGATGATTTCTCCATAGCAAGGCATCTGATATGAGACACACAGGTAGGACTTTTGTCAGCAGTCTATAACCTGTACACCAATATTAATAGTTTAGATAGGTCAAATAGGGTGACAGATTCCCTTTAAGCCAGAAATGAAACTGCTGGAATTGACACTGACAGTGCGATATTGGTGAATATTTCATAATGACAGTATTTTAGTAATTTTAAATCCATCTAAAGATGTATTTTTTCTAGTTGGATAATCCTAGAGTCCCCACCTTTTGCTGGATATGAGACGGATTTTAGCTCAAGAGACTGCAGAATTGTGAATGCATCTATGGATGAGTAAGTGTACTAGATATTTCCATTATTTTCAATGAAGTCACCCTTTTTTGTTTTGTTCTTTTTTTGCAGCCGCAGCAGGAAAAAAAGTCTGGTCAGGTAAATATATATTTTAACCAATATTTTTTCTGTAATGTATAATCACATTATTCATTGCTAAGCCTTAGCCTTTTCCCCAAAGATGTTACTCGATGACTACGTATGTCCTGCTGCACTGATCCTCGATTATTACTTATATGCTGTTGCTGTGCTGCAAATTGCACAGCAGATCCACATGAGGATTAGCCCACTTGACATTCAATTTGGGTAATGAGTAGCAAGCTACTTTTATTTCCTACTGGATTTTTTTTTCATATCTTTGAAACATCCTTTTAGTTTGTTAGGATGTTAGAAGGGTCAAATGTTTAGCAAGAATTTGTTTATTTTTTTAACAAATTTTTCAAAATTTGTTGTACAGGTCTATTTAGTTCTGAAGTGACTTTGAGGTGCCTATATGTCAGAAACCCCCTAAAAGTGGTATCTTTTTTTTTTTTTTTTTTTAAACTCCAGTCCTCAAAGTATTCAAAACCTCATTCACATTCTTTGTACAAAAACGTTGCTTTTAAGGGTATGCCACACTAAGCGAGATCGCTAGCGAGATCGCTAATGAGATTGCTACTGCGTCACCATTTATGACGCAGTAGCAATCTCGTTAGCGACTTAGCTGTGTGTGACATGTAGCAGCGATGTGGCCCCTGCTGAGATGTCGCTGATCGCTCATGAACGTTCTGAGCCGTTTTTTGGTCGTTGGTGTCCCGCTGGTGAGCCTGAATCGCTGAGTGTGACACCCTTTATGAACGACTTTACCAGCGTCGCAGGTGGGACTAGGTTTTCCCAACAACCGCAGAGGTCGTTATACAGATCGCTGATGAGTTGTGTTTGGAATCACAGATCGCTGATGAGTTGTGTTTGGAATCTAACTAGCGATCACATAGCGATCGCACTAGCGATCTCACCAGGTTGTGTCGTTGTCGTGATCGCTGGTGCGATCGCTAAGTGTGGCAGTGCCTTTAGTCTCAACTTTTTCACAAGCTCTAATGAGAAAATGCACAAAAAATTGTTAAACAATTTCTACTGAACAAAAACTATTCTTTGATTACAGGACATGTATCAAACACCCAAGAACCATGGAAAAGCCAAAAATTCCAGACAGGAAATATGATAAATCTCTTTATTAGTTCATGGTGGCAAAAATATATATATTACATCAATATTAAAACATTTTATTAAATTAAAACATAACCATCTATTTATATGCGCATGTACAGAGCATTATTATGCATCAGACCAGTATTGGTAAGGCATGTCCAACAGAAAGGTCACAGTATATCAAGGAGATATTCAGTACAGACCAAAAGTTTGGACACACCTCATTCAAAGATTTTTCTGTATTTTCATGACTATAAAAATTGTACATTCACACTGAAGGCATCAAAACTATGAATTAACACATGTGGAATTATATACCTAAAAAAAAGTGTGAAACAACTGAAAATATGTCTTATATTCTAGGTTCTTAAAGTAGCCACCTTTTGCTTTGATTACTGCTTTGCACACTCTTGGCATTCTCTTGACGAGCTTCAAGAGGCAGTCGCCGGAAATGGTCTTCCAACAGTCTTGAAGGAGTTCCCAGAGATGCTTAGCACTTGTTGGCCCTTTTGCTTTCACTCTGCATTCCAGCTCACCCCATACCATCTCGATTGGGTTCTGGTCTGGTGACTGTGGAGGCCAGGTCATCTGGCGTAGCACCCTATCACTCTCCTTCTTGGTCAAATAGCCCTTACACAGCCTGGAGGTGTGTTTGGGGTCATTGTCCTGTTGAAAAATAAATGATGGTCCAACTAAACGCAAACCGGATGGAATAGCATGCCGCTGCAAGATGCTGTGATACCCATGCTGGTTCAGTATGCCTTCAATTTTGAATAAATCCCCAACAGTGTCACCAGCAAAGCACCACCATACCATCACACCTCCTCCTCCTTGCTTCACGGTGGGAACCAGGCATGTAGAATCCATCCGTTCACCTTTTCTGCGTCGCACAAAAACACGGTGGTTGGAACCAAAGATCTCAAATTTGGACTCATCAGACCAAAGCACAGATTTCAGCAGCAGATGAAGGAAGGGAGACACACTAGTCATTACTAGTGGGTAGGCGGAGCCCACATAGGATAGAAACACCTCAGATTAAAAAAGTGTTGACCGGCCCCTCCAGCATATAGGGCTTCTCCTACTCCAGCTCTCCAGTCTAAAATTTGAGGTCACAGAGGATAGTCGCTGCTGGAAGCAGCTCCTCAGAAGATTTTTTTTATTTAGTCGGACAGAGACTTGGACCGCCAGTGGTCTAGAGGTCTCAGGGGTCTTAGCGCTGCTGGACCCCCACCTCTCCCTTGGCGGATCTGTATTACCCTGTAAGGTGGTCCCTGCAGAACCCTGCCGCCCCTGGGGGATGAGGATTGCTTCCCTGGCGGGGACGCAAACCGCGCTTCTGGGGTCACTGCGTTCCCCGCCCTGGGGGAAGCTACGGGCACAGCACCACAAATCTCTAAGGGGTCCCTGTGGCGCTCAGCTGGGTAAGTACTCCACATTTTAATGTGCTCTGAGTGCTCTAGCGGCCGCTGCGGCAGCCGCTGCTACATGTGTACTTTTGTCCGCAGGTGGATACCTGCAGGACATGGGAGCGGGAGCGGAGTGAATCGCGTGCTTTTTTTTTAAACCGGCGGGGGCGTGGCCTCCCTGCCTTTTTTCTCTTCCGGTTTCTCTCCTCTGGCGTGACGGCCATTACTGAAGGCCTTCTCGGGCTCCTCACTCTCCGCTCCCCCCGACCGACCGAAGGGAAGACACTACACCGCGGCCAGCTGGGTGAGTCGCTTCTACCTGTCAGGGCAGAAGCTTGACCCCCTCACACCCACAGCGCAGGAGGTACTGTCACACGGAACGCTTCCGCTGCGATCACAATAGCGTCGCTTAACTTTGCGACCGTTTGTTTTTTGTGATCGTCTTTAATGTCCCTAGTAGCTGCCACAGTGGGCGATCTCATTGACGACGCATAAGTGGTTAGCGATCTCCTTAGCGACTTTGGCGGTCATTGCGATGTACAATTCAGCGCAATATGTTAGCGATCTCGTTGGCGTTCTTGTTTAGTGTGGCATACCTTTGAAACTCTGTCCTGCAGCTGTTACCTCATAAGAGGCACCTGGGGCTCGCACACCCTTTCATTATACAAGGGTTGTGGGGAGTCTGCGACATTAACCCCTTCTTTGGTGGTTAACCCTTTATTGGGAGACAGCTGGGGTAGCTCTCTCTTTAAGAGCTTAACCCTTCAGCGTACATTTTGCCTTTGAAAACCACACTGTTCTAGTTGCTGACAGGTTTTTGACCTGCCAAATACTGTGTGAGGGCATGTCGGATCAGGGTCCAGGAGGTTGCGGACCGTCTCCCAGATCCGCTACAGGATCAGTCTCGCGTATCTGACACCACAGACCCGACGGCATCAAGCGCAGCGGTCAGAGGTGTCAGTGATGACAAAATGGATACCTCACTCGTTCTATTAATGGCCTTTCTGACCTTCGGTTATTGGGTGTCAGCTAGATCCTCTCATGTAGGAAGCGACACAGGCCGATGCCTTTTTTCCCCGCTTAGCGACTCGGAGATTTCGGGCATGGAGGGTTCCCCCCAAGCTCGAATGGGGGGGTGTCCGATTCGGATAAGGAGGGTCGGCAGGGACACTCCCGCCCTCTTTTGAGCCGTACAGAGGGTTTATTGGAGCCATGAGGGAGGCATTAAAGTTACCGGAGGAGGTAACTAGACGTCCTGGTAAGTCGGCCCGGAGTTCAGGAGTCGCATGGTCCGCGATCAAACCTTCCATCTCTGGACGAACTTAAAAGAGGCATGGAAAGGAACGCCTGTGTCCCGATAAACGTTTTCAGGGGCCCCGGTTTTGAGAGCTACCGTGTACGACGGAGTTGAAGAATTGGATTCCCTTCTCCTGAAGTGGATGTCCCCTTTAACCCAGCTTAGCAAATCCTCATTGCTTCCTTAAAGGGAAGGCGAGTCTGCAGATCCGCTGGGCAGAAAAAAAAGGGAGATGGCAGCGAAATCCATCTACGAGGGCCCGGGGCTTGATTCAGAGCAGTGCTA
>JARQOD010000004.1:219745067-219761430 GCA_033576555.1 Oophaga sylvatica
TGGAGCGTATGCAGCAGATTTGGGACCAGGTAGTGGAGAGGTTGTCCCTCAGGAGAGGGCCCAGCGGTTTGCCAACCGGCATAGGACTGATGGTCCTCGATTTGAAGTGGGGGACTTGGTCTGGTTGTCCTCAAGAAATATCCCTATGAGAGTTGCATCTCCTAAGTTTAAGCCTAGGTTCATTGGACCTTATAAGATCATGGAGATTCTTAATCCTGTTTCCTTTCGTTTACTTCTTCCAGGACATTTAAGATCCATAACGTGTTCCACAAGTCCTTGAAGAGGTTTGTCGAGCCAGTGGTTCCTATGGCTGTGCCTCCTGACCCTGTTTTGGTTGAGGGCAATCTGGAGTATGTGGTTGAGAAAATATTGAATTCTCGTTTTTCTAGACGGAAACTCCAGTATTTGGTTAAGTGGAGAGGTTATGGTCAGGAGGACAATTCTTGGATGTTTGCTTCGGACATCCATGCTAGGAGACTCATCCGTGCGTATCACTGAGCTCATCCTGACCGACCTGGTTGCTCAAATGAGGGTTCGGTGACCCCTCCTCAAGGTGGGGGTACTGTTGTGAATGTGCTAGAAATGAATTCTGAGCAGAAGCTCCCTCTGGTGGTTACAAATAGTACTGAACTATCCAATGAAGATTGTGAAGATTGGCGATCAGGTGTTACTGACTGGTCTTATATAAGGGAGGTTCCCTCCCATCAGGGTTGCCGGTGATCAATTGTTCTGGTCTCATCTTTGATTCCTGTTCACTTTGTAGCTTGCTGTTTCATGCCTGCATCTTCTGCTAACAGATAAGACATTTTCTTCTTTTAGTTTTTTGTGCTTGCTTTTTGCATTTTGTCCTGCACTTCTTTGGGGGTCTGCTGGGTCCCCTCCGGGGCTTGTGCTCCTCTCAGTTTAGTTCAGCCACTGTTGTTTGTTCATTTGCCTTCTCCAGTTTTTTCAGTGGCTGCTGTTTAGTTTTTGTTACACCAGAGAACTAATTTAGGTGGTAGAGGTCGTGTGATCTCAGGTGTTTTTGTAATTAGTAGAGTTGGTACTTTTCAGGGTTTTTTGGGATTGTAGTAAGTGTCCTTCCTATCCTTTTCTATTTAGGAAGTTTGGGCCCCAACGTTTGCTCATACTATTTTCTGTCTGTGTCTGTGTCTGTATCTCCTCTTGTCTAACCGCCATTACATGTTTGGGGGCTTTCTATGTTCTTTGGGGATCTGCTCCGGGGCAGATAGTTTTCCTCTTTCTGTCTTTAGGTGTAGTTAGCTTCTCAGGCTGTGACGAGGCGTCTAGGACCAACGTAGGTACGCTCCACGGCTGCCTTTAGTTGTGGTGGTTAGTCAGGGTACTGCAATCCCATAGATTCCAACCTCTCTGGTGTATTTCCTTTTTTGCTTGCTCTCCTCAGCTACCAAATCATAACAGAGCACTGTTTTACTTTTTCAACGCAAAATTGGCTGGAATTGAGATCAGATGCCATGTCACGTTTGGAGAGCCTCTGATGTGCTTAAACAGTGGAAACCCCCCAATTCTGACTCCAACCCTAACCCCAACAAACCCCTAATCCCAACCATAACCCTAACCACAAACCTAACCCTAATACTCCCCTAACGCTAATCCTAACGGGAAAATGGAAATAAATACATTTTTTTAATTTTATTATTTTTCCCTAACTAAGGGGGTGATAAAAGGGGTTTTATTTACTATTTGTAGCGGGTTTTTAATAGCGGGTTTTTATGTTTGGCAGCTGTTACACGCTAAAAGACGCTTTTTATTGCAAAAAATAGTTTAAGCGTCACCACATTTTGAGAGCTATAATTTTTCCATATTTTGGCCCACAGAGTCATGTGAGTTCTTATTTTTTGCGGGACCAGTTGACGTTTTTAGTGGTACCATTTTTGGGCACATGACATGACAAAAACCAGCAATTCATGTATTTCTTTGAGGGGGGATGTTTATACAGTTTCGCGTGTGGTAAAATTGATAAAGCAGTTTTATTCTTCGTGTTAGTACGATTACAGCGACACCTCATTTGTATCTTTTTTTATGTTTTGCCGCTTTCATACAATAAAAACTATTTTATATAAAAAATAATTACCGTATTTAATCGAGTATAAGCCGACCCGAGTATAAGCCGACCCCCCTAATTTTGCCACAAAAAACTGGGAAAACTTATCGACTCGAGTATAAGCCTAGGGAGGAAAATCAGATTATGGCCCATATGCTGCCCCATGTATTATGCCCCACAAGATGCTCCATGTATTGTGCCCCATATGCTGCCCCATGTATTATGCCCCAGAAGATGCTCCATACATTGTGCCCCATATGCTGCCCATGTATTGTGCCCCATAGATGCTCCATAGATTGTGCCCCCATAGATGCTCCATAGATTGTGCCCCCATAGATGCTCCATAGATTGTGCCCCATAGATGCTCCATAGATTATGCCCCCATAAATGCCCCATGTATTATGCCCCCATATATGCCCTATAGATTGTGCCCCCATAGATTATGCCCCCATAGATGCTCCATAGATTATGCCCCCATAGATGCTCCACAGATTATGCCCCCATAGATGCTCCACAGATTATGCCCCCATAGATGCCCCATGTATTATGCCCCCATAAATGCTTCTTAGATTATGCCCCCATAGATGCTCCACAGATTATGCCCCCATAGATGCCCCATGTATTATGCCCCCATAAATGCTTCTTAGATTATGCCCCCATAGATGCTCCATGTATTATGCCCCCATAGATGCTCCATGTATTATGCCCCCATAGATGCCCATGTATTATGCCCCATAGATGCTCCATAGATTATGCCCCCATAGATGCTCCATGTATTATGCCCCCATAGATGCCCCATAGATGCTCCATGTATTATGCCCCCATAGATGCTCCATGTGTTATGCCCCCATAGATGCTCCATGTATTATGCCCCCATAGATGCCCCATGTATTATGCCCCCATAGATGCTCCATAGATTATGCCCCCATAGATGCCCCATGTATTATGCCCCCATAGATGCTCAATAGATTATACCCCCATAGATGCCCCATGTATTATGCCCCCTTAGATGCTGCATTGAATAGGCCCCTTATGCTGCCACTCTGCTGCAACAAAAAAAAAAGACATACCTGTCGTCGCTGGAGGCCAGGTGCCGGTGTCCTGAGCAGGCGGGGACACCGGCGCGCTATGGGGGACAGGTGCCGGTGTCACCGCTCGCTCAGGGCCCCGGCACCTGCGATATTTACCAGTGAATGATCAGGCAGAGGGCGCGGCGCACAGTAACCACGTCATCGCGCCCCCTGCCTGAACATCGCAGCAAGAGGACCCGGGGACACAGCGGCGAGCAGCGGTGGAACGGTACAGGTAAATATCGCTTATACTCACCCTTCCGCCGGCGCGTCTCTGCCCTGCTCTTCCTCGGTCTCCGGCGCCAGTGTTCAGCGGTCATGTGGTACCGCTCATTAAAGTCATGAATATGTGCATATTCATGACTTTAATGAGCGGTACCACCTGACCGCTGAACACTGGCGCCGGAGATCGTGGGAGAAGAGCAGGAGCTGCAGAGACCGCGCCGGCGGAGGGATGAGTATATAGAACAGCTGCGCTCCGCCTCCCCCCTGTATATGACTCGAGTATAAGCAGAGAGGGGGACTTTCAGCCCTAAAAAATGGGCTGAAAATTTCGGCTTATACTCGAGTATATACGGTATTTTTGCATCGCTTTATTCTGCAAGCTATAACTTTTTTATTTTTTCGCTTATGATGCTGTATCGTGGCTCATTTTTTGCAGGAGAAGATGACATTTTCAGCGGTACCAGGTTTATTTATATCTGTCTTTTTGATCTCTTGTTATTCCACTTTTTGTTCGGCAGTATGATGATGTAGCATTTGTTTTTTTGCCTTTTTTTTTTAAAGGGTTTCACTGAAGGGGTTAACTAGTGGGACAGTTTTATAGAGCTGGTCGTTACAGACGCGGCGATACTGAATAAGTGTACTTTTATTGTTTTTTTTATTTACATAATAATAATGTGTTTATTGGGGAAATATCGTTTTTTTATTTAAGGATTTATTTTTTTTTTTATATTTTTACACATGTTAATTTTTTTTTTACATTTTTACATTGTCCCAGGGTGGGACATCACTATATAGTGTCAGATTGCTGATCTGACAGTTTGCAGAGCACTCTGTCAGATCAGCGATCTGACAGGCAGTGCAGGAGGTTTGCCGGCGCCTGCTCTCAGCAGGCACTGACAAGCCACCTCCCTGAAGGACCCCATGGCCATCTTGGATCCGGGGGCCTGCAGGGAGGAGGCCCTCGAAACAACGCAATCACATTGCGTTGGTCTGAGAGTGTCAGGGAAGCACGCAGGGAGCCCCGTCCCTGTGCGATGCTTCCCTATGCCACCGGAACACTGCGATCATGTTTGATCGCAGTGTGTCGGGGTTAATGTGACGGAAGCGGTCCGTAACTGCTCCTGGCACTTAGTGCCGGGTGTCAGCTGTGAGAAACAGCTGACACCCGACCGCGCCCAGCTGCGCTCCCCTGTGAGCGCGGCTGATCGCGTATGACGTACTATTCCGTCCATGGGAATTAAGTCCCAGGCCACATGGACAGAATAGTACGTCTAATGGCAGAAAGGGGTTAATAATCTTTTTTTTTTTTTTTTTACACTATTTATGATGCGGTAAAAGTGCTAAGACGACTTTTATCTTCTAATGACAAAGAAAAGACTAAGCACTCAACTTAATAATTTATTAGTAGTATCTTCAAAACGTTTCGGTCTTGGTGACCTTCATCAGTACTACTTATATGTATATAGAAAATGGCTCCTAGAGAGACAGGTGCCCCAAGTGAAGAATGCTGCATAAAAATAAGCGTGGCTTATGACAAAGCTCTGTGGTAATGCCGAGTGTCTAATATTGCGGTATCCACCGCTATGAAGACTGGGGCTGAACCAGGACGCTATCTGCGCAGTCTAGACTTCCGCCTCTCACATCTAAGGGAAGACATCTAGACTGCGCAGATAGCGTCCTGGTTGTAACTAATGACAAACCGTTATATAATACACATGAAACAATCTGACTAGAATTTTCAAAGATTTCTTAGAAGCTGAAGTTCCTTCAGGTATACTCTATCTCTAAAGAAAAAAATTAACCAAAGTTGTAATCAAAAGAAATAGTATAACATAATATATAGCAGAGGGCTATACTATTAGAAGTGAAAAGTCATAAGGTCCTCATAGTAACTGAGAGGAGTGTCCCATATTGAAAAGCCCAGAAAGGGATTCAGAGAAACCCTCAGAAAAGAATAATAGCGAGAAAAAGGGGAAAAAGTTGCCAAGAAAAGTACAACTCATGAAAGGCTGTACAATAAAAACACATAAATAAATGTACCATTGTATACACATCACCTGCTGGGTTCTCCGTCTGCATCTCTCCAAGGAAAAGGTATATAGACACACTGCATGTGTTACCCGGAAGTGATCAGCTGACTTTTAAAGGAGGAGAGGGGTGATGATAATGATGTCGCACCATCGTGATTGTGGCATCTGAGGGGTTAAACTCTTACAAATGGTACTAGAGCTGATTGTTGCCATTACAGTAGGATGTCATCTACATACCCCTAACAAATGCTGATAATTTTGCCGGCTTATCTTGTGAGCTGGCAAAATCATTGTACCCCATATGCATGGCAGTTTGAAGGAACACTCTGCCTGCTGCTCCATACATATACAGCCGATGTTATGAGTGGGTTTAAAAATTGAACAACCTTAACACCTAGAGAGCTAAAACTGGCCCATCTAGTTAAATCTCACATAAGGGCTAGCCCACATTGCTGAAAATATTAATGCTTGTGCAGTCTGCTGTGTAATATGACTGCGTAGCTATAGACCAGGCAGCGTACCCATGCATACCACTTTCTACTGCCTGCAGAGGACATATGAGCGTTAGAACTGGACCATAGAACAATAGATGAAGGGGAACTGGTCTCATGATTCACATTTTTACCTGAACATTATTATACACCAAGTACACCCATTCATGGTAACCATATTATGTGGCCTCTTTTAGTAAGATATCCGCCCTGCCACTCTAAAAAACAATGTTCAGGAATAGTTTGAGGAATCAGACATAGAATTCAGCGTATTAACGTTACACAATTTTGATTGACATTTTGAGAAATTGGAGGTAATGTGGCAGAAAAACAGGTCTTGTCCATTTTGGTGCAAGATACCACTTGACGCATCATCAAAGGTCTTGTTGGTTATCCCCAGAAGTTCCATAGAATGGATAAAGCAGCTGTGTGCATTTGTAACCATGTTGTTGCTTTGATCTTGACAAAAGCAAGGAGGAACCTAAAATTTGGACCCCCAGTCTAGTGATTGTTTGGTATACCAGCCCCAGAGCCATTATGAGCAGACATTTATCACCTATCCTGTGGATAGGTGAAAGATGTAATTTGTGGGGAAAACTCATTTAGAGCATTACCCTCTATAAAATAATTTATTTGTTGTTGAAACGATGCCAACTCCTAAAGTCAGAAGCAGTGTTGATCTACTATGTCAGACTGTGCCATAGTTCTTCCTTGTGTTAATCTAAGTTTCCCTTTAAAGGAGAGGAGTTCAGGGTAAGGTTTAAGAACAAGGACATTAGCTCATACCAGCATCCTAATCTGAATGGTGCAAGGAAATAGTGATAAATTATATAAACATGGGAACTACATGGAAGTTCATGGAGGATAATGTAAATCTTTAATGGCATTCACAGGAATCTTTTCCTTTTCCATCTGTTTCCTTGAGAATATATCCCCATTGATGTATTTTCCATGTGGCAGTGAGAATTTAGTTTGAAGCTTATCCTTTTTCTAACAATGCTGCCTGGGACTTCACCCTCTCAGTGGTTTTTAACAAGCACTAAACATGCAAAATTTAATGCAAGATTACTGACCTTATATGTTAATAATTGGTTTTGGAAGAAACTGTGTTGACAAAATGCCATATATTGTAGTTAACTTGACAATTCTCTTTAGACTTTAGCATTTTCTAGTTAACTAATAATTTCTTGTAATTCTTATTTGTCCCAATTTACATTTGAAGTTTTGAGGCAATTTCCTGTGTTGTGGAGATTACAGACAGTTGGTTATTCATTTTAACTCATTCACATGTAATGTACATGTACTTTGGACATTTTAGAATATGCTCCCATTCCACACATACACTGCAGATTTTCCATCTGTATTTGCAGGTGGAAAATTTGCACCTTATTAAAAAATCAGCACAATTGATCAGATTTTATCAATTGTCATTGACGTGAAGCGAAAAAAAAATTGTTCGGATATTGACAGAATATTGATTCTTCACCTTTTCAGAATGGCTTTTACGCTTTGCAATGCAAACTGTGAAATACGTGCCAAATTTTAAAAATCAGAGCCATAAAGAATTTACAGAGAAGCCATAGCAAAAACATGTAGGGATATTCCCCGAAAATGTTTTAGAATTGTCAAATTTGCAATATAGTAAATAAGTGAAAAGTGAAAAAAAATATTGTAATATCAGGATGGATTCACATTATATGTAATTATTGATTCTGCATACTTGTTGTATTAAGTTTTGTGTGGAACATTAAAGGGGTACTCCAATTAGAAGAAGTTCTGTATCATTGAGGGTCCAACCTTTGGGAATTCCCACCAATTACCAGAACAGGGCACTTTTTTCCCTGTTAGGCTGGGGTCACACGGTCGTCAATTCTCTCATTCAATCAAACTTTGAGAGTTTGATATGAGTGTCAATGCACTGTGCTATGATTTTATCGCATGAGAGAATCGGAGCACAGACGCAAAGGAGACTGAGAAATCAGTTTCTCCATCTTCTCCATTGCCTGTGTTCAGTGTTTCACACATATCCATAGACTTGTGTTGGTGCGTGTGAGCTGAGACTCGCAGCATGCTGCAATTGTTTTTTCATACCAAATCGACATAAGAAAAAAATCGCAGCCCTGGGCTGCCCCAAAGAAGAACACTAGCCTGAGTGCTATGTGATTAAACATCCCTTAGCACTCTGCTGTGTTATACGCTCATGTGAGCGAACCCTTAGAATTAAACAGAAGTTGCACATTTTTGACCACTACTCCATTCATTCTCAATGGGATTGCTGCGGAAATGTACTTGACTTTCTCCAGAAGTCCCTTAGAGAATGAGTGGAGCAGTAGCTGAGCATGCACATGAAACATATTTTTTGCACATGCACTCCACAACATTGAAATTACAACATTAAGAAGGTAAGGTCATGGAATTTTGGAAAACACATGATCAATTGACAAGCTAGTGATATGTAAAATCTCAACTTATTCAGTACTACGTATGCAGAAATACATGCACTTAACCACATTGATAACATGCCCACGTGTGTATTACTGGTTGCCTAAGGAATAGTCTGCCTTGCTGAATACACTTTTGCATGGAAATCATCAAGATCCACTGCTGACAGAAATTGCAATTACTGACAAATGGTGTCTCCTATCAAACATATCTGGAACAAGTCCAGTGACTCTGCATGCCATAGTACAACGTTTAGGCCACACAGGCTGCTCATAATAATATGTGCAGGATGGAGTCTGGCATTGTCGTGTTGTAAAATGGTTCCTGGTACAGTTTGGAGAAATGAATATATATTGAGATGTTTTGAAAATTGTGTTTTTATTTTGTTATAATTTGCATATCATTAACATGTCTATCCATCCAGTAATTACAATTCCATAGCTGTTCCTTGTTGGTGCTACAATTTTATTGTTGATGAATGTATATTGCAAACAACCTACACATCTTAAGAATTTACATAGTTGTAAGAATCTAAAGAATTTATCCGTATAGTGTTAAATGTGAACACTTTTCCAGTATTCCCTCCCCAAAAAATCACAATTTCCTACAATTGTTTAGCAAAAAAAAAAAGTGCTGCATCCAAAACACTGCTGCTTCCTGATCGTGGGCACATAGCCTTGCTGTTTGGTTACAGCCTATGTAGGTTCATTCTGTGAACACTTCTACATAGGACATCGCTTTAACCCTTGGATTACTGTCGGACCTGGGATGAGTATAATGTGTTAATTTAAATGATTAAAGAATGTGTCTGTTTTATTTCAAATTAAGTGTTTTATTCTTGGTGTTTTATTTAACTCTTTACTTACAGGTTTAGTAAGGAGGATGTCTGGCTGATACCTCTACATTACTAAACCTAGGGCTTGGTGTCAGTGACAGCTGCTGACATCAACCCCTAATCCTATTACCCCAATGCGACTGCACTAGGGCATCATGAAGAGCCATTCCTGGGGCAGCTGAGAGCTGGAATTTTTAGCCTGGGGCGGGGAAAATAAGCATGAAAAGGAAGGGGGTTAAGCAAGGAAATTACATCACAAAACTTTTTTTTTCTTTTTTCAAATATTTTTATTTAGCTCCAAAAAGCATTCATTGCTATACCACACCAAAAGCGCATCAAAACCGCTCATATTTCCATTTGCTGACAAATTCCTAGAGATGCCGAAATCTCTGCAATCAAATTCTCCACATGTGCGCATAGCTTTACAGATAGTTGCCTAGAAAAATGACCATTGATGCAGTCTACCTAGTAAGCACTGCACTGAATTTGGCCCGGGAGTAAGAGGTAACAGTGTGCGCCAGCTATCCTGGTCAGCTTTAAAACTATGTTTACATGTTTAGTATAACAGAGCTTGTAAGTACTGCACATGTTCTGCCATCTTGATGCGGTGATCAGTCTCCAAAGCAATTAGCTGTAAAGAAAAGTGTAAATACAGAGTGAGTCACTTGCTACTTTACCTGGAAAAATTACTGTAACTTCAAAAAGAGACTGTCAACTCTACTGAAAAGTGAGAGTTCACTGAAGCACAGCGATGAGAAGCATCCTCGTGCCAAGTGACCAACCGACCCCGACGGTCATCTCCAATAGGAGACATACTTGCTACACGCCTTTCTGTGCATCAGTAGTTTATGTGTGGCGCTTGCATTTGACTACTGCCAAATTCCTTCTTCATTTGTTAACAATGTACGGATACAGTTTGGAGGAGTGAGTTTTCATTGTAAAAACTTATTGGAAAACTGAGTCCTTACAGAGGTGCCAAAGTGAGTTTCCAAAGAAGTTTGGAGATCGAAATCCGCCGACCAAACTGTGTATTGAAGCCTTTTTTGATGACAGAGTAATCTCCAAGGGACAGTGGCCATTAAGATCACCTGATTTAACACCGCCAGATTTCTTCCTTTGAAGCCATTTGAAAGGTCGGGTGTACAGTAACAAGCCACAAGCATTACAAGCGCTACGGGAGAACATACAGCAAGAAATTCAGGCTATGACCCCATATGTCCTGTGGAATACATTCAACAAAATGGAAACGGTACATGCTTGGATGCGAACGCTGGACATTTTCTACAAATCAAAACGCCAGTTTCTCATAAACCAAGGTTTGTACAATCCAAATTTCAGTACGATACATTGTCTCTTTTAGAAGTTACAACAATTTGGGGGGTAAAGTAGCGAGTAAATCAACATGTATTTCAAGAACAGCTGAAAATTTTAATAAGCAGTGAATTTTAAAATTGCTGATATATACAAACACTACCTGACAAAACCCATGTATAAAGTTGGTAATAATAGTTTGAGTATAATAAAAGCTATTTTGTGGATCTGCAGATTGTGGATTTTTTTTTACAGCAAGGACATCTTTGGATATATCAAATGATATTATTTATTTATTTTTTTATGGGGCAGCCATATTCTATAGATCTGATCTTCCAAGCTGAGAACAGCAGTTCTATAGATTGCCTTATAGTAGTGTGTACTGATCATGCTCCCTCCTACCTTGTGTACTGTTCAAAGTGGGAGGCAGCCTGAAACTCTGGATGGCAGGCACATGTGTCTTGCTGATATGAATATATGTATTTCCATTCCAAGGTATGTAGGTAACAGTAGGGGGCTGTCACTTGCAATTATCATGAGTGGTGAGACTACAGTTTATGGCAGAACTGTGGATGGCTTTTATTTGGGGGCAGTGGCGGCTTTTATTTGGGGACAGTGGCTAGTTGGTATAGGTGGCTGAGACTGGCAGTTACAGAGCGGGGTGGCTGACAATTAATTGTGAGGAAAACTGGTTAGCTGTTATTAGAGATGAGCGAATATTTCAATATTCAATTCAGATAATGTTCGCCGAATTTGCAATATTCGCCGATTAATAAGTTGAATATTTGCCGAATATTACCGAATGCCATTATAGTCAATGGGAGGCAAAAACAAACGCATGCACTACACCCTAGAACGGCCTCAAATGCTGCCAAAATACATCAAATGAGGGACCGAAACGAGGAAAAGTGGAATCAATACACCTCCAGTAGAAATTGCAGCATGGAACTGCAGCAATCAGCCAGGCATGAGGTATCGTGGTCTGGGACAGTATTTACAGCTTTCCAATGAACGTCACAGTAAGACGAGGTGGATGAGGGATCGGTGTAGAGCCCCTTTGCTGTGAGCCCTGATACCACATGCGAGACCTTTACCTGCTTTCATGCAGAGCCACACTCAGGTGGCACAAATATCAGTTTTCTACCATTGTCGGAAAAATTTAAGGATAGTAACACGGGTAGTTGAGTACAAGGAAGTGGAGGCCTGACACACTCGAGCCACATGAGGTCTGGCATTGTCCTGCATTAGGAGGAACCCAGGGCCAACCACACCAGCATATGGTCTCACAAGGGTCTGAGGATCTCATCTCGGTACCTAATGACAGTCAGGCTACCTCTGGTGAGCACATGGAGGGCTGTGTGGCCCTCCAAAGAAATGCCATCCCACACCATTACTGACCCACTGCCAAACTGGTCATGCTGAAGGATGTTGCAGGCAGCAGGTTCACACTCAGCAAATGTGACTGACGTGACAGATTCTGGAGACGCCGTGGAGAGCGATCTGCTGCCTGCAACATCCTTTGGCAGTGGGTCAGTAATGTTGTGGGATGGCATTTCTTTGGAGGGCAGCACAGCCCTCCATGTGCTCGCCAGAGGTAGCCTGACTGCCATTAGGTACCGAGATGAGATCCTCAGACCCCTTGTGAGACCATATGCTGGTGCAGTTGACCCTGGGTTCCTCCTAATGCAGGACAATGTCAGGCCTCATGTGGCAGGAGTGTATCAGCAGTTCCTGCAAGATGAAGGTATGGACTGGCCTGCCCGTTCCCCAGACCTGAATCCGATTGAGCACATCTGGGACAGCATGTCTCGCTCCATCCACCAATGTCACGTTGCACCACAGACTGTCCAGGAGTTGACGGATGCTTTAGTCCAGGTCTGGGATGAAATCCCTCAGGAGAACATCGGCAACCTCATCAGGAGCATGCCCAGGCATTGTAGGGAGGTCATACAGGCAAGTGGAAGCCACACACAATACTGAGCATCATTTTGACTTGTTTCCACTTTCATTTTGGGGGTCTCTCCAAATCCAGGCCTCCATTGGTTCAAACATTTGATTTCCATTGATGATTTTCATGTGATTATGTTGACAGCACATTCAACTTTGTACAGAACAAAGTATTCAATGAGAATATTCAATTCATTTAGATCTAGGATGTGTTTTTTGAGTGTTCCCTTTATTTTTTTTGAGCAGTGTAGTATAATTGGGACCGAAACGTCTTTCACTACAGCTAACACAGCCGATGTAGACCAACCATGACTGTTAACATTTCCACAAATTTGTGTTAACACCGGCAGCTGCCACAGAAGCGACACTAAATATATCACAGAGTGCAGTTACATGACATTAATACATCACACTAAAAAATGCAATATCACTTACCGTATTTTTCGGACTATAAGACGCACCGGACCATAAGACGCACCCCAAATTTTGGGGTGAAAATAGCAGAAAAAAGATTTTTACAATATGGGGGTCCTTCTTATTGTCCGAATTTTAAGGTACCTGTGGGCCGACGGTGGTACAGCAGGGGTTGCGGCAGTGGTGTGGCAGAGGTGCGGTGATGCTGATACTGTACTCACCTTCCTCAGGTGAGGTGACGCTGCGGCACGGAGAGCAGAGCCGGTTTGTGGCTGTGGTGTGGCGGTGGCAGAGGTGCGGCGGTGGCAGAGATGCGGCGGTGGCAGAGGCGCGATGGGCGGCGTGCACCTGAGCAGGGTCCCTTCCTCAGGTGTGGTGACGCCGCGGCACGGAGAGCAGAGCTGGGTTTGTGGCAGGTGTGGCGGTGGCAGAGGTGCGGCGGTGGCAGAGATGCGGCAGTGGCAGAGGCGCGATGGGCGGCGTGCACCTGACCAGGGTCCCTTCCTCAGGTGTGGTGACACCGCGGCACGGAGAGCAGAGCTGGGTTTGTGGCAGGTGTGGCGGTGGCAGAGATGCGGCGGTGGCAGAGGCGCGGTGGGCGGCGTGCACCTGAGCAGGGTCCCTTCCTCAGGTGGTGAGGTGACGCCGCAGCACGGAGAGCAGACAGGACAGCAGAGTCGGGTTTGTCGGTGGTGGCGGCCATCTTCCTGAGGCGGCGCGTGCGCAGAGTACTTTGCTTCCTGGGGCTTCAGAAAAATGGCCTCCGCGATCTCTATCTGCGCATGCGCGGCCTACCGCGGCAATTTTTCTGAAGCCACAGGAAGAAGAGTACTGTATCTGCGCACGCGCCGCCTCAGGAAGATGGCCGCCACCACCGGCAATCCCGGCTCTGCTGTCCTGTCTGCTCTCGGTGCCGCGGCGTCACCTCACCACCTGAGGAAGGGAACCTGCTCAGGTGCACGCCGCCCACCGCGCCTCTGCAACGCCGCATCTCTGCCACCGCCACACCGCTGCCGCAACCCCCCGGTAAGCTGCGGTCGGGCTATAAGACGCACCCCCCATTTTCTTCACAATTTTTTGGGGAAAAAGTGTGTCTTATAGCCCGAAAAATACGGTAGTCTTTACAGTCTGTGATTGGGGTGCAAAAGTCATTGGAGAGCCATGACTTGTTCATCTTAATGAAAGTTAGCTGGTCAATACTTTCATGGGACAGCCGTGTTCGCTTATCCATCAGGACACCACCAGCAGACACATTCTGATTAAACGCTGGTTCTGGGCACGATAAAACCTCCAAGGCTTGTGAGGCGAGCTCAGGCCACTCCTCCATTTTGGAAGACCAAAATGTGAAAGGGTTCAAACCCTTCCTGATGGTATTAATATTTATTTATAGATACTCCTGCACCATTCTCTCCATTCGTTCACCACGTATAAGACTTGGACTCTGTTTTGCTGGTGCACGAGTTGGTCTAAAAAAAAGTGTCAAAGGACTCACAGAAATTATTTCTTCCACTTACACCACGGCTGATGCTGCTGCTGCTAATGTTTTGGCATTGACAAATTGACGGGCCAGAGGTTGGAAGTGTACAGCAGCGATGCGAACTGTGTGCTTCATTGCTGTCTTGTGTTAAAGCTCTCTTAAGGTTGTATACAAGTGTTTTTTGATACTCCAGCATTCGCGGGTACCTTTCTTGGGCGGGATTAATCATCTGGCAAAATTTTGTTTTATAACGTGGATCTAATAAAGTGACAACCCAGCAGTCAGCATTATTCCTAATCATAACTATACTTGGATCATGTTGCAGATAGTGCAGCAAGAAGGCACTCATATGTCTGGCTCTACCATGAGGTCCTAGACCATGCTGTGTTGGTGGCTGTGTAACAATGATTCTCGTTTCCTCCATACCCCCCCGCCAACCCCGAACAACAGAGGGGAGGATTATCCTCTTCATCTGACAGTTGCTCGCCCATCACCTCTTCCTCCTCCATTTGGTCATCGGATCTTGCACCTTCAATAACAGTTTGCCTGTTATCATTATCACCAACCCCGATCGATCGCAGTACTTCACCCTCCCTTGCCACCCGCCTGTGTGACGACAGTCTTGAACTTCGAATGTTATCCCTTCCGCAGCCTCCTCTGCTTCCTCCTCTTCTTCTTGGACCACCATCTCCTCTTGCAGGCTATTCAAAGTCTGCTCCAGCATATAAATGACCGGAATAGTGATGCTGATGAGGAATAGTGATGCTGATGATGGCGTTGTCAGCGCTAACCATCTTGGTAGCCATTTCGAAACTGTGCAGAAAGGTGCAGAGGTCGTTAATCTGTGCCCACTCTGTAAACGTGATGTGCGCCACCTCCGTACTGCATTTGCCCAGGCTATACGACATGACATACTTTGTCAGGGCTCTTTGCTGCTGCCACAGTCGCTGCTACATGTACAGAGTGGAATTCCACCGTGTCGGCACATCACATATCAACCTGCTAACTGACAATGACAAAGACCTCTGTATTGATGCAAGTCAATGAGCAGAGGGGTGCAAATGGCGGAAATGAGCACACAGCGTACGTGCTTTCTGGACCAGGTCACCCAGGCCAGGATAGTGGCTGAGAAAACGCTGCACCACCAATTTTCTTTTAATGTGCCTTAGGTCTGCAGACAAGTATCACCGCCACAAAATGACTATGTGGGATACAGCAGACTGTTTCACATTTAACACCTGGAAAAATTATAATTTTTTTTATGTGCCTTAGGTCTGCAGACAGTTTTATTTCACCACAGCACTAAATTACAAGGCGGGATACATCTGTCTGTTTTTTTTCACTAGCTACATGTGAATTAGAATGCTATACTCGTGCATGGATCACAATAGAAGCAGTGCAGAACACGTGCCCTGCTGGATTTGTTTGTGCACCTCTGTATGGCGAAAAAAGAAAAAAATGTGCTGGAAGGTAAATTTAACAGCCACACTGGACACTAGCTACTTAAAGTGTCTGACTGAAATACAACCACCTATCGAACTAGCTAAAATGTGGGATACAGCAGGCTTTTTCACACTTACCTACTGAAATAATATTATTTAGAATGCTATACTCGTGCATGGCGCACAATAGAAGCAGTGCACAACACACTTGTAGGACATGTGCCTGCCTGCTTTGTGTAAGAACCTCAGTTATGCACCAAAATAAAATAAAATCCAGAAGGTGCATTTTACAGCCAAACTGGACACTATCTACCTACACTATCTGACAGATATACAACCGCCTAACTAAATAGCTGAAATTTGGCTGCAAACAGTGGCAGCGTCAGGAGCAGTCAGTATCAAAATGGCGCTAAAACATGTCCGCTATTTATATGCAGAGGGATATGTGATTTCAGCAGCCAATGACACAATCCGTTGCGTCAGGGCATTGTGGGTGTTTCCTGTGCCCTGATTGGCTAGCCGCAATGTGCACACATAAAGTTAAACAAAAAAAAAAGACTTGTGCTTACAAAAATGCTACACCTCTGAGCTCTAAAAACTCCCTCCCCTCATCA
>JARQOD010000004.1:219761530-219861514 GCA_033576555.1 Oophaga sylvatica
GTTACTAGCATCACACACAGTAGTGTGATCCCGCCCAAGGTCACTGCCGCATCACACAGCATTGAAATATTTACGAAATTCCTTGCGGACCCGGGAGAGGCGTTGTCCCAGCCATCCATCAACGCTGCGGCCACCTCATACTAGAGCCGCCAGATCACCACGTCACAGTGCAGTGGATCACGGCTGTCCCACAACGGGACTCGCTCCTGGACTAACTATCAGGGCGTCATTGTCCGGGCGAGTTCCTCATCCCGTTGTGGAGCCTAGAAAAGAAAGCAAAACATTAATCTTGGAAAGCTTTGGAAATGAAAAAGATAGAAAACAAGACAGAATAGAAGCAAGATTGAGAATAGAAGCAAGATTGAATAGGAAAAACAGGGAAGAAAAAAGTCAGGGGAAAAAAAAAGAGTACAATCTGTCAGTCTATACTTACAGGCCGTCTTCCCGCCTACACACAGCCTGGCTGCTCCCGTTCTTCCTCCGCTGCCGTGGACGATGTGGTCTGAAAAAGAAAAAATAATCATTTGCCACATGTGTCCATGCAACAGCAAATACTTACCAATCAGTATGGAAGGAAGGTACTCACTTCACCCTCTGCTTGGGCCAGTTCACCAGGGACAGGAACATATTTATCCCCGGAAGACATGCTGCAATACAAAAAGAGACATTAGTACCTAATAAATTGAGAAAAAAGGAGAGATCGACAATAGGTTTTATACTCACATTATCCAAGTTTCAAAGCTGTCCAAGTTTATTCAATGCTGGAATAGCTGCCTGTCTCTGTTGCTGGCTGTAGAGGAGTGGACTGAAGTGCCAACACCTTCTTTTATATACACTACCCCCAAACAATATTTCTTTGTTTAGCGTTGTGGTTTAAACCAGTGTCTAGACATGTGTAATCTTTGACAACGCATGCGTACTAAAACGCTGACGTGCGCCTGTCCAAGCGCACGCCAGCTATCAAATAGACTGTAATGTGTTGTTTTGGCTCATTTCGTACGCAAAGCGAGCGCATGCGTCTTTTTAACGACTTTGGGTGGATCAAAAAATGCAACATGTTGCGTCGTGCGCGCCAAGGCGCTCGCCTCGAAATAACGCATGCGCACGAAAACGCTGATGATTGCATGCAAACGCTAAACCATGCGACCCCATGTTAAACATAGGGGCGCATGCGATCGGATGAGCGCGATCGGATGAGCACGATGCGCTGCGCTAAAAAACGCTAATGTGAAACCTGCTTAGTCAGATTTGTGAAATGCACAAAAAATTTGACATTTAGTAAAAGTCACATCTTACTCCAGTACCCTCCACCTGGAGCAAAGTTTTTGCAGGAATTTTCATCTTGGTTAACTTTTTTCGATTTTTTTTTTTTTTTTAGTTTTTAAGGATTTGCAACTTTTGGTGCTGAAAAGTTGCAAACAGCAAATAACGTTTCTTTAT
Organism: Oophaga sylvatica; assembly: GCA_033576555.1. NCBI lineage: Eukaryota > Metazoa > Chordata > Amphibia > Anura > Dendrobatidae > Oophaga > Oophaga sylvatica. The sequence goes on from JARQOD010000004.1 coordinate 219,762,971, forward strand.
TTTGCGTCAAATTCATGAATGGTGTGCCATGTTTTGTAGAATTTGAAGTTAAAAACAACAGGAAATACCACAAGACAGAAAAAGTTAAGTAACTTCAATAAGTTGCAAATGATGAATCTGGCCCATAGAGTGTTTATTTTATTCTCTCTATATTTATTTATATACAAACAGTTGCAATCAAAATTATTCAATCAGATTGCAAATTACATTTGTTAGCAAAACTTAGGGCCCCGTCTCACATAGTGACACACCAGCGATCCCGACAACGATCAGGATCACTGGTGTGTCGCTACACGATCGCTGCTGAGATGCCAAACAGGCAGCGATCAGGACAGCGACACTGCGGGTAACGTCGCCTAGTTACCCGCAGTGTACGTTGGATACCAGCGCGCTGATGCAGGGAGCTGGTAACCAAGGTACACGTCGGGTTTCCAGGCGCTGCACGGTGCCTGGAAACCCGAAGTGTACCTTGGTTACCAGCTCCCCTGCAGCAGCGCACTGGTATCCAACGTACACGTCTGGTTTCCAGGCACAGCCCCGCGCCTGGAAACCCGATGTGTACCTTGGTTTACCAGTAGATCGCTGGTCTCCTGCCTGTCACATGTAGCAATGCGTGCTGGCCTGTGGGAGACCAGCGATCAAAAAAAAAGTCCAGGCATTTCTGACACGACCAGCGATTCATAGCAGGGTCCTGATCGCTGGTACGTGTCAGACATAGCGAGATCGCTGCTAAGATCGCTGTTTAGCAGCAATCTTGCTAGCGATCTCGCTATGCTAGACGGGGCCCTTACTTTCATCCATTTACAGTAAACTGTTGCAATGAGAACAATTTAAACAGCTCAACACAACTAATATAACAAGTGCTTTCTCCAAAGTCAACCTAAAATGTCACTTTTATTGACTACTACAGTCTCAGAATCATGTAATTCCTTCATGACAATCATTTAGTTCTTAACCCCTTAACCCCTCTCTGCCATCGGACGTACTATCCTGTCCATAAAACCCGTGCCAATCTGCCCATGGACGGAATAGTACGTCCAAGGCGATCAGCTGCGCTCCCGGGGGGAGCGCAGCTGATCGCCGCCGGGTGTCAACTGATTATCACAGCTGACACCCGGGACTATGTGCCAGGAGAGGTCACGGACCGCTCCCGGCACATTAACCCCTGGCACACCGCGATCAAACATGATCGCGGTGTACCAGGGGCACAGGGGAGCATCGCGCAGGGAGGGGGCTCCCTGCGTACTCCCCTGAGACCCTCAGAACAGCGCGATGTGACTGCGCTGTTCTGAAGGCCTCTTCCCTGCAGGACCCCGGATCCAAGATGGCCGCCGGGTCCTGCAGGGAGGCGGCTTCCTCAGTGCCTGCTGAAAGCAGGCACTGAGAAGCCTGCAGCAGTGCCAGAGCGATCGCTGATGTGAAAGAGTGCTGTGCACCCTGTCACACCAGCGATCTGATAAAATCAGTGATGTCCCACCCTGGGACAAAGTAAAAAAGTTAAAAACATCAAAATCACAAGTGTAAAAAAAAATTTCAAAATAAAGAAAAAAAAATATTCCCCAATAAATTCATTTCTTCTTCTAAATAAAAAAACAAAACAATAAAAGTACACATATTTGGTATCGCCGCGTCCGTAACAACCCCCCCTATAAAACTGTCCCACTAGTTAACCCCTTTAGTGAACCCCTTAAAAAAAAACAAAGAAAAAATCAATGCTTTATCATCATACCGCCGAACAAAAAGTGGAATAATACGCGTACAAAAAGACTGATGTAAATAAACATGGTACCGCTGAAAACGTCATCTTGTCCCGCAAAAAACGAGCCGCCACACAGCATCATCAGCGCAAAAATAAAAAAGTTATAGCTCGCAGAATAAAGGGATGCAAAAATTTTTTTTTTTATATAAAATTGTTTTTATTGTATAAAAGCGCCAAAACCTAAAAAAAATGATATAAATGAGGTATCGCTGTAATCGTACTGACCCGAAGAATAAAACTGCTTTATCAATTTTACCACACGCGGAACGGTATAAACGCCCCCCCAAAAGAAATTCATGAATTGCTGATTTTTGTTCATTCTAACCTCCCAAAAATCAAAAGCGATCAAAAAATGTCACGTGCTCAAAAATGGTACCAATAAAAACGTCAACTCGTACCGCAAAAAATAAGACCTCACATGACTCTGTGGGCCAAAACATGCAAAAATTACAGCTCTCAAAATGTGGTGATGCAAAAACTATTTTTTGCAATAAAAACCGTCTTTTAGCATGACAGCTGCCAATCATCAAAAACTCGCTATAAATAGTAAATCAAACCCCCCTTTATCACCCCCTTAGTTAGGGAAAAATAATAAATTTAAAAAAATGTATTTATTTCCATTTTCCCATTAGGGTTAGGGTTGCGCCTAAAGTTAGGGTTAGGGTTGCGCCTAAAGTTAGGGTTAGGGTTGCGTCTAAAGTTAGGATTAGGGTTAGGGTTGGGATTAGGGTTAGGGGTGTGTGAGGGTTAGGTTTGTGGTTAAGGTTATGGTTGGGGTTGGGACCAGGGTTAGGGATGTGTTGGGGTTAGGGTTGGAGTTAGAATTGGGGGGTTTCCGTTGTTTAGGCACATCAGGGGCTCTTCAAATGTGACATGGCGTCTGATCTTAATTCCAGCCAATTCTGGGTTGAATAAGTCAAACGGTGCTCCTTCACTTCTGAGCTCTGCCATGCGCCCAAACAGTAGTATACCCCCACATATGGGGTATCAGCGTACTCAGGACAAATTGCACAATAACTCTTGGAGTCCTATTTCTTCTGTTACCCTTGGGAAAATAAAAAATTGGGGGCGAAAATATCATTTTTGTAAAAAAAAAAATGATTTTTTTTTTTTGTTTGTTTGTTTTTACTGCTGTACGTTATAAACTTGTGTAAAGCACTTGGGGGTTCATAGCGCTCACCACACATCTACATTAGTTCCTTGTGGGGTCTATTTTCCAAAATGGGGTCACTTGTGGGGGGTTTCCACTGTTTAGGCACATCAGGGGCTCTCCAAATGCGACATGTTGCCCACAGACCATTCCATCAAAGTCTGCAATCCAAAACGTCACCACTTCCCTTCCGAGCCCCGACGTGTGCCCATACAATAGTTTTCTCCCACATATTGGGTATCTGCGTACTCAGGACAAATTGGACAACAACTTTTGGGGTCCAATTTCTCCACTTACCCTTGTGAAAATAAAATATTGGGGGCGAAAAAATCATTTTTGTAAAAAAAAAAAAAGATTTTTCTTTTTACGGCTGTACGTCATAAACTTCTGTGAAGCACTTCGGGTTCAAAGTGCTCACCACACATCTAGATAAGTTCCTTGTGGGGTCTATTTTCCAAAATGGGGTCACTTGTGGGGGTTTCCACTGTTTAGGCACATCAGGGTCTCTCCAAATGCGGCATGACGCCCGCAGACCATTCCATCAAATTCTGCAATCCAAAACGTCCCTACTTCCTTCCGAGCCCCGACGTGTGCCCATACAGTAGTTTTCTCCCACATGATGGGTATCAGCGTACTAAGGACAAATTGGACAACAACTTTTGGGGTCCAGTTTCTCCTGTTACCCTTGGGAAAATAAAAAGTTGGGGACTAAAAGATCATGTTTGTGGAAAAAATATGATTTTTTTATTCTCATGCTCGGGCGTTATAAACTTTAGTGAAACACCTGGGGGTTCAAAATTCTCACCACACAGCTAGATAAGTTCCTTGAGGGGTCTAGTTTCCAAAATGGTGTCATTTGTCGGGGTTTCCACTGTTTAGGCAGATCAGGAGCTCTCCAAACACGACATGGCTTCCAGCCAATTCTGCGTTGAAAAAGTCAAATGGCACTCCTTTCCTTCCAAGCTCTGCCATGCACCCAAACAGTGGTTTACCCCCACATATGGGGTATCAGCGTACTCAGGACAAATTGCACAATAACTTTTGGAGTCTTGTTACCCTTGGGAAAATAAAAATTGGGGTGAAAAGATCATTTTTTTGGAAAAAATATGATTTTTTAATTTTACGGTTCTACGTTATAAACTTGTGTGAAGCACTTGGGGTTTCAAAGTGCTCACAACAGATCTAGATAAGTTCCATAGGGGGTCTAGTTTCCAAAATGGGGTCACTTGTGGGGGGTTTCCACTGTTTAGGCGCATCAGAGGCTCTCCAAACGCAACATGGCGTCCAATCTCAATTCCAGCCAATTTTGGTTTGAAAAAGTCAAACGGCGCTCCTTCCCTTATGAGCTCTGCCGTGTGCCCAAACAGTGGTTTTCCCCCACATATGGGGTATTGGCGTACTCAGGAGAAATTGCACAACAACTTTTTCTGTCCATTTTCTCCTTTTAGGCTAAGTGCACACGATCAGGAATAATTGCGTTTTTTTCGCGGTTTTTCCGCGGTTTTCCGCGATAAAAACGCAAGCATTAAGCATCCTATACATGTTAATTGATTCCGCATGTTTTGGCCACATGTTGCGTTTTTTTCCGCGAAAAAAACGCTTCGCGGAAAAAATAGCAACATGTTCATTAATTTTGCGGAATGTAAGCGGTTCATGTGCGGTGGTACCCAGGGTCTGGAGGAGAGGAGACTCTCCTCCAGGCCCTGGGTACCATATCCCTGGTAAAACAATAATTAAAATAAAAAATAATGATATTCTCACCTTCCGGCGGCCCCCGCAGCCTTCCCGCGGCCCCCGCAGCCTTCCCGCCTTCAGCGATGCTCCCGGCAACTCCCGGTCCCAGGAGTGCTTTGCGAGAATCACCCAGATGGCATAGCGGTCTCGCGAGATGCTACGTCATCGGTGTGATTTGTCGCAAAGCACTCCTGGGACCGGAGTTGCCGGGAGCGTCGCTGAAGGCGGGAAGGCTGCGGGGGCCGCCGGAAGGTGAGAATATCATTATTTATTATTTTTTTTATTATTTTTACATTAGATCTTTTTACTATTGATGCGGCATAGGCGGCATCAATAGTAAAAAGTTGGTCACACGAGTCAAACACTATGTTTGACTCGTGTGACCAACCTGTCAATCAGTTTTCCAAGCGATGCTACAGATCGCTAGGAAAACGCTAGCATTCTGCAAGCTAATTACGCTTGCAAAACGCTATTATTCTGGCGGGAATCAGCATACAAAAAACGTGCGTATTTCCTGCGGGAGAAGTGCGGGATTGCCGTGGAAATTTCCACGGCAATTCCGCAACGTGTGAACTTAGCCTTACCCTTGTGAAAATAAAAAAAAGTTTGTAAAAGATCATTTTTGTGACTAAAAAGTTAAATATTAATTTTTTTTCTTTCCATGTTGCTTCAGCTCCTGTGAAGCAACTGAAGGGTTAATAAACTTCTTGAATGTGGTTTTGAGTACCTTGAGGGGTGCAGTTTTTAGAATGGTGTCACTTTTGGGTATTTTCTGCCATATAGACCCCTCAAAGTGACTACAAATGTGAGGTGGTCCCTAAAAAAAATGGCCTTGTAAATTTTGTTGGAAAAATGAAAAATCGCTGGTCAACTTTTAACCCTTATAATTTCCTAACAAAAAAAATTTTGGTTCCAAAATTGTGCTGATGTAAAGTAGACATGTGGGAAATGTTATTTCTTAACTATTTTGTGTGACATATTTCTCTGTTTTAAGGGAATAAAAGTTCAAAGTATGAAAATTGAAAAATTTTCAAAATTTTTGCCATATTTGTATTTTTTACAAAATAAACGCAAATTATATCGAAGAAATTTTACCACTAACGTGAAGTACAATATGTCACGAAAAAACAATCTCAGTATCGCCAAGAAGCGTTCCAGAGTTATAACCTCATAAATAGACAGTGGTCAGAATTATAAAAATTGGCCCGGTCATTAACGTGCAAACCACCCTTGGGTAGTTCAGTGCCGACAGCTGTCCATGACAGCTGACAGGCACTGCAAGCGGTGCGGGGACCTTTGCAGTCGGTCCCCGCACCTACAGCGCTGTGATTGGTCAGTCAATCTGACTGACCAAACACAGCAGCGATCGGGCAGGAGAGGCTGAAATTTCAGCTTCTCCTGTCCAATCAGTGCAGGAGCTCAGCGCTGCGGTGGCTGAGCTTCCTGCACTGACAGCCGGGAGCAGCGACTGCGCCACCCCTGGCTGTTAACCCCCTGACTGCTACGATCGAGCGCGATCGCAGCGTTCAGGGGGGGAGGCAGAGGGTCGGGAGCTCCCTCTGCCTCAGATCGGCGTCCCCGCGATGTAATCGCAGGGCCCGATCTCTGCCTTGATGACCCGGGGTTGTCATGACAACCTCCGGGTCATCCAGCTACGGAAAGCAGCTGAGACCATGTTCACAACAACAGAAGTGAAAAAGTGAAAGTCCCATAAATGGAATAGGTAAAAAAAAAAAAATTTAAAACATTTGTAAAAAAAATATATTAAAAAATAATAAAAAAAAATTCCCCTAAAAAATACACATTTTCATGTAAAAAAAAACAAACAAAAAAAAATATATATATTTGGTATCGCCGGTCCGTAAAAATCCCATCAATAAAAGCGTAACCTTAGTTAACCCCTTCAGTGAAAGCCGTAAAAAAAAACACAAAAAAGTAGTAAATTATACTTTTTCCAAGCGGTATCATCTTACCACTTGGAAAAAGTGCAATAATACGTGATCAAAACAATGGATATAAATAATCATGGTACCGTTGAAAACGTCATCTTGTCCCGCAAAAAACAAGCCGCCATACAGCATCATCAGCGAAAAAATAAAAAAGTTATAGTCCAGAATAAAGTGATGCAAAAATAATTATTTTTTCTATAAATGTTTTTATTGTGTAAAAAACGCCAAAACATAAAAATAATATAAATGAGCTATTGCTGTAATCGTAGTGACCCAAAGAATGAAACTGCTTTACCAATTTTACCACACGCGGAACGGAGGAAAAAAAAAAAAATTCCTGAATTGCTGGTTTTTGTTCATTCTGCTTCCACAAAAATCGGAATAGGAAGTGATCAAAAAATGTTAAGTGCCCGAATATGGTACCAATAAAAACGTCCGCTCGTCCTGCAAAAAATAAGCCCACACATGACTCTGTCGGCCGAAATATAGAAAAATTATAGCTCTCAAAATGAGGCGATGCAAATATTTCTTACAAAAAATTCTTCCAAAAAAAGCGTCTTTTAGTGTGTGACAGAAGCTAAACATGAAAAAAGGGTGTAAATCTGGTATCGCTGTAATCGCACCGACCCGAAAATAAAGTCGCCTAATCACTAATACCGCACGAGGAACGGCGTAAAAAATAAAAACAATTCTTCACCTTTTGTGGATTTGTTCATTCTGCCTCCCAAAGATCGCAGTACGGAAATCACAGTGGTTTACCCCCACATATGGTGTATCAGCATACTCTGGACAAATAGCACAACAACTTTTGGGGTCCTATTTCTCCTGTTACCCTTATAAAACTAAAAATTTGGGGGCAAAAAGATCATCTTTGGGGAAAAAAAATATAATTTTTTTATTTTCACGGCTCTACATTATAAACTTCTGTGAAGCACTTGGGGGTTCAAAGTGCTCTCCACACATCTAGATAAGTTCCTTGGGGGGTCTAGTTTCCAAAATGGGGTTACTTGTGGGGGTTTTCCACTGTTTAGGCACATTAGGAAATCTCCAAATGCGACATGACATCCAATCTCAATTCCAGCCAAAAAAGTCAAATGGCGCTGCTTCCCTTCCGAGCTCTGTCATGCGCCCAAATAGTGGTTTACCCCCACATATGGGGTATCCGCGTACTCAGGACAAATTGCACAATAACTTTTGGGGTCCTGTTACCCTTTGGAAAATAAAAATTGGGGGTGAAAAGATCATTTTTGTGGAAAAAATATGTTTTTTTATTTTTACAGCTCTACCTTCTGTGCAGCCCTTGGGGGTTCAAAGTGCTCACCACACATTTAGATAAGTTCCTTGAAGGGTCTAGTTTCCAAAATGGGGTCACTTATGGGGGATTTCCACTGTTTAGGTACATCAGGGGCTCTCCAAACGCGACATGGTGTCCGCTCTCGATTCCAGCCAATTTGACATTCAAAATCTTAAATGATGCTCCTTCCCTTCTGAGCACTGCCGTGCGCCTAAAGATTGGTCTTCCTCCACACATGGGATATCGGTGTACTCAGGAGAAATTGTACAACAAATATTGTGGTTCATTTTCTCCTGATACCCTTGACAAAATAAAAAAAATTGTGTCGAAAGAAAAATTTGGGGGAAGAAATGTTAAATGTTCATTTTTTCCTTCCACATTGCTTCAATTCTTGTGAAGTACCTAAAGGGTTAATAAACTTCTTGAATGTGATTTTGAACACCTTGAGGGGTGCAGTTTTTAGAATGGTGTCACTTTTGGGTATTTTCTGTCATATTGACCCCTCAAAGTGACTTCAAATGTGAGGTGGTCCCTAAAAAAAATGGTTTTGTAAATTTTGTTGGAAAAATGAGAAATCGCTGGTCAACTTTTAACACTTATAACTTCCTAACAAAAAAAATTTTGGTTCCAAAATTGAGCTGATGTAAAGTAGACATGTGGGAAATGTTATTTATTAACTATTTTTGTGACATATCTCTCTGAGTTAAGGGCATAAAAATTAAAAGTTTGAAAATTGCAAAATTTTCACCATATTTCCGTTTTTTTCATAAATAAACACAAGTTATATCGAAGAAATTTTACCACTGTCATGAAGTACAATATGTCACGAGAAAAGATTCTCAGAATCGCCAAGATCCGTAGAAGCGTTCCAGAGTTATAAGCACATAAAGTGACAGTGGTCAGAATTGTAAAGATAGGCCTGGTCATTAACCTACAAAATGGCTTGGTCCTCAAGGGGTTAAAGCACTTTGAGCTCTTATGACCTGCTGAAAATGTGATGCATAGCCAGATAACCGCTTCTAGCGTCGTTCCTGGGGAATCTTAGGCAATTTCTCATGGGCCATAGCCTCTATCTCACTAATATACTTGGGTTTGCATGCTGCAAGCATTCTTCAAATCCCATTAAAGATTTTTTATGGGCTTCATACTGTTCAACTGTGATGTTCTCTCCTGAGTAGTGGGTGAACCCCAACAGTAAAGCTTGGGATCCGTACCAGACACTTACGTACACAGTTTAGTGTCAGACCCAGCAGTGGCTGCTGCTCCAGTCTATGGAGCTGCATTCTCTGAACGAAGCTCCATAGACTGGATGAGGAAGGCAGGGATCATCATGGGACCTCCATATTATGGATTACGGTGGAACCTGTGAATTTATTTAAAAAAAAATTTCAAATAAAGATTTTTTTTTCCGTGTGTTTTGTTCTCTTTTTACTTAGTGGGTTAGTAATGGAGGTGTCTGATAGATGCCTCTCCATTACTTTCCCGTGGGCTCGATGTTAGCCAACATTACACAGCTTACATCAACCCCATAATCCCATTACCCTGACTGCCACCACACCAGGGGAATCGGGAAGAGCCAATCTAATTGATGCGCCATTTCTGGGGAAGCTGAGATCTGGTATTATTAAGCTGGGAAGGGGCAAATATCCAATCTATTAATATTAGCCCCAAGCTGTCTGCTTTATCTAGTTGTAAAAAATAGGCAGGACCCCACATAATTTTTTTAGGGCCACCCCCCCCCCATTTTTAATAATCAGCAAAGGCAAAGCAGACCGCTGTGAGCTGATAATAGGTTGGGAAGATCCATAGCTATTAGCCCCGTTCCAGAATAATAAGACCAGCTCACAAATGTCTGCTTTTTCTTAGTTGGTTATTAAAAATAAGGGGGACTCCAAGTGTTTTTTTCATTCATTTATTAGTAATTTTCATTTATTTATTTATTAGTAATAAATGAAAAAAACGGCGTAGGCCCCCCACTATTTTTAATAACCTCCCCCACTATTTTTAATAACCAGCTAAGGAAAATCAGACGGCTGAGGTCTTATATTAATAGGCTGGGAATTCCCATGATTATTACGCCATTCTCAACCTACAAATATCAGCCTGCAGACACCCCAGAAGTGGCATATCGTATTGATGAGCCAATTCTGGTGCTTAGCCTCAGCTCTTCCCAACTGCCCTGGTGCGGTGGCAATCAGTGTAATGGGATTGTTGGATTAGTAATGGAGAGGTGTCAGACACTCCCATTACTAACCCAGTAGTAAAAATAAATACACACACACAGAATTTTTTTAAATTTGAATAAAGTCTCCCCCACACTAGCCCTCGTACACCTAGAATCATAGAATGGTAGAGTTGGAAGAGACCTCCTGGGCCTTCTGGTCCAACCCCCTGCTCAAAGCAGGATTCTCTAAATCATCCCAGACAGATGTCTATCCAGCCTCTGTTTGAAGACTTCCATTGAAGGAGAACTCACCACCTCTTGTGGCAGCCTGTTCCACTCATTGATCACCCTAACTGTCAAAAAGTTTTTTCTAATATCTAATCTGTGTCTCCTCCCATTCAGTTTCATCCCATTGCTTCTAGTCTTTCCTTGTGCAAATGAGAATAAAGATGATCCTTCTACAATGTGACAGCCCTTGAGATATTTGTAGACAGCTATTAAGTCTCCTCTCAGTCTTCTTTTTTGCAAGCTAAACATTCCCAAATCCTGCAACCGTTCCTCATAGGACATGGTTTGCAGACCGGTCACCATTCTGGTGGCTCTTCTCTGAACTTGCCCCAGTTTGTTGATGTCTTTTTTAAAATGTGGTGCCCAAAACTGGACACAGTATTCCAGATGAGGTCTGACCAAGAGGAGTAGAGGGCAATAATGACCTCACGTGATCTAGACTGTATGCTTCTGTTGATACATCCTAGAATTGCATTTGCCTTTTTTGCTGCTGCATCACACTGTTGACTCATGTTAAGTCTGTGATCAATTAGTATACCCAAGTCTTTTTCACATGTGCTGTTACTTAGCCCTATTCCTCCCATTTTGTATATGCTTTTTTCATTTTTATTGCCCAGATGTAGTACTTTGCATTTTTCCCTGTTAAAATCCATTCTGTTAGTTGCTGCCCACTGCTCCAGTTTATGTATATCTTTTTGAATCCTCTCTCTCTCTTCTCTAGTATTAGCTACCCCTCCTAGCTTTGTGTCATCAGCAAATTTGATCAGTTTACCCTCAATTCCTTCATCTAAATCATTGATAAAGATGTTGAACAATACAGGGCCCAAAACAGAGCCTTGTGGTACCCCACTTGAGACATTCTTCCAACTGGATGTGCAGCCATTTACAACCACTCTTTGGGTCCGATCACTAAGCCAGTTATGAATCCACCTAACAGTTGCCTTGTCCATTCCATACTTAGTCATTTTTTCAATAAGGATTGTGTGAGATACTTTGTCAAATGCTTTGCTGAAGTCAAGATATACTATATCTACAGCATTTCCCTGATCCACCCAGTCAGTGATTCTGTCATAGAAGGAAATTAAGTTAGTCTGACATGACTTATTAGTTACAAACCCATGCTGACTCTGTTTAATCACTTCATTCTTATCCAGGTACTTGCATACATGTTCTTTAATAATTTGTTCAAAGATCTTTCCTGGTATAGAAGTCAGACTCACCGGCCTGTAGTTCCCTGGGTCCACCTTCTTCCCCTTTTTGAAGATAGGAACAACATTTGCTCTTCTCCAGTCTTCTGGGACTTCTCCTGTTCTCCAAGAATTTTCAAAGATTATGGACAGTGGTTCAAGAATTTCTTCTGCTATCTCCTTCAGTACCCTGGGGTGTAATTCATCTGGACCTGGAGACTTGAATTCATTTATGTTAGCTAAGTGTTTCCTCACTGTCTTTCTGTTTATAGATATCCTGGATTCTTCTATTCCTTTAATAGGACAGTGAAGATCAGTTGATGTTACATTTCCTTTCTGAGAGAAAACAGATGCAAAATAGGAATTTAAAAGTTCAGCCTTCTCAACATCCTGACTTACCATTTTATCATTTTCATCCTGTAAAAATCCTATAGCATCTTTGACTTTTCTTTTACTTTTGACGTATCCCCAAAATCCTTTTTTGTTGCTTTTGACGTCACTTGCAAGCCTTAATTCATTGTCAGCTTTAGATAATCTGATTTGTGCCCTGCAGGTTCTGCAGACGGCATTATATTCTTCTTTAGATATGCCTCCCTCTTTCCATTTGATAAACATTTCTTTCTTCCTTTTTAGCATGTGTTTAAGTTCTATGTTCATCCATCCTGGTTTCCTTAAATGCTTCCCATTCTTCCCTCTTTTCGGAATTGTTAACGATTGTGCTTTGAGAATCTCATTTTTCAAGATTTTCCATCCTTCCTGGACATTTTTGTCCTTAAGGATATCCAGCCATTGGATCCCTCCAATTCTCTTTCTGAGTTCCTTAAAATCTGCCTTTCTGAAATCTAACCTTGACGTCTGAGTCTTCACAGGTCTTCCTCCTCTTGTTATCCAAAATTCTAAAATAGCATGGTCACTACCTCCTAGATCCCAGCCACTCTTACCTCCTCCACCATTTCCTCCCTGTTTATGAGGATTAGATCCAAGGTAGCAGATCCCCTTGTTTTCTCCATTACCTTTTGGAAGATAAAGTTGTCAGCAAGAGAGGATAAGAATTTCCTGGACCTGTTAGTTTTGCCTGAGAGAGATTTATTTATTAATGAAATGATCCCAATATTTCCAATATTTATGTTCATCCCTCTGCCATAATGACTATTCTGCTTCACGTCACTTGTCCTACCTATTGCATTTTTTCTGTGCTATTTTGTGTATAAATATGTGATTCTTCAGATGTTGTATTAGTCTATGCCTGATGAAGAGACCTGAGTAGTCTCGAAAGCTTGCAATTTGTTACCATCTTTTCAGTTAGCCATTAAAAGGTATCAACCACTGAGGACTCTCAACTCTAATATTTTTCCTTGAAATGATCCCACTAATTAATCCTGATTCCACGTCCATCTTCTTAGTCTCCGGGGCCTGTGGATAGCAGTCAAGCTACCACTATGCACAGGTGGCAGCTGGTGAATACTTTCATCAGCGTGAGCAGGCGACGTTGATGACAGCCGCTGGTTCACACGTGTCCTCTTTGTGATAGCATGGGAACCGCAATACCCAGTGGCTGTGACCAGCAGTACCCTAAATAAGGTTACCATCGGTCAGAGTTGGTGTTTCCCACACTGTCACACAGATGACAGCGTTGGAACTGCTGGATGTTCGGGCCCCTTCACTTGAATGGGGTTTGGGATCAAATTTGTTTAATGTTCTGGTACCCAAACCAAACTTATTTATAAAGTTCAGATGGACCCGAACATTCACAGATCCTCCCATCCCTTCTTCTGAGTCTTCCAGGACCTCCTCTGATACCAGATATTGGTGGACATTGAGATATGCTTAGGATCATTATCCTGTTGGAAGGATCAATGATGCCTTTTAGCTTCTTCACTGAAGGCTTGACCTTTTCTTCTAGAATTTCTTGAGACATGATTGAATCCATCTTACCCTCCACAAGCTGCAGTTTTCTTGTGCTAAGTGAAGCAAAGCTGTCCAAAAGGACCATCGAGCCAGTGCCGCATCACTGTAGCAAAGGTGTTCTTTTCAGCATATGCTTCTTTCTTCCTCCTCCAAATATATAGCTGATCTATAGGCCATAAAAGTTCTAGGTTTGTTTAACTGCTCCTCAAAACAGAATGCCATTTTTCTGATTTATTTATATGGGTTTGAGCATATTGGAGTCAACTTTTCATATGCTTTTGGGTCAGTGTGTAGTATGCACCTTACTGAGTAAGCTAAAACATTTGGGCCTGCTGCCACCAAATCTTCTACAAGTCCTTTGCAGTCAGCTGAAGGCTTATGACCACCTGCCTTCTGAGTAATCTGTTGGCAGCCGGTGATACCTTCCTCTTTTTGCCAGTCCATGTCGTGTAGCCAGTGTTCCTTTAATTTTAAACTTGTGAACTATGCTTCCAGTTGTATATCTAAGCACATTCATTGTTTTTGCTATCTTTTTATATCGTATTCCGTGTTTGTGCAAGGCAGTGATTTTGTCTCTTCATTTTTTGTATCACTCTCTTGACAACCCAAAATTATTAGTAAGCTAGGCATCGTTCATGAAGAATGGGCTAAGATTTCTCAAGAACAATGCCAAAGCTAGGTATATTTGCATCACGTTTGCAGCAGGTCATGACAGCCAAAGCATTCATTACAAAGTATTAAAAAGGTTGTTATTAAGGGGTTTAATTCTGAGACTGTAATAGTCAATAAAAAGTCTATTACATTCTCCTTGAGAAAGCACCATTTTGTGAAACTCGCATCAGGGTGTTTGTGGTGGACCCCATGTTATACATAGCAAGGGTAAGCAGTAATATATTTCTATCAAACACCACGGTTTGTTTATTTGTTAACCCCTTTGCATGCATTGGCACTTTGTCTTAGGGTGCTTTCACACTGCGTTTGGGCACCCATTTAGTGGCTCCCGTCAGGGTTTACATCCGAACCCCCTATGCCTCAAAACTACTGGAACAACACGTCCATCTTGAACTGTCCTCCCACCTCTCTTCTTATTCCCTCCTCGACCACTTACATTCTGGCTTCCGGCCACACCACTCGACTGAAACTGCCCTAACTAAGGTCACCAATGACCTATTAACTGCCAAGGCCAAGCGACACTACTCTGTCCTCCTCCTCCTGGACCTGTCCTCTGCCTTTGACACAGTGGACCATTCCCTATTACTACAGACCCTCTCATCTCTTGGTATCACAGACTTGGCCCTATCTTGGATCGCGTCATACCTAACAAGACCGGACATTCAGCGTCTCCCACTCGCACACCATCTCACCACGCCCCCTTTCTGTCGGAGTCCCGCAAGGTTCAGTCCTAGGGCCCCTGCTCTTCTCTATATACACCTTCGGCCTGGGACAGCTCATAGAATCTCATGGCTTTGAATATCACCTCTATGCTGATGACACACAGATCTACATCTCTGGACCAGATATCACCTCCCTACTAAACAGAATCCTTCAATGTCTGTCCGCTGTTTCATCCTTCTTCTCCCCTAGATTCCTAAAACTTAATATGGACTAAACAGAATTCATCATCTTTCCCCCATCTCACACAACCCCTCCAATGGACCTATCAATTAATGTAAACGACTGCCCACTCTCTCCAGTCCCACAAGCTCGCTGCTTCGGGGTTATCCTTGACACTGATCTCTCTTTCAAACCACATATCCAAGCCCTCTCCACCTCCTGCCGACTTCAACTCAAAAACATCTCACGGATCCGTACATTTCTCAACCAAGAATCTGCAAAAACCCTAGTCCATGCCCTCATCATCTCCCGCCTCGACTACTGCAACCTCCTGCTCTGTGGCCTCCCCCTCTAACACTCTCGCACCCGTCCAATCTATTCTAAACTCTGCTGCCCGACTAATCCACCTGTCCCCCCCGCTATTCCCCGGCCTCTCCCCTCTGTCAATCCCTGCACTGGCTCCCCATTACACAAAGACTCCAGTTCAAAACCCTAATCATGACATACAAAGCCATCCACAACCTGTGTCCTCCATACTTCTGTGACCTCGTCTCCCGGTAAATACCTGCACGCAACCTCCGATCCTCACAAGATCTCCTCCTCTCCTCCCCTCTTATCTCCTCTTCCCACAATCGCATACAAGATTTCTCCCGCGCATCCCCCCTACTCTGGAACTCTCTACCACAACACATCAGACTCTCGCCTACCATGGAAACCTTCAAAAAGAACCTGAACACCCACCTCTTCCGACAAGCCTACAACCTGCAGTAACCACCAATCCACCAAACCGCTGCACAACCAGCTCTACCCTCACCTACTGTATCCTCACCCATCCCTTGAACATTGTGAGCCCTCGAGGGCAGGGTCCTCTCTCATCCTGTACCAGTCGTGACTTGTATTGTCTAAGATTACTGTACTTGTATTTATTATGTATACCCCACCTCACATGTAAAGCGCCATGGCATAAATGGCACTATAGTAAATAATAATAGTAATAAAACGTGATTCAAACGTCAACTGGCCATAGACTATAATGGTGACGGCAGAGCGAATGTGTGCTGTACCGTGCATCATTTTCAGGCGTATAACTACTGGAGGCGGACAGCCAAAGGCAGTTTACGTCTGAATGTTTGTGTAGTAATAGTCAATAAAAGTGGCATTTCTTGTTGACTTTGGAGAAGCCACTTGTTATATTAGTTGTGTTTCTATATTAGTTCTTGTTTCATTGGTTTATTGCAAACATCAGAACATTTGTAAATGTTGCTAATAAACTTAATTTGCAATGGGGGTGAATAATTTTGATTGCAGCTGTAAGAAATAGCAAAAGGTGAATTTACCTTTTCGAAATGCCACAACTAAAATACAAGTTTTGAGTGGCATTTATAATTTGTTCCATGAACATTTTCTGCCTGTACTATTTCATTGTATAATCACTGTGGCAACTGAACCCTATATGCATTCATGCATTTTTGTAACTCTGGGTCACTCATCATACACCATTTTTTTTCATTTTCTGTCTTTTGTATGTCCCTCTGGCTATAGTAAACACCTAATTCAAGACTATTATGGAAAACAATGAGATTTCCACACAGATTATTGGTTTTCGCAAGACCAAACATAGTAGTTTAAATAGTTGAATGTTTTTTCGGCTACTTAATAATTGTCAGATGACAATGTTAATATTTACAGTGGTATTTTCTTTGTGGCAAAAGTGTATTTCCAGGCAAATTTTATCATGGAAAAGGCTACTCTCTGATTCATGGTTTTCATGTTTCCCACATATCTTTAAACAGACTGAACAGAAGTGGTGTGAAATGTCACAGCTTGATACTGCTGTAGCATCTTGAAGCTGTCATCCATTCATGTGTGCATGTGTTTATTCTCTGATTTTACAGCAAACAGTGTTGTGAATGTATTTAAAGCATCCCGCATGAGGTTTACTGTAAGCATTAGGCAGTGATTAAAGGCTCTCTCGGAGCCGGGTGCTCCCCAGCAGCAGTGTCACACGTGGTAGCGTTTAGCAGCCCCTTCACAGCTGAAGTGTTTCAAACACTAATGAATGAAACGTTGCTCGTGCAACGCAGACAAACTTTAAAGCATACTTTGCTGAATGGTGCACTGTTGTGGCCTGGGAAAGGAAGAAGGTTATAAATTCTGTCAGTAATCCACACAGACAAAAGGAAGCCATGTGCAAAATTTAATCTAGTAAAGTATGAAGACTTTTATAATCAGGTTTAGCTAGTTCTTCTTAAGAGGTTTAAGTTTTCTGTGGCTGTAGATGATTTCCCTGGATTTTTAATCCTGTCTATATATCCGCCATGGTTCTCTTCACATGGTCTCCCCTGACCATGATGTATTGCAACTAGTTAAGATTTGCCACTCAAGCAATCTCCTGTTATGTGTATTGTCCTAAATGAAGGAATGATGTAGCATAATTAGGCTTCACAGTCATGACTGACATTTGTTGGAACATTTTCTGCAGTCTATATAAGAGACAGATGACTGAATTTAAGATGGGCAGAAAATGATTAGATTCTCTTTTGGCATATATAGCTACTTTTTGGGGAACATATAATTTGTGACCTTTGTAATTACCATTGTACATGAGAGCAGGTAGCTAACATTGTGTCAGATGCACTTTCTAGATGCCTCACTGGGAAACTGTTTTGAAAGAAGAAAATAAACTTTATTTTTTTAATTTACCGTACCCTAATGGTGCATGAAGAGAACAAGGCAATCAAAAAGTCCAAAATATATGGTGCAAAGTATCATCTTTATTATTTAAAAGGCATGGGGAAGACACAACATTATGAAACACACAAAATCATACATAAAATTACTTGCAAGGATTTACGGAACTCACAGGAGCAGCATATTTGGTAACAAATACATATAATGATGGTAGCTAGAAATGTCACCAGAGTCACATATACTGTATTTTTGGATTATAAGACTCACTTTTTCCCCCAAATTTGGGGGTAAAATGGGGGTGCGTCTTATAATGAGGATATAACGGCCACAGTGGAGCGGGGTCGCGGCTGGAGGAGCAAAGAGTGGAGCATTGCTGCAGGTCGTAGGCTGTGATGAGGGGGTATTTGGATGTGCGGCGTGCCGCTGCGGGTGTCCGGTGCTGCTACGGGGGCTTTGCCGACATTTTGTAAAAGACCAGAGCCTACGCAATTCCATGGTTTGCTATGCGGTGGACTTCGGGAAAATGGCTGCCGTGGGCGGCGCATGCGCAGATGGAGATCTCGACACCAAGATGTCATCTGTGCATGCACCGCCCCTGGCAGCCATTTTCCAGGAGTCCACCGCATAGGAAACCATGGAACTGCGGGGGCTCTGGCCTTTCACAATGTCGGCAGAGCCCCCGCAGCAGCAATGGACACCCACAGCAGCACCAGACACCCACAATTTTTTTTGTGCTCAAAAAATGCATATATCAAATGCAGCAAAATGTGAACACAGAGGATATTGCACTAGAGAAACAGAACAAAGGTGAGGCTTTATTTAGGCCTCGTGGATGGACTGTTTGCAATGTCCATATCCATCTTGCCTCAAGTTGGGCAAGGCATTGTGATAATTTGTCCTCACGAATATTGATATCCAATGCATCTATACCTCTCACATGCAGGAGACTACTATTAGATCGATGGAATACCTTAAAATGACGTGGTATTGTTTTAAGTATGGATGCGTCCGTGTGGCCAACTGCAGCCTCTTTGCCCAGAACATGTTCCCTCACGGGAACTTTTAGTTGGCATGAGGTAAGACCAATGTAGATTAAATTACAGGGGCACGTAGCACAGTATATTATATATCGCGATGTGCAAGTAATAGATTTTTTATCTTAAAAGTCTTCAATCCACTAGAATCAGTGAAGGAATCATATCGGTCAATATTACAACATGCCACGCATGAACAAGCAGACAAGGTACATTGACTGTACGGTAATTAGTGACCCTCCAGTGTTATACACTGCTCAAAAAATAAAGGGAACACTTAAATACCTCATTCTAGATATCACTGAATGAAATATTCCTGTTTCAAATCTTTATTGATTACATAGTGTAATATGTTGAGAACAATAAAACATAACAATGATCAATGTAAATCAAAATTTATATCCCATGGAGGTTTGGATTTGGAAAGATAATAAATGCAAAAGAGAAACACTGGCGCTACACTGAAAGGTTTAATTTCAGAGTGGATAAAAATCATGATTTTTTTTAAAAAATCCAAAAAATCTGATTTTTTTGATTTAAATCAGATTTTTTTGATTTAAATAGGATTTTTTAATCAAGTTGTACACAAGCAAAACTTTGTCTTTTTGCAAATCAAATTATTTTACACAAATAAAAATATTAAAACAGTTGATGATTATGAAACCTAATAATTTTTATTTGCACTATTAAACAATCAGAATTGAACTACAGAGAGTAAGTAGCTGAGTAGCTACATTTATTATCTTCGCTGGAAGAACAAGTGATTGCGACTTCCACCAGTCCAGTGGTTTTAGTTCATTAACGACATTATCTGCAAACATGATTTTTGAAATGGTGCAGATTCACACTTCAATTTCAGCACAGTTGCCACAATGTCATGGTTTGTATTGGCGAGCCACTCCATTGCAGAGTTGATTTCCGCCTCAGATAGTTTTTTCCCTCTGTAGATGGGATGCAAGATATTGGCTAAATAGTGTTCTTCTTTTAATGCTTGGTCCTTGCGGTGGTGTATTGCAACCTTTACATTGTTTGAGAGGTTCAAGCGATCTAGCGAACCTTCTAAATCTTTCCAAACTTCTGTGGCATCAGCTATGGTTGCAGTATCTTTCTGCATTTTATCCAACGCAATAGATATTGGCTTTAACCTTTCCAAAAGGTCCTCGGCATTTCTCTTCACACCAAGATTTAATACTTTGCTTCGTATATTAGCATCAATTTTATCCCGATGTGTTTCGCAAACGGACACTAATTTTGACCAGTTGTTAATAAACAGTTCCAAGCATTCAGCCAAGGTATTCCATCTAACATCTTGTGGTAGAACCAACTTCAGTCCTCCCATTTCCTTGTAGGTTGCATGTGCAAAATGATTATTGCGGAAATATTTAACAATTTCTACAACATGTTCCTTGACACCCGAAATATGCAGGTCTTTTGCCAAAAGATGCAACAAATGGGCAGAACAACCGTATGTAATGACATTTGTGTCATCCTCATGTGCCAGTTCCGCTCGCATTTTTGCCACATTGCTTGCGTTATCAGTAACTAAGCTCCTTACTTTACATCCAAACTGTTCTTGGCATTGGTGAATTGAGTTCTTAGCAATTTCAAGTAAATATTCAGCAGTATGTGAATTTCCAGATGTGTCGATTGTGTCTGTAAGGTAAGTTTCACCATCTTCTGTTGTGACACAAGTGCAAATTATGGGGTCGTTGTGGATGTTGCTCCAACCATCCAAGCTCATGTTAACAACTTTGTCTTTCAAATATTTTGTACAAGCCGCTCTTTCTTTGTCGTATACAGCCTGAAGATGTTTTCCTGAGATATCAAATCTACTTGGTGGTTTGTAGCCTGGTCTTATTCCTTCGATCATTTGTACAAACAATGGGTGTTCAACTAGTCGGAAAGAAGAATTGGTTGCAAATATGAATTTAGCAATTAATTCATCAAAATGTTCTTTCTGACTCGTCGTAGTCTTTAAGAGGAATTTTTCTACACTTTGCACGCAAAGTTTTTTGTTAGGCTGCTTTGTTGAAGTTGTACCCAGATATTGATTGTCACGTGCAGCACAAGCCATATTTGACCCTGAAAGCACAGTAATTAAAAATATAATTCGACTGCGTATTTGAAGAAATATAACGAAAATATTTTGAAACAAACTTTTTGAACAATGTAATGGTCCTCGTCCTATAAGGGCTGTCTCAAAAGTTATGCTACTCAAGTTTCCGGTGAAGTTGCTGTAATACTAGTAATATCAGAGCAACTGAAAAAAATTATGTCACAAAAGTTTTAAAAATGTTTTTTAAAAAAAATGGTCAATTTGGCAGACTTCAAAAGTGAATTGTAGCCTACAATAAAAAAAATAGGCGTATACACACTCTTTTATTTTTACTTAACGTTAATCTTCTGTGAAATATTGCCTTAACATAAATTTAAATTCTATACTCCAGAACTAGTGCTAGAAATTTTTCTTTTCATAGACTTTAACCATCCCAGTAAAACATCTGTTAAAATAGGTTGTAATTGCCAGACTTACCACTAGTGCTAGGGTCCTGGTGCATAAGAAGCTGTGGGGGGTTCATTGACATTAGTTGTATCACTATCAACATCTTCATTTCCCTTCTGGTTGCAGTTTTCATAATGTGATTTCAAACGGCAAACAAGTCCTTGGATATCCTTTTGACAGTATTTGCACTTTGCTCTCCCACCTTTCTTTCCAAGCTCTGCTGGCATCTCAACAAAATGAACCCAAATAGGGTCTCTCTTACGACCTGCCATGGCTCACGCAGATCACTTCTGAAGTTTGATTGTTACTACAGCCAAGTACTGCTGACTGACTATCCCAACAAGTTTGGGCATGTCAACTGAATGGAAAAAGAAACTGAAACCAAGCTACAGAAAGTGAAACCAAGCTAGAAGTGTGGAGTTAATTGAACAATGATTGAAAGTTTTAGATTTTAATCGTGATTTATATTAAAAAAATCTTTTGATTTAAATCAGTGATTTAAATCATGATTAAAATCACGATTTAAATCGATCTGATTTAAATAGAAAAAAATCA
Source organism: Oophaga sylvatica (assembly GCA_033576555.1). Taxonomy (NCBI): domain Eukaryota; kingdom Metazoa; phylum Chordata; class Amphibia; order Anura; family Dendrobatidae; genus Oophaga; species Oophaga sylvatica. The sequence goes on from JARQOD010000004.1 coordinate 219,784,741, forward strand.
TTTGATTTAAATCGTTGATTTAAATCGGCGTGATTTAAATCAATCCACCCTGTTTAATTTTAGAGACTAAAAGAAAAATTGTGTGGTGACAACTTAGAAGCTGCTGGTGATTGATTAGCAGGCTCTGTGTTTGCCTGCTGGGAGTAGTTTGTGAAATAAATCAGATAAAATCAACTGCGCTAAGGACACAACATGTGTGCCGTGTGTGAACACAACAATAAACAATTGGTAGATAAAAAAAAAAAGTGGACTTACTGACCACTGAAGAAGAAATTCCTGAAAAGTTTTAGAGGAGGACCACTCCAGCTGTATGTGTGGCTTGAGCGTTATAGATAGGACAATGTTCCATGCAGAATAAAGCAGGGAAAGCAACCAAAGAAGATCTAACTTTGACTGTAGTTGTAAAGTGCAGAGAAGGTATTCCTGATAGAAGGGTGACCCAGGAAGCTAATTTAGGGAGTAGTGCAGTAAGTATTTGCTAGCACTGCTAAAGTATAGCTAGACATCAGGTTCAGACCTTATTGTTATTCAGGTGCTTGCCAGAGTTACAATGATAAAACGCTGCCCAGGTGGAGAGCTGTGTAAAAATGTAAAACTATTAAGCGCTGTACTCACTGTTAGAAGCTTGAAAATGCTAGCTGTGTACCTGTAGGAGGGTTCCTGCTGCGTGGAGTGTAGCTATAATGGAAGTCAGCAGACTCTCTGCGTGCCCCGCAGATAATGAAGAGGGATAGTAGTCCCTAGAAACGCATCAGATACTCTAGCCCTGCACTCCAGCACTCGTATCAGACTAACAGGTGACGTCACCCTATAGTCCCGTCCCTCCCTGTCGCTACCTCGGCGTTGCCTTCGGCCGGGGCACGCAGAGAGTCTGCTGACTTCCATTATAGCTACACTCCACGCAGCAGGAACCCTCCTACAGGTACACAGCTAGCATTTTCAAGCTTCTAACAGTGAGTACAGCGCTTAATAGTTTTACATTTTTACACAGCTCTCCACCAGGGCAGCGTTTTATCATTGTAACTCTGGCAAGCACCTGAATAACAATAAGGTCTGAACCTGATGTCTAGCTATACTTTAGCAGTGCTAGCAAATACTTACTGCACTACTCCCTAAATTAGCTTCCTGGGTCACCCTTCTATCAAGAATACCTTCTCTGCACTTTACAACTACAGTCAAAGTTAGATCTTCATAGGTTGCTTTCCCTGCTTTATTCTGCATGGAACATTGTCCTATCTATAACGCTCAAACCACACATACACCTGGAGTGGTCCTCCTCTAAAACTTTTCAGGAATTTCTTCTTCAGTGGTCAGTAAGTCCATTTTTTTTTCTTTATCTGCCAATTGTTTATTGTTGTGTTCACACACGGCACACATGTGGTGTCCTTAGTTAGCGCAGTTGATTTTATCGGATTTGGAAAGATACTCAAAATGGAAAATCAATTAACAGGCTGATCCAACTTCAGTGGACATGCCTCAAGACAAGGAAATGATGCTCAGTAGTGTGTGTGGTCTCCATGTGCCTCTATGATCTCCCTACAATGCCTAGGCATGCTCCTAATGAGGTGGCGGATGTTCTCCTGAGGGATCTTTTCCCAGACCTGGATTAAAGCATCAGTCAACTCCTGGACAGTCTGTGTTGCAGCGTTTGTGGATGGAATGAGACATTATGTGTTCGATTGGATTCAGGTCTGGGGAACAGTCAGGCCAATCCGTAATATCAATGCCTTCATCATGCAGGAACTGCTGACACCATTCGGCCACATGAGGCTTGGCATTGTCATGCATCAGAAGGAAACCATGGCCCAGTGCAGCTGCATATGGTCTCACAATGAGTCTGAGGATCTCATACCAGTACGTTAGTGGCCCACTGGAGGTCATTTTGCAGGGCTTCGGCACTGCTCCTCCTGTTCCTGCTTGCACAAAGGAAGAGGTAGTGGTCCTGCTGCTGGGTTGTTGACCTTCTATGGCACCCTCCACGTCTCCTGGTGTACTGGCCTGTTTCCTGGTAGCTGCTACATGCTCTGGACACTGCTAACAGACACAGCTATCCTACTTGCCACAGATTTCACCAACTCATGTTACTTTACCTCTAAGGGTGAGAGCAATGACAAAGTGCAGAAGTGACCAAAACATCAGCCAAAAAGGATGAGAACATAGAAATGGTCTGTGGTCACCACCTGCAGAGCCCTTCCTTTATAGGGTTGTCTTGCTAATTGTCATTTGCACAAGAGCAGGAGAAATTGATTCACAATCAGTGTTGCTTCATAAATGGACTGGTTGATTTCACAGAAGTGTAATTGATATACTGTATATAGGGGGCTATGTGGGGTTCATACTGTATATAGGGATTATGTGGCGGCTCATATAGAGAGACAGAGACAGACTGTGGAGACTCATACTGTATACAGGAGGCTATGTGGAACTCATACTATATATTGGGGCTATGTGAGGGCTGATACTGTATCTACAGGAGGCTATGTGGGGCTCATATTGTATATTGGGGGCTTTGTGGGGGCTCACTGTGTATGAGAACTCATACTGTATATAAACGGATTGTGTGTGCTTATATGGTATATAGTGAGTTGTAAGCAAACTTAATTCTGCTCAATATTAAATTATACAATTAATTAAACTAAAAATAGACACTGGTGCTCCTATCTAAAACAATAATGGGTAGCTGCAGATGATAGGGGTAGGCTCTGTGCAAACCCTACTATGTAAACTGACAAAGGAATACAAAATTAGTATCACTGCGCTTACCCTCAAAAAACAATAAAAATGATAAATGGTGGGCACCAACAACAACCGGTACCTACCGGAGACCGTAAAAGGCAAATTGGTGATTTCAATCAATAAACTGTTGCATGCAGCTAACAGGTAATAAATATGAGGCACTTAGGCTAGTTTCACACTAACGTTCGGCAGTGCTGCGGAGGGCTGCGTATCTCCTCCGTTAAGCCCCGCCCACTGCTGCACCTCTTCCGTTCAGCTCCACCTATGTCTGCATTAGTCCTGCGTACCCTATCTTTAACATTGGGTATGCAGGCCATGCAGATGTATGCGGATGCGTCCGCATGCGTCATTTTGACGCTGCGCCGACCGCAACAAAATGCAACATGTAGCGATCGGCGCAGCAGCAAAACAACGCATACGCATACATCCACATGGCCTGCATACCCAATGTTAAAGATAGCGTATGCAGGACGCATGCAGATGTAGGCGGAGCTGAACAGAAGAGGTGCAGCAGTGGGCAGGGCTTAACGGAGGAAGTACGCAGCCCTGCCGAACGCTAGTGTGAAACTAGCCTTACTCTGCTGGTCAGGCTGTAAATAAAGACGCCGTTTTAAGGCAGTTTAGCGTGACGGTACAGGTACCAAATGTTAGGGAGCGTCCTCCCGTGGTGGTAGCTAGCGTACATGTGCCGAGGCTCAGACAGAGGTGTGTCAAGACAGAGGGTGCCGGCGGGCTCCGGCCGGAAGCACCGCCGCAGCTGCCCGAGATATGCCGCAGATACAGAAAAGAGCATGACGTCATCGGTAAGGACAGGTGCTCAGAAAAGTCAAATCTAACCAACGCGTTTCAAGGGACACAGACCTCTTCCTCAGAGTTACGGATTCTGACTCTACTCCATACTTATATATCCACAGCAATACCTACTTGAGCCTGACTAATCACGCTAATTAACAGGATTTAAAAAGATATGATAGGCTTTACTGCGTGTAATAGAATTAAAAGAAGAAAAGTTTTAATTAAAAAATAATTGTGAAATGACACTAAATGCTGCGTTTAACCAGCTAGAACCAAATGTTTATTAATAAATTAAAAACAATCAAGAGCATAGTAATACTAAGATTATAGGCCATGCGAGAAAATCCAAGAAAAAAAGGGGGGGGAGGTAGGAATAATAAATATATATAATTAATTACTAAAAACAAATAAAAAGATTTGCTGCATGCTATAAGAGACAATAAGTGGATGATTAAATAATTATTATTATTATTATTCATTTTTATAGCGCCATTTATTCCATGGCGCTTTACATGTGAGAGGGGGCGAATATAGACAAGTACAATAAATGTGAGCAATACAGGACACACATAAGTACAGACCCTGCCTGTGAAGGCTCACAATCTAATTATGGACATATTTGGAATGATTTAATAACACTTTAGGTTCTGGCCTAACTAAAATGCATATAATTTTCTTTCATAGTTTAGACAATTAGGGACCATACTGTCCAAAAGAAAAATCCATTTCGATTCTGGACATTTGTTTCAAAAAATCACCCCTCCTAAGATTTGGATGAACAGTCTCAATGCACAAAATGAGATCCCTGACATGACTGATTGTGAGTATCCAAAAATGGTGTGACAGAGGGTGACCTTCAATCTAACAAACGCCTCTTAGTTCTACCTATATATACTTGGTCACAGGGCATTTCAGTATATAAATAACCCTTTTCAATGACAAGAAATGGCATATAAACAAAATGAGCAACGATACTACAAAAAATAGAGGATCTACTTCTCACCCTAATTAACCGGAATTTTTTCGGTTAAATACGCAAACCAAAAGAGCTAAGGCTACTTTCACACTTGCGTTTTTTTGCGCTGCGTTCGAGCGCACATGAAGCGCATTAAAAAAGCGTGTAAATGCTGCAATATTAGTCGCATTCGCATTACGACAATGCAGCGCTTGTCTGCGATTTCATGCGTTTTGCATGCGTTTGCGTTTTTTTGGCGCATGAGTTGTCTGTGTCACATTTCTACATCTGTCGTTCTATCATGGTTTAAACAAGTGTTTAGACATTATTTACTGAAAATCGCGTGCGTGCAAAACGCTGACGAGCGCAAAGCATGCGCACGCCAGCGCCCCATAGACTGCAATGTTTTTTGCGCATAGCGTGTGCACGTGTTTTTTTTTAAGCGGTTGGGCGAAAAAAAAAAGCAACATGTAGCGTCTAGCGCGTATGGCGCACACTGGAAAAGCGCAGTGCACACAAACGCACATGAATGCGTGCAAGCGCTATACTCTGCGCCGCCATGTTAAATAGGGAACATTGCGCATGCGTCCGATAGCGCACGATGCGCTGCGCAAAAAAACGCAAGTGTGAAAGTAGCCTAAGAGAGGAGGGAAATTCATCCAAAAGAAAATACCGTATTTTTCGGACTATAAGACTCACTTTTTCCCCAAAAAAATTGTGAGGAAAATGGGAGTTGCGTCTTATAGTCCGAATGCAGGTTTACCGGGGGGGTTGTGGCAGTGGCAGAGGTGCAGCGATGCTGAGGCGCGGTGGGCGGTACGGCGTGCACCTGAGCAGGGTCCCTTCCTCAGGTAAGGTGATGCCGCGGCACAGTGTCCACGGAGAGCAAAGCCGGGATTCTCGGTGGCGGCAGCTATCTTCCTGGGGCCGCGCGTGCACAGATTGAGTTCTCTGCTTCCCGGGCTTAAGGAAAATGGCCGCGGGAGGCTGCACGTGCGCAGATAGAGATCACGGTAGCCATTTTCCTGAAGCCGAGTTCACAGATTGAGAGCTCGGCTTCGGGAAAATGGCCGCCGCGATTTCCATCTGCGCACGCGCTGCCTCACGCGGCCATTTTCCTGAAGCCCCGGAAAGCAGAGTACTCTATCTGTGCACACGCGGCCTCAGGAAGATGGCCGCCACCACCGAGAAAACTGTGATTAACCCGGCTTTGCTGCTCTCCATGGACAACGGGCCGCGGCGTCACCTCACCTGAGGAAGGGACCTTGTATCAGCATCATCGCACCTCTGCCACACCACTGCCGCACCCCCTGTGGACACCAGGCCGCAGCGTCGCCTACCTTAGCAGGAAGGGACCCTGTTTAGGTGCACTCCCCACAGCCCACACCGAACATCAGTACCGCCGACACCGGACCAGACTTATCCCAGGGAAGGCACCATGCCTCCTGTGACCCTGCTGTACCACCGCCAGCCCTCAGGTAAGATACCTTAAATTCTGACTATAAGACCGACCCCCATCTTATAAAAATCTTTTTTTTTTTGCTGTTTTCACCCCAAAATTTGGGGTGCGTCTTATGATCCGGTGCGTCTTATAGTTCGAGAAATACGGTGATTCAGACTAAAACTACGCAAAAAATTTTTAATTTGACACCTCGAGATAATTAATTGCCCACCACTTTTGTAAGCAAAAACCAGGAGTGGAACAATCAGAGGAAAAGTATAATAGAAACACGTCATTTCTGTATTTATCACCCACTCCTGGTTTTGGCTTACAAATACTGAGGAAAAAAGCTCACCAAATACTGAACGTGTGCACGTGGTCTAAGTGAGCAAGCTGTTGCCAGTGGCTTAGGCCGGGTTCACATTGCGTTGCGGGCAATGCGCTGACGGCATCCGTCACATAGCGGCACTAACGCTATGTAACGGATGCGTTAACGCCGCCATTGCCCACAATAGCAGTAGCGCATCCTAACGCATGCCGAAATCCGCATGCGTTAGCAATGTGCCGTCATTCTGTGACGGACCTCGGACGTGGTCTGCAGCGTTCGGGGTCCGTCACTGCTAGCTGAGATAGAGACGCCGCGCTAGCGTGATCGCTTAACGCGATCACAAAATGACACTAGCGTTAATGCAGTCCGTCAACGCTGTGCGCTGAACGGACTGCATTAACGCTATGTGAACCTAGCCTTATCTCCATTGAAAACAAAAATGTTTGAAATTCAAAAGCATGATCCTTGCTTTAGCTGACATCTGTTGACTGAGAAAAGTCATAGCACCCCTATACATATTATCTGGTCTGCTGGTCCAGGCAAAGAACGTTTGGAAATGTAAATGTAAAATCATTATTTGTTACACTAATCCGTGTGTGTGTTTATAGATCAATGAATGCTCATTCTGAAATTGAGGTTTATGTGCGGATTGTTCCCATAGACTTGAATGAGATGCTGATAAACACACATTCATTTTTAGTGCGTTTCAATAGCAGGGAAACGCATCAAAAAGCTTAAGATCCGCACATGACTATATCAATAAAGTGTTGACAAAGCAAAATATCAGGGAGTATCAAAACAAAGCAACTTTAAAACAAGCAAGTAACCTAATTTACTTAATAGGTGCAGAAATGTATAACATCAAAAACTTGCTAAAAGCTCATCATGGGAAAATAACTAAAGGGAACCTGTCACCTCGAAAAAAGCTTATGAGAAATCTGTAGGTAAATAGTGTTTAAACATGTTGCCGAGCAGGCTATCGATCAAAGTTCTGGAGAATGATTACAGTGCACTCACTGTGTTGTGAACGCTGACTTTAAAAGCCCCAGCACTGCTCTAATGACTGGAAGTGAGCAGCTACAGGGAGAATAAAACTTAATTTTCTGCCTCGAGCCACTCTTTCAGTAAGCTAGCTACACAGGATTTAAATGTTTTTACCTGCAGATTACTGCTATATCTACAGGTAAATAACATTTCTCAAAGTGACAAGGTTCCCTTTCAGCCTGGTAGGCATTAGTATTACGCTGTTTATATTAAAAAATGGTTATGGTATACTGTATATTGTTTTATTGAAAATCCAGCAGGAAGGAAGTAAAACAATATAAACATGTTTTTTTTTGTACAAAAAATATGTATGTATACTATGTATATTATTAGAAATTCAATGAAATCAGAAAAGGATATAAAAGATATCTCTGTTTCAGTTTTGACGGTAGGTTCTGGGTTTTTATGCCAGCTTTGCATATGCTACATTTCCTCTCGTTTCCTGTTTGGTGTCTAGAACAAGTATTCATTGTTAAGTAGCTGACAGATCTTTGGAGATTAAAACACTTATCACCATATAGTTTTATTGCCAGCAAGAACAGCCCACTCAGTTTTATCTGTTCTTTCGTTTTCTTTGAGACATCAGATGCTGGCTGACTGTATGCATTTTTTTTACATTTTTCTTCTATAAAATCGATTTTTACTCCATTAAACCACCAGTTTTACATGTTTGCTCTGAAGGACCTTTCACACCAAGCGATTGCTTTGGAAATTATTATATCAAGCAATTCATTGTGCAATGTAAACAATAAATAATTATTTTCTCATTTGTCGTTGAACTAAAGTTTTATAGTGGTATAAATACTTTTAGACCATCGTGTAAGCAGGTATCATAGACTAAGCTTAGAGCAGCTGCTGATTCCTTTCCCTCACATCATGTTCCAAGTTAACTATAAACAGAGGTAAAGTGCAAGTGTATTAAAGAAACTCTCAAATGAATGTGCATGAGAAAAAAAATCTGCACTGAGATCACCTAAGTAAGGTATCAGTGGTCACTTAGGTAAGAAAACTGATCTTGCTTATTTGTAATTTTGTTTATTTGTTGATCAGCTAGGAAACAATAGTCCAAAGCTAGCAAAACAGTCAAACAACCACTAATGAATGTAGATGTCTTGCAAGAGACAATGCACAGTAACTCTGACATACAAGCAGTATACAGTTGCATCTATTAAAGACTTAAAGTTAAAGATGACACATTTCCTTTGTAGTATGTATTTTAAACATTACAAATAGGAAAAAGATTTGTGTGCTCAGATAACTTTGGCTTGTTCATTGTCATTGTTAGGATGGGCCAGGTAATGCAAATTTCCCAGCTTTGTAAAAACCCAGCCTTCTTTAACCTTGTGCAAAATAACAGCAGTCATGGGTTCTTCTAAGAAGCTGCCGAGCACTCTGAAAATGAAAATGGTAGAGTTCCACAAAGGAATGAAAGGCTATAAGAAGATAGCAAAGCATTTTCAAGTTGCCTTTTCTTCAGTTCGAAATGTAATTAAGAAATGGCGGTTAACAGGAACAGTGTAGGTCAAGATAGGGTCTGGAAGACCAAGCAAATTTCAGTGAGAGCTGCTAATAGAATTGCTAGAGAGGCAAATCAGAACCCTCGCTTGACTGGAAAAGACATTCAGCAGACTCTGGAGTTGTAGCACATTGTTCTAATGTTCAGAGACACCTACACAAATATGACCTTCAGAAGAAAACCTCTCCTGCATCCTCACCATATAATTCAACGTCAGAAGTATGCAAAAGAACATCTGAACAATCTTGATGCATTTTGGAAACAAGTCCTGTGATCCGATGAGGTTAAAATGGAACTCTTTGGCCACAAAGGTTTGTGTAGAGAAAAAAGGGCACAGAATTTCAGGAAAAGAACATCTCGCCAACCATTAAGCATGGGTTGATCAATCATGCTTCGGGGTTGTGTTACATCCAATGGTGCAGTGAACATCTCGCAGATAGAGGGAAGTATAAATTCAATGAAATTTCAACAAATTCTTGATGCAAACATAATACCATTTGTAAAAAAGCTGAAGTTGAAAAGAGGATGGTTTCTACAAATGGATAATGGTCCTAAACAGACGTCAAAATCCACAATACCCTACCTCAAAAGGCGCAAACTGAAGGTTTTACAATGACCCGAACAGTCCCCTGATCTAAACATATATGAAAAACTGTGGCTAGACCTCAAAATAGCAGTGCATGCAAGACAACTCAGGAATCTTTCAAGAATTGAAAGACACTTGGCTGGATACAACAAGCGTTTACAAGCTCTGATACTTTTTAAAAGGAGTGCTACTAGGCACTAAACAAGGTACCAAAACTTTTACATCTTCCTATTTCTCTTTTTGTAATTATTAAAATGTGAAAAATTACAATATATATATTTTTTGCCTAAAACACAAACTAAATGTGTCATCTTTAACTTATCTTTTATAGATCATTTCATCTTCAACTTACTTAACTGTTCACAAGAACATTCATTTTGACCAGGGGTGCCCAAACTTTTACTTGCCACTGTAGGTGACAAGGCAAAAGGTTTCAAGCTGCTTGAAAAAAGATAACGCTAATACATTTGGCAATACGGTCCAAAACTCACACATAGTCAGAAAAGCTGTGACAGAGAAGTGCCTGACAGGTGTCACCACTGACAGTGGCTTCCTCAGGGGCCTGTCAGTGTATATCTGACCAGTGTTACTTATTTGCTAAGATTGAAATTGGGATTGTGTACTTACTGACTTCCATTTTTTGATCTGTTTGCCCTACATTTATGTCCCATATATATTGCATTTTGCGTTATATAAATGAGACTCTGCCTGTATAGATATTATTTTGTGCCATTATATATGTATGTACTCATCCTGAGAAAACAGGTAGGGACAATTGTGTAAACAATCTTTGTTTAACCCCTTACTGTCCACCAATATGCCTTTTAATGGCAGCAGTTAAGGGAACGTATTCCTCAGCACCGCTGTTTTAACGGCACTGAGAAATAAGGTTATAGCACCCCCCAGTGTAGGAATTTTCGACGGGGTCTTGGCTACCGGGGTTAGCTGAGACCCTGGTGAACATGATTCGGGTCGGTTTTTACCGGCTCCAGTGTTGCGATCACTGTTATTTCCGGAATAACGGCGACCGCAAAAAAATAAAAAAAGTCAGATTTCCCATTTAATTTCCCTCTCTGATATGATCTAGCACATTAGAGGAGAGAAATGGGGTCCCCCAAGCCCACCCCCCGGTACCTCCAGTGTCCATGGACCCTCCTGCATCCCCCAGTCTCGTCCCCCAGGTATCGGTATCTGAAGAAAATGGTGGGCGCATGCGCAGTGTGCCCGCCGAAATCTGCCAGCCGGCAACAATAGGAGATTTCTCCTATTGGTTCATTTTGATCACTGTGATAGACCCTAACACAGTGATCAAAATAAAAATAATAGTAAAGCAAACCCCCCCATTATCACTCTCGTAGGTAAAAATAATAACAAAATGTATTTCAATTTTTTCGTTAGGGTTATGGTTGGGGGTTGTAGGTGGGTTAATAGCTAGGGTTAGGGTTATAGTTGGGGTTATAGCTAGGGTTAGAGTTGGGCTAGGGTTACGGTTGGGGCTATGGTTAGGTTTAGGGCTAGGGTTAGAGTTGGGGCTAGAGTTAGGGTTGGGCTAGGGTTGCGGTTAGGGTGGTGTTGGTGTTAGGGTTGTGGTTAGGGTTATGGTTAGGGTTGGGATTAGGGTTAGGGCTGTGTTGGGGTTAGGGCTGTATTAGGGTTGGAGTTAGAATTGGGGGCGTTTCCACTGTTTAGGTACATCAGGGGTCTCCAAATGCGACATGGCGCCCACCATTGATTCCAGGCAATTTTGCGTTCAAAAAGTGAAAAGTTTTGGGAGGTTCTGAGCCTTGCCATGCGCCCAAAAATTTTGTGGTTAATTTTCTCCTGATACCTTTGTAAAAATAAAAAAGTTTGGTTCCTACGTAAATGGTTTTGTAAATTTTGTTGGAAGAAAAAGAAATCACTGAGCAACCCTTTTAACCCTTATAATGTCCTAACAAAAAAAATTGTTTACAAAATTGTGCTAATGTAAAGTAGACATGTGAGAAATGTTATTTATTAACTATTTTGTGCGATATGACTCTGCCTTAAGTGCACAAAAATTAAAAGTTTGAAAATTGCAAAATTTTCAACATTTTTGCCAAATTTCCATTTTTTTCATAAACACAAGTCATATCGAAGAAATTTTACCACTAACATGAAGTACAATGTGTCTCAAAAAAACATTCTCAGAATCAGTGGGATCCGTTGAAGCGTTCCAGAGCTATAACCTCAAAGTGACAGTGGTCAGAATTGTAAAAATTGGCTTTGTCATTAAGTACCAAATTGGCTGTCACTAAGGGGTTAAAGAAGGGAAAGGATGTCACACAATATGATCAATGGTAACAAGGGGGCAGACCAGTATGTTCATGGAAATATAATTCTACATAAATCTCATGCAGTTTGTGCTTCAAACAAGAGGATTCCTTGATAGATAGATAGATAGATAGATAGATAGATAGATAGATAGATAGATAGATAGATAGATAGGTTAGCCATACACAAGGAAAACATCAGCATACCTGTCTCTCACGCTTTCTACTTCACTTGATGCCATGGATTTCACACACACAGCGGTGCTCAATTGGAAGAACTACCCAGTAGAAAATTTTCAGTAATGGATAAGTGAACGTGGCACTCACCGCAGACGTGTCATCAAAAAATGTATTGTTCCAACATGGTACAGAAATACGACATAGAAACATCGTTAGGCCCAATGCTTTGTGTCTGTACATTGTATTTCTGTACCATGTTGGAACAGTAAATTATCGGTGTAAGGTCTGTGGTGAGTTCACTTGTCTTTTACCTACAGTACAGACCAAAAGTTTGGACACACCTCATTTAAAGATTTTTCTGTATTTTCATGACAATGAAAATTGTAAATTCACACTGAAGGCATCAAAACTATGAATTATATACTTAACAAAAAAGTGTGTAACAACTGAAATTATGTCTTATATTCTAGGTTCTTCAAAGTAGCCACCTTTTGCTTTGATGACTGCTTTGCACACTCTTGGCATTCTCTTGATGAGCTTCAAGAGGTAGTTACCGGAAATGGTTTTCACTTCACAGGTGTGCCCTGTCAGGTTTAATAAGTGGGATTTCTGGCTTTATAAATGGGGTTGGGACCATCAGTTGTGTTGTGCAGAAGTCTGGTGGATACACAGCTGATAGTCCTACTGAATAGACTGTTAGAATTTGTATTATGGCAAGAAAAAAAGCAGCTAAGTAAAGAAAGACGAGTGGCCATCATTACTTTAAGACATGAAGGTCAGTCAGTCCGAAAAATTGGGAAAACTTTGAAAGTGTCCCCAAGTGCAGTTGCAAAAACCATCAAGCGCTACAAAGAAACTGGCTCACATGAGGACTGCCCCGGGAAAGAAAGACCAAGAGTCACCTCTGCTTCTGAGGATAAGTTTATCCGAGTCACCAGCCTCAGAAATCGCAGGTTTACAGCAGCTCAGATTAGAGACCAGGTCAATGCCACACAGAGTTCAAGCAGCAGACACATCTCTACAACAACTGTTAAGAGGAGACTTTGTGCAGCAGGCCTTCATCGTAAAATAGCTGCTAGGAAACCACTGCTAAGGACAGGCAACAAGCAGAAGAGACTTGTTTGGGCTAAAGAACTCAAGGAATGGACATTAGACCAGTGGAAATCTGTGCTTTGGTCTGATGAGTCCAAATTTGTGAGACGCAGAAAAGGTGAACGGATAGACTCTACATGCGTGGTTCCCACCGTGAAGCATGGAGGAGGAGGTGTGATGGTGTGGGGGTGCTTTGCTGGTGACAGTGTTGGGGATTTATTCAAAATTGAAGGCATACTGAACTAGCATGGCTACCACAGCATCTTGCAGCGGTTTGCGTTTAGTTGGACCATCATTTATTTTTCAACAGGACAATTACCCCAAACACACCTCCAGGCTGTGTAGGGGCTATTTGACCAAGAAGGAGAGTGATGGGGTGCTACGCCACATGACCTGGCCTCCACAGTCACCAAACCTGAACCCAATCGAGATGGTTTGGGGTAAGCTGGACCGCAGAGTGAAGGCAAAAGGGCCAACAAGTGCTAAGCATCTCTGGGAACTCCTTCAAGATTGTTGGAAGATCATTTCCTGTGACTACCTCTTGAAGCTCATCAAGAGAATGCCAAGAGTGTGCAAAGCAGTCATCAAAGCAAAAAGTGGCTACTTTGAAGAACCTAGAATATAAGACATATTTTCAGTTGTTTCACACTTTTTCGTTAAGTATATAATTCCACATGTGTTAATTCATAGTTTTGATGCCTTCAGTGTGAATTTACAATTTTCATAGTCATGAAAATACAGAAAAATCTTTAAATGAGAAGGTGTGTCCAAATTTTATGGTGCCTGCAAGTGATGGAAGAGCAACTGGTAAGCAATCCCTAAATATACCACTGTGTGGCCCTGTAGAGGTTCTCCTATCACAGAACACCCGCTGTTCCACTACAGATCAATGGTATGTTTTTAACAGTGTCATATTAGGTGCATGACGCCAAACAACCATTGAATGACCCTCATTCAAGGGAAGTAAACGGCAGTAATCAGAGGTGCTAATTTTTTAACAACTGACGCCAACAATTTTTTTTGCTGTCTCTATCTATTTCAGTTTTCTATTTTGAATCATGAATGGTAAATTTAGTTATTTCAATCATTTTACTTTTTCTTACAGGGTAAAACAGAAGAGGCCTCCTCACATGAATCTGAAGAGGATTAAACCGCAACCGACATGAAATTCTACCTCAAAAAGCAGTTGTGTTTCTTAGGTTCAGATTCAGTCCCCTCAGTTTATCTGGATCTCAGAAATGAAGATACTGCCTTGACCACTTAATTTGTACTACCACCATCTCTCCACTTCTTGTCTAAGGGAAGGAACAAAGTCACCCAACCTCTATAAGAACTTTCAATTCATTACATTCTTTGTAATTCTTTAACTGTCCAAGTTTTAGTGCTGAGAAAATAACTGCTGTAAAACGGGGATACAGATAAATGGTGATATTTTTTAAATGCTGTTTTATTCTTAACCTACTAATCCAAGTATTTTGTTGGACAGACATTTTTATGTCAGATTTTATTTTTGCCACTCATTGCACTGCATAAACATACAGATACTTGTAACTTAAAGTATGTTAAAATGGGCATTGAACTAGGAAACTTGGTGGATATCTTTAAGTAGTTTTCAACCAGCTAACATTTTCAATTGATAAATAACCCATAGAAACCAAAGACTGAGAATTTTGATATCCCAAATTTTTGCTACCTTTGTCTTACAGCTAGTAACTGCTGATTCATTCATATTTTTATAGTTCATGAAAAATTGTGGGATAAAAATTGAATTGTGAATTATTAAAACTAGACAATAGTGTTATACCTGTTCTTCTTTAAAACTATATTGCAAGGTTTTCTCTTTTTTAGGTACCATAACAATTACCAGAATAATATTCCTGCTTTTTACCACTTTTTTGCAAGTGTAGACTGCTAGAAAAACTAATCTATCTCCAGAATTCATTACAACTGCCCACTTTATAGATTGGTGTACATACTATAAAGATCTATGCCCAAAAGCTTTATGATCCTTTTTAAAAGTTTAGTCTTATTCTCTGTCCACCTGACCCACATATCCTATTATGCCATGAATGGCTCGGATGGCACAAACACTTAAATATCATGATTTTGCAGCCATTGTGACATGAATTTTCAAAGTATACCAGCCACATTAGATCTATAAACCTATTTATTAATGTATACAGTTTGTATCTGATGACAGATGTGTTGTAAAATGTCAGAATGGCAGTTATATCCAGATATATAATGGTTTGTGCCAACTTAGCCATTCATGGCATATATATAATTTATTTATTTTTATTTTTTTAAAGATCTCATAAAAGATATCTAGTGTGAAATAGTTGCAGGTAAAAGTATTTTAAGACTGTTCTCTAAAAGGAAAACAGAGTAAAAAAAATCCCTCCGGTTTCATTACATTACAGATATTTGAAGGTGAAAATGAAAGTGCACAAGCAGGAACGTTTTTGCAAAGGAAATTCGAAAATACATCTATTCATTGGTGTCATGTGTAAGAAGAAATGTAAATAAGATTTATTGAGCTGTCAAAATGGTTGATATGTGGAATGGTTCTATGTACCTGTCCATAGTATATGGATAAAATTATTGGAACACCTAAACATTAAAACTAGAGCAGCTTTTATGGCATCCCATCTTTGGAGCTGTAACAGCTTCTACTGTTGTGGAAAGACTTTCCACTAGACTTTGGAGTATGTCTGTGGGAATCTTTCTCCATTCATCTTGAAGAACCTTGGAGAGGTCATACACTGAAATACAATAAGAGGGCTTGGTTTATAATCTCCATTTTAGATCATCCCAAAGGTGTTCCATGGGCTTGTGGTCAGGGCTCTGTGTCCTTCCTATGTGGACTGGGGTATAGTTATGATGGAATAGAAAAGGGCTGTCCCAAAACTGTTCCCACAAAGTTGGAAGCATGCAATTCTCCGTTTGCCAAACCCAGTCTATCCATCAGACTGCCAATAGAGAAAACACTAGGGTAACATTTAGGAAGGGAAGAAATTTCACAAACTGACTTGTTGCAATGTTGGTATCCTCTTACAGTACCAAGCTCAAATTTATTTAGTTCTTTTGATGTGTCCCTATACTTTGTTGTCAATATAGTATACATTTCTCTTTAGTGTATTGTTTTTATGCATGACCCCATTGTCTATACCTTTTTTTTAAAAAAAAAAATACACACATAGATGTACGATGTCTGCATGCACATAGTTCTTTGTTTGCTGAAGGGATAGTACGAAGCAGTAGTTACCTAAGAAGACAGGACTGTTGTATTTTTCATTAAGTAAAATGGCACATACACCTTTTGAGTGACAGGCTCTATTTCCATTACATGTGATTCATCTGCACAGTGTAAATTTGCCTTTTTTCTATGAATTTGGCATTTTCAGGTTTATAAAATGTATGTATTCAAAATTGAAGACATCAGGAAGCTATGACTAGTAGCAGATGAATTGTTGCAATGTAGTCTGTGCAAAGAGAATTTGCAGAATCAAAGTGCCTGTACAGGATTAGAAGCACTTGGCTTCTATCTTCCAGAAGCTACATCACATCTGTCCATAGGTTGTGCCTAGTCCCTCATTATGTGAGGGTATAAGCCAAAAGAATTATTACAAACCAAATGGGTATAATAGCAATCTAATAAATGTATAAGGGGTTGTCCGTTTACATTTTTTATCTGTTTCCTGTTCATAAAAAGATCAGACAGCCATACTTACCCATTGCTGCTCCTGGGCCAGCTCTCTGTTCTTGTCTCTGGTCATCATGTCGCTATTTGTGACTCCTGAGCAGTCCGAAAGACTACCAAGGAAAAAGCAATACAATAGCGATGAGAACACCCAAAATAATGATAATTTTATTAGAGACAATGCAAATACAAAACCATTAAAACACATACTGATATCCACTGTATACAGTGAAGAAATAGGCAGTAAGCTAAATACATAATTGACATGTGTAGCAAGACATGAACTAATTAAGAATATATTGACCAGTCTGTATGTATACAGATGTAATATTAAATACAGAGCTAAAACCTGTAAAGAAGCATGTAATAAGGTAATGATCTAAAAGTAACAAAAATATCCTATATACCAACCACTGAGCTAATATACCAAAAAAGTGTGACAGCTGTGAAGAAGAAATAATATTGAACCCAATAGGTATCAAATAAGCCCATAGTATGAGAGATAAAGCCAAATAAACTCAAAAAGTAGACTATAACAATAAATGAAGGTGTAGCTTGGAGAAACAAAGCCTTATAGAACATAGCCTGAATATCAGTAAAATAGAGACAATTATAGCAACTAATTGAATGGAAGCATAGCCTGGATAGATGTCAGTAAGAGACAGACCCCATGCGTATCGCTGCATGTCGCAGCTTCATCAGGGGAAGTGTGCCATCTACATTGCCCAGTGCTAGACTGCAGCGGCCACGTGACATGACCACAGTCTCGCTGCAGAGAGCCACGCTGTTTTTGTGGTTTCTTTTTTTTTTTTTATGAATGGGAAACCAACGAATCAAAAATGATAAAAACAGACAACCATTTAATCATATAAAATACATGTAACCCCTCAGCACTTGCAGTTAACTGACTGCACAAATAACAAGTAACTCTATATAAAATGGCAGGAAGCAAGCATGATAAAATCCTAGTGATATATGTTTGGCCAGTGTTATATTGCCAGCTGGCCTTTAGGTTATTATCTTCATCTTCATCTACGAAAGGGAACATATATCTACAGCTCCATGGGATTATATGTGTCTTTATACTGAGAATTTTATATTAATTGTTTGTTGGTAACTCATAGATAATAGCAAATAAAAGCAAAAAAACCTCTAGAGCAGTAATTTCATACATTGCTTTTATACAGGACATAGCTCAATGAACATCAGGGGCATATGTTCAATTATACGTGCCTTTCCCCAGAACTTGCCATTACCAGCAGATGTTTTACTCTCCTCACTACTCATGACTACCTCTGATTTTTATAGATCCCTACAGCCTCATTATTGAATGCTGCTAAACTCGGTATATTGCAGAGGCCTGCAATTGAGCAGTTAAAGATCCATAATTGCATTTTGTATCTACTTAAACACAATAAGACCGTTATGCAAGTAATATCATTGTTTCATCAGGTTGTTCCTTAGATTTCAGCTTTGTATTTAGATTTCTGTATAATGAACTGTTAACTTGAATATATTTTTGTACTGAATTATTCTAGGTTTTTAAGGATATTCTTTCTGATAATACACAATACAGAACATTGTTATCCTCTTTTCGATATATTACTGTCCATATGTGTACCTCAAATTTGTGTTGTTAAAGGAAAATGGAGTGATTGATAAAAACAAACAGTTGTACCTCCAGATTTCCAACTAGGACAAAGTTACCATTAGATAATTTCAACAATATTTAGGACTGCAGTTAATCCCTAACCAAGTATTTTGTAGAACATCGTAAACACATATGTCGGTCCATGTTTGATATGCCTTTATCAATACTTGAGAGCTTAAAGCAGCGTCCTGTTATAGCACTCTATTTTAACTCACATGGATCCCTATGCCTTCTAGTGAAAATCTTCAAAAAAAAAACTTGAAGCTTTGTAGGCGGGAAGATGCAAGTCTGTCTTTTGCATAATGCAATCATAAGTATGTGTTTAATGTAGTGGACTGAAATGTATTTTCATGTATTTTACACAAATGTGATTTTATATTGTTTCATTAAGATGTATTATAAATTCTCAAGTAGAGTTTTTATTCTGTTTGTTTAGCCAGTATTTACACGTTCTTAACATTGTATTAATAACTGGGCAAGAGTGAGTTCCTCAGGGGTGTCAACGCAGTCTGTATCGTCTCCAAAAACACAATGTACCTGCAGCTATAGGGGCAATAGCATTTAAGTCATTAGTGGCTGGCTTACTAGAGCAGAAGCTACAGGAAAAAAATGAAGTTGTGTTCTCTCTGCAGCTGCTTCTTTCCAGTTATCGGGGCGATACTGGGAACTATTAGTCACCACTAACTGCACAGTGTGCTATAATCATTCCCCTGCACTTTGATTGACAGCCGGCTTTACAGATACACACACGCTGCAGAGCGATGTCAATATGCATGGGAGTGATATCAGTGTGCTCACTGAATAGTGAGTGGAGACTGTAACAGCTCCCTGCACTGAGCCAATGATTCGGAGCAAGCCTCTGCTGGGAAAATCAGCACCGAATGACAGTTCAAACCAAGTACAGGCTCTTCGTGCTTCATGGTGGTGCCAATCAATTATATACACCTTCTCACTTGCTTGGTTCCATCTATCTCCGCCCTTCTCTGGCTTTATGAAGCCAGAGCTGTCAATCAAAGAAAAGGGGAAAACAAGCTGGGGGAAGGTGTATATAAATGATTGGTCCTGCTATGAATCACCGAGTGGCAGAACTTAGTTTGAACACAGTCATTCTCTGCTTTACTTTTCTCCCTGTAACAGCTGCTCCAGCAGGGCTTCCAGGCATGATTTAAATGCAATTTACCTATAGATTACCATGATACCTGCTGGTAAATAGTATTTTTGGAATTGCCAGGTTCCCTGTAAGAGTACATTTAGTCATTTTGGCACACTTGCAATTGTTCTGTGTGCCAATTACAAATCTGAAAATGGTTTTGAAATAGAGTTGAAAGGCATATCTGATGAAATTGCTGTAACAATATTCAGATCACCCAAACTATATCCTGCTGTCTAATTGGATTAGATCATAATGACATTCACATAAGGCCTAATTTTGCATAGTCGTCTCTTCTCTACCAAATCTTTTAATATGTAGTATTCTTTATCTTGGCAAAGCACATATGCACACTGTGTGAAATTTTGCTTGTACCTCTAAAATGAAATATTATCACAAAGGATACAGAGGGATATGCACCATTGGTGATCCTTAAAGGAGTTGTCTCATCACAGAAATTTATGGCCGGCCTACATGTATCTCCGCTGGGGCCATCTGATCACCTGTTCCAACTGCTGCTACGACCACCGTGGAGGTGGCTGTGAATGCACAGCTCTTTCCATTAACTTGTGTGAGTAATGTTTCTGGAGATGCAAGTTGAATACAAGTCTCACTTCTGGGACCCATATGCATCAGCTACTTATCACATATTCTGTGAATGTGCTATATAAATGGCTATAATGAGACAACTCCATTAAGGCAAAGTGACTGTGTTTAGTTAATGTGCTACATGAAACATAGCATGCTTTCCATAGGTATGAATCCTCAGTGTCCTGTTCTATAAATATAAATTTCAGATAAATATGACAATGGGACACTGAAATGAAAATGGTAACCATACCATTGGTTTTATTTGCCCATAACAACTTTCATTTTTCAAGAGTATTTTAAGTAATGAAAATTGTGTTTGTTACTTTCCATGGGCAGCAGGTTTTTTTTTCCATTGGAGCGTTTTTTCTGAATCTTCCCTATACTCTATATATTTAGAGAAATCACAAAAAACGCCAGAAAAAATTATAAGTGACTCCTTATTAAGATCATGTAATACTCGCCAATAATGTTTAAAATGGAGAGACATATTTACCCTTTGTTTTTTAGGTTGATATAACAATCTAAGACCAAATTTCCCACATATTAAGAAAGAAAGAAAGAAAGAGAAAAATATCATCTAAGATCTAAGATACTATTGGACACTTCGATTTTAAATTCTAGTGATCTTTCACATATGAGTCCCTGGCCCTAGTAAGCTGACCGCTGAGACATTATGCACTGAGGAACTCATATCTCTGTGGTGCCCATTTTGTTTCTATGTTTTTAGTACAATCAGATAAAGACATTACTACCTTTAGGGCTTACTATACCTCATTTTTCAGACTGAACAAAAGCAGCTGGTGGCCATCCAAACAGAAAGAACATTATAAATTTTTATACATATAGTTTATTTTTGTGGGAGATAAATTTTATAAGACTGTTCTTTGCTGTTCTTGGTCACCTGTACACAAGACTGGACATTTTACTTTTCATTTCTTACTTCAACAGTATTTTGGTGATGTAAAGAAGCAAAAGTATCATAATGATTCCCTAATGTTTGCTTTTATTCTTGTTCTCTACATGTCCTCTAACCATTGCCTCGCTCATTGCATAGACCTCATGTCTGTGATTGTACTTTAAATTGCTTGCTTGTTGAACATATTTCTTTAATGTCTGATTAGCACAATAAATATAATAGCCTTCAATATCCCTATGTTGTCAGTGACATTTTTTTGATAACTGGTCAATTAATAATTCACTAAAAAATAAATACAAACTATTCCGGAGCCATGTTGCAAAATTGTCTGTACATATTTAGTTCTGCTCTCAGCTGATAAGTGGATGCACTTGCTTCTAGTCATGATATGCTAAGCCACTCGGCTCCAGCTCTTCT
Source organism: Oophaga sylvatica (assembly GCA_033576555.1). Lineage (NCBI taxonomy): Eukaryota > Metazoa > Chordata > Amphibia > Anura > Dendrobatidae > Oophaga > Oophaga sylvatica. The sequence goes on from JARQOD010000004.1 coordinate 219,806,130, forward strand.
GCAAGCTGAATTGGCATGAGAAAATAATCGCAGATCTGAGCTGCCCCATAGAATAACACAGTGCCGAGTGCTATGTGATGTTTTTTCGCATAGCACTCGGCCGTGTTCTATGCTCGTGTGACTCTGGCCTAACAGTCTGCGAACTGAGTGCATCAGCAGCAATACAGAACTCTTAGTTTGGCACAATATATTAGTCTGGATTCAAAGCTGTTTATCTCAAGTTAGGATCTCTCTAGCGTTTGGAATTCCATTTTTCTGTCCCATTATAGGAACAGAACTAATGCAAAAAATCTCCTTTCTATAATTGGATAAGAATCGTGCCAAACAAACTATATTTATAATGGCGTTTGCTTGAGTGCCTGTCTTTTAACCTAAAGAAAAAAAGAACAAATGTGCACTTTAGGTCCCTTTCACACGTCCGTATATTTCCAGTACCAGAAAAAAACGGTACCGGAGATATCCGTGTACGTGTGGCAACCGTGTGCTGCATCAGTCAGTACCACACGGACAGCCGCCGGGGAAGAAGCGCTACTGTAAGTGCTGTTCCCTGGCGGCTGGTGCTAAAGCCGACTGTCATCATTCTGCCCTGTTCTGCCAGCAATCAGAGGAGAATGATGAGCGTTATATTAAAGTTTGACAGCAGTTGGGGGCTGGGGAATACCCCGATCATCCGCACCTACTGTCACTGTGATTAGCGATAGCAGGTGTTGGATGATGGGGGTAACAGTCCCAAAAGCCACCATCTGCTGTCATTTGGACTTTAACCCCTTACTGCCATCGGACGTACTATCCGTCCATGGTACCTGGGCCCGTATGACCGGGGACGGGATAGTACGTCATAGGCGATCAGCTGCGCTCCTGAGGGGAGCGCAGCTAATCGCCGCCGGGTGTCAGCTGATTATCACAGCTGACACCCATGACTGTGTGTCAGGAGCGGTCACGGACCGCTCCCGGCACATTAACCCCTAGCACACCGCGATCAAACATGATCGCGGTGTACTGGGGGCACAGGGGAGGATCGCGCAGGGTGGGGGCTCCCTGCGCGCCCCCCTGAGACCCTCAGAGCAGCGCGATGTGATCGCGCTGTTCTGAGGGCTTCCTCCCTCCCAGGACCCGGATCCAAGATGGCGCCGGGGTCCTGGAGGGAGGCGGCTACCTCAGTGCCTGCCGAGAGCAGGCACTGAGAAGCCTGCATCTATGCCTGTGCGATCGCTGGTGTGACAGAGTGCTGTGCACACTGCCACACCAGCGATCTGATAAAATACTGTGATGTCCCACCCTGGGACAAAGTAAAAAAGTTAAAAAAATAAAAATAAACATGTGTAAAAAAAAAATCCAAAATAAATAAAAAAAAAAAAAAAAATATTCCCCAATAAATTCACTTCTTCCTGTAAATAAAAAAAAAAAAACAATAAAAGTACACATATTTGGTATCGCCGCGTCCGTAATGACCCCCCTATAAAATTGTCCCACTAGTTAACCCCTTTAGTGAACCCCTTAAAAAAAAAAAAAAAAAACGAAGCAAAAAATCAATGCTTTATCATCATACCGCCGAACAAAAAGTGGAATAACACGCGATCAAAAAGACCGATATAAAAATACATGGTACCGCTGAAAACGTCATCTTGTCCCGCAAAAGACGAGCCGTCATAAAGCATCATCAGCGAAAAAATAAAAAAGTTATAGCTCGCAGAATAAAGCGATGCAAAAATAATTATTTTTTATATAAAATTGTTTTTATTCTATAAAAGCGCCAAAACATGAAAAAATGATATAAATGAGGTATCGCCATAATCGTACTGACCCGAAGAATAAAACTGCTTTATCAATTTTACCACACGCGGAACGGTATAAACGCCTCCCCCAAAAGAAATTCATGAATTGCTGATTTTTGTTCATTCTAACCTCCCAAAAATCGAAATAAAAAGCGATCAAAAAACGTCACGTGCTCGAAAATAGTACCAATAAAAACGTCAACTCGTCCCGCAAAAAATAAGACCTCACATGACTCTGTGGGCCAAAATATGCAAAAATTATAGCTCTCAAAATGTGATGATGCAAAAACTATTTTTGCAATAAAAAGCGTCTTTTAGCGTGACAGCTGCCAATCATAAAAACCCGCTATAAATAGTAAATCAAACCCCCCTTTATCACCCCCTTAGTAAGGGAAAAATAATAAAATTAAAAAAAGTATTTATTTCCATTTTCCCATTAGGGTTAGGGTTAGGGTTGCGGCTAAAGTTAGGGTTAGGGTTGGCGCTAAAGTTAGGATTAGGGTTAGGGTTGGGATTAGGGGTGTGTTAGGGTTAGGTTTGTGGTTAGGGTTGGGACTAGGGTTAGGGGTGTGTTGGGGTTAGAGTTGGAGTTAGAATTGGGGGGTTTCCGCTGTTTAGGCACATCAGGGGCTCTCCAAATGTGACATGGCGTCTGATCTCAATTCCAGCCAATTCTGCGTTGAAAAAGTCAAACGGTGCTCCTTCACTTCTCAGCTCTGCCATGCGTCCAAACAGTAGTTTATCCCCACATATGGGGTATCAGCGTACTCTGGACCCCAAGAGTTATTGTGCAATTTGTCCTATTTCTTCTGCTACCCTTGGGAAAATAAAAAACTGGGGGCGAAAATATCATTTTTGTACAAAAAAAAATATTTTTTTGTTTTTATGGCTGTACATTATAAACTTCTGTGAAGCACTTGGGGCTTCATAGCGCTCACCACACATCTAGATAAGTTCCTTGTGGGGTCTATTTTCCAAAATGGGGTCACTTGTTGGGGATTTCCACTGTTTAGGCGCATCAGGGGCTCTCCAAATGCGACATGACGCCCCCAGACCATTCCATCAAAGTCTGCAATCCAAAACGTCACTACTTCCCTTCCGAGCCCCAACGTGTACCCATACAGTAGTTTTCTCCCACATATTGGATATCAGCGTACTCAGGACAAATTGGACAACATCTTTTGGGGTCCAATTTCTCCTGTTACCCTTGTAAAAATAAAATATTGGGGCAAAAAATCATTTTTGCAAAAAAAAAAAGGATTTTTTATTTTTACGGCTGTGCGTTATAAACTTCTGTGAAGCACTTCGGGGTTCAAAGTGCTCACCACACATCTAGACAAGTTCCTTGTGGGGTCTATTTTCCAAAATGGGGTCACTTGTGGGGGGTTTCCACTGTTTAGGCGCATCAGGGGCTCTCCAAATGCGACATGACGCCCCCAGACCATTCCATCAAAGTCTGCAATCCAAAACGTCACTACTTCCCTTCCGAGCCCTGACGTGCGCCCATACAGTAGTTTTCTCCCACATATTGGGTATCAGCGTACTCAGGACAAATTGGACAACAACTTTTGGGGTCCAATTTCTCCTGTTACCCTTGTGAAAATAAAATATTGGGGGCAAAAAAAATCATTTTTGTAAAAAAAAAAAGATTTTTTATTTTTACGGCTGTACCTTAGAAACTTCTGTGAAGCACTTCGGGGTTCAAAGTGCTCACCACACATCTAGATAAGTTCCTTGTGGGGTCTATTTGCCAAAATGGGGTCACTTGTGGGGGGTTTACACTGTATAGGTGCATCAGGGGCTCTCCAAATGTGACATGACGCCCCCAGACCATTCCATCAAAGTCTGCAATCCAAAACGTCACTACTTCCCTTCCGAGCCCTGACGTGCGCCCATACAGTAGTTTTCTCCCACATATTGGGTATCAGCGTACTCAGGACAAATTGGACAACAACTTTTGGGTTCCAATTTCTTCTGTTACCCTTGTGAAAATAAAATATTGGGGACGAAAAAATCATTTTTGTAAAAAAAAAAAAGATTTTTTATTTTACGGCTGTACGTTATAAACTTTAGTGAAACACCTGGGGGTTAAAAGTTCTCACCACACATCTAGATAAGTTCCTTGAGGGGTCTAGTTTCCAAAATGGCGTCATTTATGGGGGTTTCCACTGTTTAGGCAGATCAGGAGCTCTCCAAACACGACATGGCGTCCAGCCAATTCTGCGTTGAAAAAGTGAGACGGCGCTCCTTCCCTTCCAAACTCTGCCATGCACCCAAACAGTGGTTTACCCCCACATATGGGGTATCAGCGCACTCAGGACAAATTGCACAATAACTTTTGGAGTCTTGTTACCCTTGGAAAAATAAAAATTGGGGTGAAAAGATCATTTTTGTGGAAAAAATATGATTTTTAAATTTTACGGCTCTACGTTATAAACTTGTGTGAAGCACTTGGGGGTTCAAATTGCTCACCAAAGATCTAGAAAAGTTCCTTAGGGGGTCTAGTTTCCAAAATGGGGTCATTTGTGGGGGGTTTCCACTGTTTAGGCACATCAGGGGCTCTCCAAATGCAACATGGCATCCAATCTCAATTCCAGCCAATTTTGGTTGGAAAAAGTCAAATGGTGCTCCTTCCATTCCGAGCTCTGCCGTGCGCCCAAACAGTGGTTCCCACCCACATATGGGGTATCAGCGTACTCAGGACAAATTGTACAACAACTTATGTGGTCCAATTTCTCCTGTTACCCTTGAGAAAATAAAAAATTAGTGACTAAAAGATAATTTTTGTGGGAAAAAAATAGGATTTTTTATTTTCATGCCCGGGCATTATAAACTTGTGTGAAGCACTTGGGGGTTCAAAGTGCTCACCAAAGATCTAGATAAGTTCCTTAGGGGGTATAGTTTCCAAAATGGGGTCACTTGTGGGGGGTTTCCACTGTTTAGGCTCATCTGGGGCACTGCAAACGGAACATGACCCCCATCAACGTCTGCATTCCAAAACGTTACTACTTCCTTTCCAAGCCCTGCCGTGCACCCAAACAGTTCCCCCCCCCCACATATGGGGTATCAGCGTACTCAGGACAAATTGGACAACAACTTTTGGGGTCCAATTTCCTTGGGAAAATTCAAAAATTTGGGACTAAAAAATCATTTTTGTGGAAAATTGTTTTTTTTTTTTTTCACACCAGGCATTATAAGCTTTTGTGAAACACTTGGGAGTTCAAAGTGCTCACAACAGATCTAGATAAGTACCTTAGGGGGTCTAGTTTCCAAAATGGTGTCACTTGTGGGGGTTTCCACTGTTTAGGCGCATCAGGGGCTCTCCAAACACGACATGGCGTCCAATCTCAATTCCAGCCAATTTTAGTTTGAAAAAGTCAAACGGCGCTCCTTCCCTTACGAGCTCTGCCGTGTGCCCAAACAGTGGTTTTCCCCCACATATTGGGTATTGGCGTACTCAGGAGAAATTGCATAACAACCTTATTTGTCCATTTTCTCCTTTTACCCTTGTGAAAATAAAAAAAAAGTTTGTAAAAGATCATTTTTGTGGCTAAAAAGTTAAATATTCATTTTTTCCTTCCACGTTGCTTTAGTTCCTGTGAAGCACCTGAAGGGTTAATAATCTTCTTGAATGTGGTTTTGAGTACCTTGAGGGGTGCAGTTTTTAGAATGGTGTCACTTTTGGGTATTTTCTGCCATATAGACCCCTCAAAGTGACTTCAAATGAGAGGTGGTCCCTAAAAAAAATGGCTTTGTAAATTTTGTTGTAAAAATGAGAAATCGCTGGTCAACTTTTAACCCTTATAACTTCCTAACAAAAAAAAATTTTGGTTCCAAAATTGTGCTGATGTAAAGTAGACATGTGGGAAATGTTATTTCTTAACTATTTTGTGTGACATATTTCTCTGTTTTAAGGGAATAAAAATTCAAAGTTTGAAAATTGCAAAATTTTAAAAATTTTCGCCATATTTGCATTTTTTTAAAAAATAAACGCAAGTTATATCGAAGAAATTTTACTTCTAACGTGAAGTACAATATGTCACGAGAAAACATTCTCAGAATCGCGAAGATCCGTTGAAGCGTTCCAGAGTTATAACCTCATAAAGAGACAGTGGTCAGAATTGTAAAAATTGGCCCGGTCATTAACGTGCAAACCACCCTTGGGGGTGAAGGGGTTAATATAACGCTCATCATTCTCCTCTGCTCGTCTGCAGAGCAGGGGAGAATGACAGCCGGCTTCAGCACCAGCCTCCGGGGAACAGCGCTTACAGTAGCGCTTCTTCCTCGGTGGCCGTCCTTGTCACACGGAGGATATCAAAGTGTTTTCTCTGTGTGCACGTGTGCGGGACGTTTTGCCGTCTGTGATGACAGCAAAAACGGACAGGTCAGCATGTTTTGCTCACAGACAAGGTCCGTGGAAACACACTGACATGTGCACAGATCTACGTGTGTCAGTGTCTCCAGTACGTGTGAAAGCTGTTACCACACGTACCGGAGACACGGACGTGTGAAAGGGGCCTTATTCTGGTATAAATGATGAACTTGTGCTGCAACTTCCTAATGCAGTGTTCCCCAAATCCAGTACTTAAGAGCCACCAACAGGTCATGTTTTCAGGATTTCCTTAGTATTTCCCAAGTGATAACTGCAGTACCTGGCATAGGCAATAATTCCATCACCTGTCCAATACTGAGGAAATCCTGTAAACATGACCTGTTGGTTGATCTTGAGGACTGGAATTGGGGAATACTGTGCTAATGGAATCTTCTGTGCAAGTCTGAACCTGACCTCAGAAAGTATCGTCTAAACCAGTGGCTCTTAAGGCTTGGTTTGCGTACCCAAATGGTATGCACCTTTGCTATTAGTAGACCATTTATTGAATCTGATGCTGCTGTGGTCACAGCTTGAGTGCTCTTCATCTCAAATGCTTTAGCACTGCAAGCTATTGCTTGAGGGAGGGGCAAGTGGAATTTTAGCAAATCCACTACTGTGATAACCTTTTGGGGGAGAAGGTATGTGGCATCTTGCTGCAATAACAAGATACAGATCAGTGATCATAATCATATAAAGAAAGGTCTGCTGAGAAACCACTGGGACAAGGGTACTTGTAGAATGGAGTAAGAAGCAGAAACTAAAGTACAACGAGCAGCGAGAAGAAGCCAGAAAAGACTTGAGAGGGAAACTGCAGTCAAACATATAGCACACATGCAGCTATACATTGCTACATTGCATATAGTACTAACTAGCATACATAAGGTAGGAGACAGCCCCTGACACATTTGCTAAAAAAAATTACACACTATGTTGATATGTACCCCCTAGGGGGAAATGTTTGTTGACCCATACACTTAGTGTATGGGCATTCAAAGTATAGGAAACCCGCTCCTTTAAACTGTGAAGACTTTTTTCGCAGGCCATATTCCACATCTCTTCCTACACCACCCCTAGATCACCAGTGTGACTGTGTTCCATGATGAAACAGCACTTTATTGTTTTGCCAGGGTGTTTAGGATGTCCGTAAACACAAATATTTACACAGTCGGTTGATGTGCCCCCCCAGGGGAAAATGTTTTCCATCCTATGCACTCAGTGTATGGCCATTACAAGTATAGGAGTCGCGCTCCTTTGTAATGGAAACTGATTTTTAGGATGACTTCATACACGTCTCTTCCAAGTGGTATTTTGGTTTGTCCAAATTTGGGGCAGGCCTTCCACTCAATGCATAGGAAATAGTATGGGAGACCCACTTCATAATAAAGTGAACTTTGTTGGCTGTCCATATTCTTCAACAATGCAATTCTTCACTGCCAGTTCTTCAGCCTCAACACTGCAATGCTAAAATGCAGGGTCTTCTGACTCACCACAGCAATTGATCAATGCAGGTTCTTAAGCATCAACAGTGCAATTATCCACTGATGATTCTTCAGGCTCAACACTGAAATGCTCCACTGCAGGGTCTTTAGCATCAGCACTGCAATTGTCCACTGCCGGGTCTTTACCATCAACACTGGAATTGTCCACTGCCGGTTCTTCAGCGTCAACACTGCAGTTTTCAACTGCAGGGTCTTTAGCGTCAACACTGCAGTGATTCACCACTGGGTCTTCAGAGTCAACACTGCAATTGTCCACTGCCGGGTCTTTAGCATCAACACTGCAACTGTCCACTGCCAGTTCTTCAGCGTCAACAATGCAATTTTAAACTGCAGGGTCTTTAGCACCAACACTGCAATGGTCCACTACCGGGTCTTTGTGCTCAACTATTCACTGCGTAACCAAACAATATGGGAGTAACAAATTAATAGAAAGAATGCTTTCAGGTGTCCATCAAGTACGTGGGTTCAAAGGCTTATTGGAGTGTGTGTTACTTTCATGCAGGGTCGGCCTTGCATTCAATGCATAGGCTAACAGTATGGCAGAACAAAATGAAAAATGTGAACTTGGTTTTCCTGTGTACATCCACTAAGTCGGTTCAAAGCCTTTTTGGGGTGCGTTTGAATTTGATGCAGGGCGGGCCTTGCAGTCAATGCATAGGCTAACAGTATGGCAAAACAAAATGAATAATGTGACCTTGGTTTTCCTGTGTACATCCACTAGGTCGGTTCAAAAACGTTTTTGGGGTGCATTTAAATTTGATGCAGGATAGGGCCTTGCATTCAATGCATAAGCTAACGGTATGGCAGTGGCAAAAGAGTAATGTGAACTTTGTTTTCCTGTGGCCTTCCAGTAACTGTGTTCAAAGGCTTATTGGGGTGCATGTTACTTTGCTGCAGGGCAGACCTTGCATTTAATGCATAGGCTAACACTATGGGAGACCTATTTTCTTATAATTGGAACACTTTTTTATGAGGCCCTCCTGTACCTCTCATCACAGGGGTATTGGGGTTTGTCCTAATTTTTGTCACCCCAGCCACTCAATGCATAGGCAATAACAGTATAGGAGACCCACTGTTTAATATTGGCCATTTAAGAATAGTAATGCCGACTGATGCCCCTATAAAAATTAGCTTTGTGACTTTAAGAATTCCTCCTTCATAAACAAGATGTGTCTGATGATGTGTCACACACCACATGGCCAGCTAAGGTTGTTAAATGCTACAATGACATTTCACAGTAAATGCATTTGTATTATTTGAAAGCAATGGTAACGTTAAAGAACGCATCAAAAACGCTACGTGTGAATTTAGACAAATTGGAGGAGGAACATTTTTACTTTGGGTTCATTATTTTGCCTTTATAAAAGTCATTAGCCTGGAAAGAATGTTCCTTGACATACAGTACAGATCAAAAGTTTGGACACACCTTCTCATTCAAAGATTTTTCTGTATTTTCAGGACTATGAAAATTGTAGAATCACACTGAAGGTATCAAAACTATGAATTAACACATGTGGAATTATACATTACACTTTACAAAAAAGTGTGAAACAACTGAAAATGTGTCTTATATTCTAGGTTCTTCAAAGTAGCCACCTTTTGCTTTGATTACTGCTTTGCACGCAGAAACACAATAATGAGGACTAGTGTTGAGCGATACGATACTGCAAATATCGGGTATCGGCCGATATTGGCTGTATCGGAATTCCGATTCCGAGTACCGATATTTTCGTCATATCGGATACCGGAATCGGAATTGTCACTGTCACTGTCAGTGTCCGTCGGTCGGGTCTGTCAGGAGTCAGCGGCACTTACCCGGCAGAAGATCTCCGGCGGTCACATCCCGGACTGCTTCATGGCCGCCATCCTCTTCTCCCCGGCGGTCACATGCAGTTTCTCGCGATAACTGCAGTGACTGCTGGGTAATCCCGGCCGTAAAGCAGTCAGTCCGATGACGTCACCGCCGGGGAAGCAGGTAATCAGCTGTGCTGCGTTGCGATGACAGGCTCTGCCTGTCATTGCGATGTAGCAGAGCTGGATCGTCGTGGGACTGTCGTTATGGACTGCGTCGGACAGGTGGTATACTGTTGGTTTGTTTTTTTCCTTTTTTTACAGGAGATCGATGGCGTCGCAGGAATGAGAGAGTAATAAAAAAAAATGAAAACTGTGTTGTCTCTTATTTCATTAAAAGACTTTTTTCTTGCTGTGTCTTTTTTTTATACATTTAATAACTTTGGGATTAATAATGGATCGGTGTCTTATTGACGCTATCCATTATTAACCGGGCTTATTGTCACCGTGCAATCAACGGTGACATTAACCCCTTATTACCCCACTTGCCACCGCTACAGGGCAGTGGGAAGAGCCGGGTAAAGTGCCACAATTGGCACATCTTTTGATGCGCCAAATGTGGGGCTGCTGTAGCCTGGTATTATCAGGCTGTTGAGGGCCAAAATCCATGGGCCTTGACAGTCTTTTAATACCAGGCCGCAGCAGTCTGCATTTTACTTGGCTGGTTAACAAAAATAGGGGGACCCCTACGCCGTTTTTTTTTCGAGGGGATCCCCTATTTTTGTTAACCAGCCAGGCTAAGCAGACTGCTGTGGCCTGGTATTATCAGGCTTGCAAGGTCCATGGATATTGGATCCTTACCAGCCTGAAAAACCAGGCCTCAGCGGTCTGCTTCATCTGGCTGGTTAACAAAAATAGGGGGGACCCCACGCCAATTTTTTTCCAGGGGATCCCCTATTTTTGTTAATCAGCCAAGATATGCAGACTGCTGTGGCCTGGTATTATCAGGCTGGCAAGGTCCATGGATCTTGGCTCCTTAACAGCCTGAAAATCCAGGCCTCAGCGGTCTGCTTCATCTGGCTGGTTAACAAAAATAGGGGGGACCCCACGCCAATTTTTTTTCGAGGGGATCCCCTATTTTTGTTAATCAGCCAAGATATGCAGACTGCTGTGGCCTGGTATTATCAGGCTGGCAAGGTCCATGGATCTTGGCTCCTTAACAGCCTGAAAATCCAGGCCTCAGCGGTCTGCTTCATCTGGCTGGTTAACAAAAATAGGGGGGACCCCACGCCAATTTTTTTCGAGGGGATCCCCTATTTTTGTTAATCAGCCAAGATATGCAGACTGCTGTGGCCTGGTATTATCAGGCTGGCAAGGTCCATGGATCTTGGCTCCTTACCAGCCTGAAAATCCAGGCCTCAGCGGTCTGCTTCATCTGGCTGGTTAACAAAAATAGGGGGGACCCCACGCCATTTTTTTTTCGAAGGGAACCCCTATTTTTGTTAATCAGTTCCCTCTGACGTCACTGATGGTGTCCCTGGCTGACCTGAAGTGAAAGTGGAAAGCAATCAATTAAGCTTTCCACTTCCTCTCCTGTCAGCCAGGAGAGGAGCTCATTCATTTGGGGGTTTACTGTGAGGCTGCAGCATTAGCTGCGGTCCCTGCAGTAAACATTAACCCTTTCTGAAGGATTACACCGTGGGACCTGACTGTGCATCGGATTGGTAAGAATAATTTTGCTTTATTATTTTATTTTTATTACAGGAAATGGTTTTAGCAGGTAAATAAAATATGGTCAAAAACTGTGTGATTATTTCATTAAACTTCTTTTTTATTAAAGTGTGTGTGTTTGATTTTTCTTTCAAACAATAGGATTAATAATTGATAGTTGTCTAATTGACAGCTCTCAATTATTAACCTGGCTTAAAGTGACCTTTCAATTGCAAGGTCATTTTAACCCCTTATTAACCCATTCGCCACCGCTACAGGGCAATGGGAATAGACGGGCAAAGTGCCAGAAAGGGCAAATCTAATTAGAGATTTGCCCTTTCTGGGGTGTCTGGGGGCAGATGTTAAGTAGCCGGGGGGGCCAAAAAAAAATGGTCCCTCTCTGGGCTATTATTATCTGCCCCCACTCACTGGCTTTGTCTGTCTGGTTGCGAAAATGGGGCGGGAGCCCACGCATTTTTTTTCAGCAATTTTACACCTCATATATATATACATGTCATTGAATTTGTGACACATATACAGGTCCTTCTCAAAAAATTAGCATATAGTGCTAAATTTCATTATTTTCCATAATGTAATGATTTCAATTAAACTTTCATATATTTTAGATTCATTACACACCAACTGAAATTTGTCAGATCTTTTATTGTTTTAATACTGATGATTTTGGCATACAACTCCTGATAACCCAAAAAACCTGTCTCAAAAATTAGCATATCAAGAAAAGGTTCTCTAAACGACCTATTACCCTAATCTTCTGAATCAACTAATTAACTCTAAACACATGCAAAAGATTCCTGAGGCTTTTAAAAACTCCCTGCCTGGTTCATTACTCAAAACCCCCATCATGGGTAAGACTAGCGACCTGACTGATGTCAAGAAGGCCATCATTGACACCCTCAAGCAAGAGGGTAAGACCCAGAAAGAAATTTCTCAACAAATAGGGTGTTCCCAGAGTGCTGTATCAAGGCACCTCAATGGGAAGTCTGTTGGAAGGAAACAATGTGGCAGAAAACGCTGTACAACGAGAAGAGGTGACCGGACCCTGAGGAAGATTGTGGAGAAGGACCGATTCCAGACCTTGGGGGACCTGAGGAAGCAGTGGACTGAGTCTGGTGTAGAAACATCCAGAGCCACCGTGCACAGGCGTGTGCAGGAAATGGGCTACAGGTGCCGCATTCCCCAGGTAAAGCCACTTTTGAACCATAAACAGTGGCAGAAGCGCCTGACCTGGGCTACAGAGAAGCAGCACTGGACTGTTGCTAAGTGGTCCCAAGTACTTTTTTCTGATGAAAGCAAATTTTGCATGTCATTCGGAAATCAAGGTGCCAGAGTCTGGAGGAAGACTGGGGAGAAGGAAATGCCAAAATGCCTGAAGTCCAGTGTCAAGTACCCACAGTCAATGATGGTGTGGGGTGCCATGTCAGCTTCTGGTGTTGGTCCACTGTGTTTCATCAAGGGCAGGGTCAATGCAGCTAGCTATCAGGAGATTTTGGAGCACTTCATGCTTCCATCGGCTGAAATGCTTTATGGAGATGAAGATTTCATTTTTCAGCACGACCTGGCACCTGCTCACAGTGCCAAAACCACTGGTAAATGGTTTACTGACCATGGTATTACTGTGCTCAATTGGCCTGCCAACTCTCCTGACCTGAACCCCATAAAGAATCTGTGGGATATTGTGAAGAGAATGTTGAGAGACGCAAGACCCAACACTCTGGATGAGCTTAAGGCCGCTATCGAAGCATCCTGGGCCTCCATAACACCTCAGCAGTGTCACAGGCTGATTGCCTCCATGCCACGCCGCATTGAAGCAGTCATTTCTGCAAAAGGATTCCCGACCAAGTATTGAGTGCATAACTGAACTTTATTATTTGATGGTTTTTTTGTTTGTTTTTAAAAAACACTTTTATTTTATTGGATGGTTGAAATATGTTAATTTTTTGAGACAGGTTTTTTGGGTTATCAGGAGTTGTATGCCAAAATCATCAGTATTAAAACAATAAAAGATCTGACAAATTTCAGTTGGTGTGTAATGAATCTAAAATATATGAAAGTTTAATTGTAATCATTACATTATGGAAAATAATGAAATTTAGCACTATATGCTAATTTTTTGAGAAGGACCTGTATATATATATATTTATATTTATAGTTCATACACTTCTACATAGTATAATAGCCGCTAATTCAATTGCCGGCTTTTGTGAAAATGCAGAACCCGACATGAAATGACACTTGGTGTACATAGGGTTAACCATGTCTTTTCATGTAGTTTGATATCTGATTTGCACAAACAATTACATGAGTGTAAGTGTGCAAAATTTCACACCTGTAGGGGTTAATTAAAGGTGTAAATTCGTAGCAAAAAAGTATGTTTTTTTTACAACGAATTTACACCTTTACTTAACCCCTACAGGTGTGAAATTTTGCACACATAGACTGATGTAATTGTTTGTGCAAATCAGATAGCAAAGGACATGAAAAGACATGGTTAACCCTATGTACACCAAGTGTCATTTCATGTCGGGTGCTTCTGTCTTTTCACAGAAGCCGACTTTACCCGGCAATTGAATCAGAGGATATTTTACTATGTAGAAGTGTATAAACTATACATATATGTATATATATGTCACAATGACATGTATATATATATGTATTCTATGTGTGTATATTTAGTGTTTACAAGGAAAGAAAGAGGTTTTTTTAGTTGCGATATTTTGTTCCCATAGACTTACATGGGACTTCCGGTATCGGTATCGGGTATCGCCGATATTTTAATGGTATCGGCGATACCATTCCGATTCCGATACTTTTGGATATCGGAAAGTATCGCTCAACACTAATGAGGACATATCTAGAAAGATCTTGCTTGTTTAATAAGTGAATACAATATATATTTACATGTGCTTCTCGCTAAAATTAGAATATCATCAAATAGTTAATTTATTTCAGTTCTTCAATACAAAAAGTGAAACTCATAAATAGAGTCATTACAAAGAGTGATTTATTTCAAGTGTTTTTTTTCTGTTACTGTTGATGACTATGGCTTACAGCCAATGAAAACCTCAAAGTCATTATCTCTGTAAATTAGAATAATTAACAAAAAAGGTTTCCTAAGTGTTTAAAAATGTCCCTCAGTCCGTTTAAGTAGGCTCCACAATCATGGGGAAGACTGCTGACGTGACAGATGTCCTGAAGGCAGTCATTGACACACTCCACAAGAAGGTAAGCTACAAAAGGTCATTGTTAAAGAAACTGGCTGTTCACAGAGTGCTGTGTCCAAGCATATTAATGGAAGGTTGAGTGGAATTAAAAAGTGTGGTAGAAAAAAGTGCACAAGCAACCGGGATAACCACAGCCTTGAAAGGATTGTTAAGAAAAAGCCATTCAAAAATTTGGGACAGATTTACAAGGAGTGGACTGCTGCTGGGGTCATTGCTTCAAGAGCCACCACACACAGACATATCCAGGACATGTGTGAGAGTGTGACAGAAGCTGTCATGCGCATCTCCCCCTAGTGTTCATGTGCATACAATTAATATGTGGTAATGTAAATGATGCTTATGTGTACCTTAATAATAATAATATGATTGTTATATTGTATAAGGGTTTTATATCTAACTTTATGTGTTTTGATATTGTTACAAGATTAGGGAATGATGTAAAGGATAACACAAGAGGATAGCTATAAATTAGGATAGAATTGGGTTTAGTATAGTGGGGCACAATAGAGTCAGAAAACTAGGGTGCCAGTATAAGAATAGTTAAAGTAGGGGATTTCCAAGTTGGGAGGAGTAAGAGTGAGTGAGTGAGTTTTTCTAGAGGACACTTCCTGATTCTCAGTCAGTCAGTGGGAGCAGTGTAAAGTAGTGTACTATAGTTTTAACATTAACAAAGTGCTTTATAATGATTTAGGAGAAGGCAGAACAGGCCAGGGGGCCACACAGTACTGAAAGGCACAGAATGCTTGGGAAAGCAGAATGCGGTCGGCCTTCACTTGGTACTATGGCATACCTCTCAACTGTCCCGGATCTAGCGGGACAGTCCCGATTTTGACCCTCCCATCCGCTGTCCCGCCCGGGACTCTATTTTTCCCGCACTGAAATAAGCCGCCACGCCCCCCCATGCACCCCATCCTCCCCCTCCAAGGTCTCCACCTCAGCCCCTCACAGCCAATAATGACGTTGCTAGGCTGTCCTCTTCTGTGTGCACAGGACCTGTGATGAGGTCACAGGAGGGGAGTCAGGGGTCACATGATCAGGGTCCTCGGTGTGTGCAGGACTCTGCTGTGCTGGTTGTCATGGTGCTGGATGAGGGTGTTTATGTGTGGGGTCAGGAGGGGTTTACAGGGTGGATGTAGAAGTGCTGTGTGTGTACGGGGTGTACGAAACGGAGTCCTGTGTGTATGAAGTGTATAGAGCTGAGCCACTCAGTTCCATACACTTCGTACACACAGGCTCCGTACCTGAGCCGTGTGTGTATGGAGCGGAGCAGAGCCGTGTGTACGGAGCAGAGCTGTGTGTGTACAGAGCGGAGCAGAGCTGTGTGTGTGCGGAGCTGAGCTGCGTGTGTGTACGAGGTGTACAGAGTGGAACCGTGTGTGTATTGAGCGGAGCTGCATGTGTACAAGGTTTACGGAGTGGAACCATGTGTGTACAAGGTGTACGGAGGAAAGCCGCATGTGCATGAGGTTTACGGAGTGGAGCCATGTGTGTACTGAGTGGAGCTGTGTGCGCGAGGTATGGAGCGGATCCGCATGTGTACGAGGTTAACGGAATGGAGCCATGTGTGCACTGAGTGGAGCCGTATGTTCGCGAGGTGTACGGAGCGGAGCCATGTGTGCACGAGGTGTATGGAGCGGAGCCGTGTGTGTGTACAAGGCATACAAAGCGGAACCGTGTGTGTATGAGGTGTGCAGAGCCGTCTGTGTACAAGGTGTATGGTGGGGAGCATTCATACCTCCCAACCGTCCAGGATCCAGCAGGACAGTCCCGATTTTGAGAGAGAGTCTGCCCCACTGTCCCAGCCGAGATCTTACTTTTACCACGGACAGAGGAGTACACGGCGGAGCCCCGAGGTGCGCTTTAAAACTCGCACGTGACGTTCCACCGGAAGTGACGTGCTGGAAGCTGACCGGAAATGAGGTAATTTCGGGAGGAGATTGTGACGGAACCATGGAGGCACTTCAGGGAATGCTTCAGATCCAACACCGTGTCCTCCAACAGCGCGGACAGCGGGATCGCCTTGGAATTGGGGATGTTGGCCATGTGAGCGGATCATGATATGTCCTGCATCAGGGGGCTCAGGTGGGCATTACAGTGTGAGCCGGGCTGCTATAGTATCTTTATATAATCTTTATTCCTTTCTCTTTCTGTTTCTTTCTCTCTCTAATCCTTTTTTCTTTCTCTCTCTGTTCTTTCCTCTCTTTCTCTCTCTGTTCTTTCTTTCCCTCTCGCTGTTTCTCTGTCTCTCTGTTCTTTCTTTCCCCTCTTTCTTGTTTTCTTTCTTTCTCTCTGTTCCTTCTTTCCAATCTTTCTTTCTCTCTCTGTTCTTCCTTTCTTTCTCTCTCTATTCTTTTTCTTTCCTTCTCTCTGTTCTTTCTTTCTCTCTCTGTTCTTTCTTTCCCCTCTTTCTTTCTCTTTCTCTCTGTTCTTTCACTCTGTTCTTTCTCTCTTTCTTCCCCTCTTTCTTCCCCTTTCTTTCTCTCTCTGTTTTTCTTTCTCTATCTGTTATTTCTTTTTTTTTCTCTAATCTTTCTTTCTTTCTCTCTCCTCTTTCTTTCCTTTTTCTCTCTGTTCTTTCTTTCTCTCTCTTTTCTCTTTCTTTCCCCTCTTTCTTTCTTTCTCTCTATTCTTTCTTTTGCTCTGTTCTTTCTTTCTTTCCCCCTCTTTCTTTCTTTCCTTCTGTTTTTTTTCTCTCTGTTCTTTCTTTCTCTTTCTTTCTATCTCTGTTCTTTCTTTCTAATCTTTCTTTCTCTTTCTTTGTGTTCTTTCTTTCCCTTCTTTGTTTCTCTCTGTCTGTTTTTTCTTTCTTTCCCCTCTCTTTTCTCTCTGTTCTTTTTTCTGTCCCCTCTTTCTCTCTCTGTTCTTTCTTTCTCTGTTTCTTTCTCTCTATCTCTCTGTTCTTTCTTTCCCTTCTTTCTCTCTCTCTGTTCTTTCTTTCCCCTCTTTCTTGTTTTCTTTTTCTTTCTTTCTCTCTGTTCTTTCCCATCTTTCTTTCTTTCCCATCTTTCTCTCTCTCTCTGTTCTTTCTTTCCCTACTTTCTTTCTCTCTGTCTGTTTTTTTTTCTTTCCCCTCTTTCTTTTTCTCTCTCTGTTCTTTTTTACTGTCCCCTCTTTCTCTCTCTGTTTCTTTCTCTCTCTGTTTTTTTCTTTCTATCTCTGTTCTTTCTTTCCCCTCTTTCTTTCTCTCTCTCTCTGTTCTTTCTTTCCCCTCTTTCTTGTTTTCTTTTCTTCTATTCTTTCTTTCCCATCTTTCTCTCTCTGTTCTTTTTATTTCCCTTCTTTCTTTCTTTCTTTCTCTCTCTGTTCTTTCTTTCCCATCTTTCTTTCTTTCTGTTCTTTTTTCTTTCTCTCTCTGTTCTTTCTTTCCTCTCTTTCTCTCTGTTCTTTCTCTCTATGTTCTTTCTTTCCCATCTTTCTTTCTTTCCAATCTTTCTTTCTCTCTCTCTGTTCTTTCTTTCTCTCTGTTCTTTCCTTCCCTTTTCGTTCTTTCTTTCTCTCTGTTCTTTCCTTCCTTTCTTCTTCTTTCTTTCTTTCTTTCTTTCTTTTTTCTTTCTTTCTTTCTTTCTTTCTTCTTTTCTTTCATTTCTTCTTCTTTTCTCTTCTTCTTCTTTCCCCTCTTTCTTTCTTCTTTCTTTCTTCGCTCTGTTCTCTCTTTCTTTCCCCTCTTTCTCTCTGTTCTTTCTCTCTCTCTGTTCTTTCTTTCTTTTCTTTTCTCTCTCTGTTCTTTTCTTTCCCTCTTTCCTTTCTCTCTATCTCTCTGTTTTTCTTTCTTTCTTTCTTCTTTCCCTTCTTTTCTTTCTCTCTTTTCCTCTCTGTTCTTTCTTTCCCCTCTTTCTTTTTTCTCTCCTCTCTGTTCTTTTTTCTGTCCCTTTCTTTCTCTCTCTCTGTTCTTTCTTTTCTTTCTCTCTCTCTGTTCTTTCCTCATCTTCTGTTCTTTTCCCCTCTTTCTTCTCTCTTCTGTTCTTTTTCCTTTTCTTTCTTCTTCTTTCTCTCTTGTTTCTTTCTTTTTCCCCTTTCTTTTTTCTCTTGTTCTTTTCTCCTCTTTCTTCTTCTTCTTTCTTTCTTTCCTTTTCTCCTCTCTTTTCTTTTCTCTTTTTTTTTTCTCTCTCTGTTTTCTTATTCACCCTGTTTTTTCTCTCTTTTTCTCTTCCTCTTCTTTCCTTTCTTCTTCTCTTCTCTTTCTTTCTTTCCTTTCTCTCTCTCTTTCTTTCTTCTCTTTCTTTTTTTTCTCTCTATCTCTGTTTTCTTTTTCCCTCTTTCTTCTCTTTCTTTCTTTCTCTCTGTTCTTTCTTTTTTCCCTTCTTTCCTTGTTCTTTCTTTCTTTCTTTTCTTCTCTCTGTTCTTTCTTTCCCATTCTTTCTTTCTCTCTTCTCTTTTTCTCTTTCTTTCTTTCTCTCTGTTCTTTCTTCTCTCTCTGTTCTTTCTTTCTTCTCTGTTCTTTTCTTTCCCTCTTTCTCTCTCTCCTCTTTTGTTCTTTCTTCTTCCCTCTCTTTCTTTTTTTCTCTTCATCTCTCTGTTTTTTCTTTCCCTCTTTCTTTCTCTCCTGTTCTTTCTTTCTTCTCTCTGTTCTTTTTTCTCTTTCTTTTTCTTCTGTTCTTCTTTCTTTTTCTTTCTCTCTCTCTGTTCTTTCTTTTCTTCTCTTTCTTTCTCCTCTTTCTTTCTCTCTTTTTTTTCTTCTCTTTCTTTCTCTTTCTTTTTTTTCTTCTTTTCTTCCTTTTTCTTTCTTTCCCTTTGTTTGTTTCTTTCTTCTCTCTCTGTTCTTTCTTTCCCCTCTTTCTTTGTCTCTCTGTTCTTTCTTTCTCTCTCTCCTTTTTTTCTCTCTGTTCTTTCTTTTCTCTCTCTCTCTGTTCTTTCTTTCTTTTCCTCAGTACCACTGTGCCCATAATGCCAGCCACTGTGCCCTCAGTACCAGTCAGTGTGATCAGCAATGCTAAATGGGTGTGGTTGGGGCATGGACATGGGTGTGACTAGTTGTGAAATGGCTGTGGTCGGGAGTGTGGCCTAAAATTTGTCCCGGCGCAGCCTTTATCCCTCATTCCCATCTTCAAAAGTTGGGAGGTATGCGATGGCTTCCCTTAGAGAATCCGGGGCTTACAACTCGAATCAAGGCAGAGGAACCTTTTTCATCTCCCTGCGAAGGGAGCAGGAGTGGAAACTAGTATGGGAAAGTGGGCACAGTAATATGGGGACCCCAGATCCAGGACGAGCATCTCAGAGGCTAGAGGAGCCAGCAATGAGAGGGAAAGCTCAGGCTAAAAATATGAACTTGTGCTGTACTAAAACTGCCATGGATTCTTTGTTATCAAGTAAAGTTGCACTGTGAAAGTGGAATATGGTGTCTGTTCCTGAGTGTGTGATATTGCCCGGAGACAGGATTATGGGATCCGCAGGATCTGCAAACGCAACATGAGTTTTGTGCAATACTCTGACATCACACAACAGACAGGACATTGTGTTTTCTTTGCGGAGTGCCGGGGTGTGCCAGAACAGCAGCCCCTCACCCTGACTACCACCCTGGTCACCTCACACATGGGCTACAAGTGTCGCATTCCTTGTGTCAAGCCACTCTAGGCCAATAAACAATGCCAGAATCGTCTTACCTAGGCCAGGAGAAAATGAACTGGACTGTTGCTCAGTGGTCAAGGTGTTGTTTTCAGATGATAGTAAATTTTGCATTTCAATTGGAAATCAAGGTCCCAGTGTCTGGAGGAAGAGTGGAGAGGCCACAATTAGTGTTGAGCGATACTGCTCGATATCTAAAAATATCAGATCGGAATGGCATCGCCGATATCACTAAATATCGCCGATATCCGATTCCGATACCGGAAGTCCCATGTAAGTCTATGGGAACAAAATATCGCAACTAAAAAAAACCTTTATTTCCTTGTAAACACTAAATATACACACATAGAATACATATATATATATATATACATGTCATTGTGACATATATATATACATATAGTATAGTTTATACACTTCTACATAGTAAAATATCCTCTGATTCAATTGCCGGGTAAAGCCGGCTTCTGTGAAAAGACAGAAGCACCCGACATGAAATGACACTTGGTGTACATAGGGTTAACCATGTCTTTTCATGTCATTTGCAATCTGATTTGCACAAACAATTACATCAGTCTATGTGTGCAAAATTTCACACCTGTAGGGGTTAATTAAAGGTGTAAATTCGTTGTAAAAAAAAACCGACTTTTTTGCTACGAATTTACACCTTTAATTAACCCCTACAGGTGTGAAATTTTGCACACATAGACTGATGTAATTGTTTGTGCAAATCAGATAGCAAAGGACATGAAAAGACATGGTTAACCCTATGTACACCAAGTGTCATTTCATGTCGGGTTCTGCATTTTCACAAAAGCCGTCAATTGAATTAGCGGCTATTATACTATGTAGAAGTGTATGAACTATAAATTATATATATATATATATGTGTCACAAACTCAATGACATGTATATATATATATGAGGTGTAAAATTGCTGAAAAAAAATGCGTGGGCTCCCGCCCTATTTTCGCAACCAGACAGACAAAGCCAGTGAGTGGGGGCAGATAATAATAGCCCAGAGAGGGACCATTATTTTTGCCCCCCCCCTGGCTACTAACATATGCCCCCAGACACCCCAGAAAGGGCAAATCTCTAATTAGATTTGCCCTTTCTGGCACTTTGCCCGTCTATTCCCATTGCCCTGTAGCGGTGGCGAATGGGTTAATAAGGGGTTAAAATGACCTTGCAATTGAAAGGTCACTTAAGCCAGGTTAATAATTGAGAGCTGTCAATTAGACAACTATCAATTATTAATCCTATTGTATGAAAGAAAAATCAAACACACACACTTTAATAAAAAAGAAGTTTAATGAAATAATCACACAGTTTTTGACCATATTTTATTTACCTGCTAAAACCATTTCCTGTAATAAAAATAAAATAATAAAGCAAAATTATTCTTACCTATACCATGCACAGTCAGGTCCCACGGTGTAATCCTTCAGAAAGGGTTAATGTTTACTGCAGGGACCGCAGCTAATGCTGCAGCCTCACAGTAAACCCCCAAATGAATGAGCTCCTCTCCTGGCTGACAGGAGAGGAAGTGGAAAGCTTAATTGCTTTCCACTTTCACTTCAGGTCAGCCAGGGACACCATCAGTGACGTCAGAGGGAACTGATTAACAAAAATAGGGGTTCCCTTCGAAAAAAAAATGGCGTGGGGTCCCCCCTATTTTTGTTAACCAGCCAGATGAAGCAGACCGCTGAGGCCTGGATTTTCAGGCTGTTAAGGAGCCAAGATCCATGGACCTTGCCAGCCTGATAATACCAGGCCACAGCAGTCTGCATATCTTGGCTGATTAACAAAAATAGGGGATCACCTCGAAAAAAATTGGCGTGGGGTCCCCCTTATTTTTGTTAACCAGCCAGATGAAGCAGACCGCTGAGGCCTGGTTTTTCAGGCTGGTAAGGATCCAATATCCATGGACCTTGCAAGCCTGATAATACCAGGCCACAGCAGTCTGCTTAGCTTGGCTGGTTAACAAAAATAGGGGATCCCCTCGAAAAAAAATCGGCGTAGGGGTCCCCCTATTTTTGTTAACCAGCCAAGTAAAATGCAGACTGCTGCGGCCTGGTATTAAAAGACTGTCAAGGCCCATGGATTTTGGCCCTCAACAGCCTGATAATACCAGGCTACAGCAGCCCCACATTTGGCGCATCAAAAGATGTGCCAATTGTGGCACTTTACCCGGCTCTTCCCACTGCCCTGTAGCGGTGGCAAGTGGGGTAATAAGGGGTTAATGTCACCGTTGATTGCACGGTGACAATAAGCCCGGTTAATAATGGAGAGGTGTCAATAAGACACCGATCCATTATTAACCCCTTCATGACCCAGCCTATTTTGACCTTAAAGACCTTGCCATTTTTTGCAATTCTGACCAGTGTCCCTTTATGAGGTAATAACTCAGGAACGCTTCAACGGATCCTAGCGATTCTGAGATTGTTTTTTCGTGACATATTGGGCTTCATGTTAGTGGTAAATTTAAGTCGATAATTTTTGCGTTTATTTGTGAAAAAAATGGAAATTTGGCGAAAATTTTGAAAATTTTGTAATTTTCAAATTTTTAATTTTTACTCTGTTAAACTAGAGAGTTATGTGACACAAAATAGTTAATAAATAACATTTCCCACATGTCTACTTTACATCAGCACAATTTTGGGAACAACATTTTTTTTTGTTAGGAAGTTATAAGGGTTAAAAGTTGACCAGCGATTTCTCATTTTTACAGCAAAATTTACAAAACCATTTTTTTTAGGGACCACCTCACATTTGAAGTCACTTTGAGGGGTCTATATGGCATAAAATACCCAAAAGTGACACCTTTATAAAAACTGCACCCCTCAAGCTACTCAAAACTACATTCAAGAAGATTATTAACCCTTCAGGTGCTTCACAGGAACTAAAGCAACGTGTAAGGAAAAAATGGACATTTTAATTTTTCCAACAAAAATTTTCTTTTAGCATCAATTTTTTCATTTTTACATGGGCATCAGGATAAAATGGATCCTAAAATTTGTTGGGCAATTTCTCCTGAGTACACAGATACCTCATATGTGGTCATAAACCACTGTATGGGCGCACGGCAGGGCTCAGAAGGGAAGGAGCGCCATTTGACTTTTTGAATGGAAAATATGCTGGAATATTTAGCGGTTGCCATGTCACATTTGGAGAGTCCCTGTGTGCCTAAACATTGGAGCTCCCCCACAAGTGACCCATTTTGGAAACTAGACCCCCTAAGGAACTTATCTAGATGCATAGTGATCATTTTGAACCCCCAGGTGCTTCACAAATTGATCTGTAAAAAAAAGAAAGTACTTTTTTTTCACAAAAATTTTCTTTTAGCCTCAGTTTTTTCATTTTCACATGGGCAACAGTATAAATTGGATCCTAAAATTTGTTGGGCAATTTCTCCTGAGTACACAGATACCTCATATGTGGTCATAAACCACTGTTTGGGCGCATGGCAGGGCTCAGAAGGGAAGCAGCGCCATTTGACTTTTTGAATGGAAAATATGCTGGAATATTTAGCGGTTGCCATGTCGCATTTGGAGAGTCCCTGTGTGCCTAAACATTGGAGCTCCCCCACAAGTGACCCCATTTTGGAAACTAGACCCCCTAAGGAACTTATCTAGATGCATAGTGAGCACTTTGAACCCCCAGGTGCTTCACAAATTGATCCGTAAAAAAAAGAAAGTACTTTTTTTTCACAAAAATTTTCTTTTAGCCTCAGTTTTTTTCATTTTCACATGGGCAACAGTATAAATTGGATCCTAAAATTTGTTGGGCAATTTCTCCTGAGTACACAGATACCTCATATGTGGTCATAAACCACTGTTTGGACGCACGGCAGGGCTCAGAAGGGAAGGAGCGCCATTTGACTTTTTGAATGGAAAATATGCTGGAATATTTAGCGGTTGCCATGTCGCATTTGGAGAGTCCCTGTGTGCCTAAACATTGGAGCTCCCCCACAAGTGACCCCATTTTGGAAACTAGACCCCCTAAGGAACTTATCTAGATGCATAGTGAGCACTTTGAACCCCCAGGTGCTTCACAAATTGATCCGTAAAAAAAAGAAAGTACTTTTTTTTCACAAAAATTTTCTTTTAGCCTCAGTTTTTTTCATTTTCACATGGGCAACAGTATAAATTGGATTCTAAAATTTGTTGGGCAATTTCTCCTGAGTACACAGATACCTCATTTGTGATCATAAACCACTGTTTGGGCGCACGGCAGGGCTCAGAAGGGAAGGAGCGCCATTTGACTTTTGAATAGAAAATATGCTGGAATATTTAGCGGTTGCCATGTCGCATTTGGAGAGTTCCTGTGTGCCTAAACATTGGAGCTCCCCCACAAGTGACCCCATTTTGGAAACTAGACGCCCTAAGGAACTTATCTAGATGCATAGTGAGCACTTTGAACCCCCAGGTGCTTTACAGAAGTTTATAACGCAGAGCCGTGAAAATAAAATATCATTTTTTTTTCTCAAAAAATGATTTTTTAGCCCACTATTTTTTATTTTCACAATGGTTACAGGAGAAATTGGACCCCGAAAGTTGTTGTCCAGTTTGTCCTGAGTACGCTAGTACCCCATATGTGGGGGGAACCACTGTTTGGGCACACGTCAGGGCTCGGAAGGGATGTAGTGACGCTTTGAAATGCCAACTTGATGGAATGGTCTGCGGGCATCTTGTTACGTTTGCAGAGCCCCTGATGCGCCTAAACAGTAGAAACTCCCCACAAGTGACCCCATTTTGGAAACTAGACACCGCAAAGAACTTATCTAGATGTGTGGTGAGCACTTTGAACCCCCAAGGGCTACACAGAAGTTTATAACGCCCGGGCATGAAATAAAAAAAATCATTTTTTCCACAATCAGGATCTTTTAGTCCCCAATTTTTTTATTTTCGCAAGGGTAACATGAGAAATTAGACCCCAAAAGTTGTTGTCCAATTTGTCCTGAGTATGCTGATATCCCATATGTGGGAGAAAACTACTGTATGGGCACACGTCGGGGCTCGGATGGGAAGTAGTGACCTTTTGAAATGCCCACTTGATGGAATGGTCTTCGGGCGTCATGTTACGTTTGCAGAGTCACTGATGTGCCTAAACAGTAGAAACTCCCCACAAGTGACCCCATTTTGGAAACTAGATCCCCAAGGAACTCCTCTAGATGTTTGATGAGCACTTTGAATCTCCAAGTCCTTCACAGAAGTTTATAACGCAGAGCCGTGAAAATATAAAATCATTTTTTTTCCACAAAAATAATTTTTAGTCCCCAATTTTTTTTCCCAATGTTAACAGGAGAAATTAGAACCCCCAAAGTTGTTGTGCAATTTTTCCCGAGTACGCTGATACCTCATATGTGGGGATAAACCACTGTTTGGGCATACGTCGGGGCTTGGAATAAAGGGAGCACTGTTTGACTTTTTGAACGCAAAATTTGCAGGAATCAATGGTGGCGCCATGTCACGTATGGAGACCCCCTGATGTGCCTAAATAGTGGAAACCCCTCAATTCTAACTCCAACCCTAACCCCAACACACCCCTAACGCCTACACACACCTAACCCTAATACAAACCCTAATCATAACCCTAACCCCAACACACCCTAACCCTAATCCCAACTCTAACCATAAACCTAACTACAAGCCTAAACCTTAATTCCAACCCTAACCCAAATTCCAACCCTAACCGTAATTCTAACCTTAGCCCTAATGCTAACCCTAACCCTAGTTCTAACCCTAAGGCTGGGTTCATATTGCGTTTTACCAGCCCGTTCAACACGTAGCGTTGACCGGCTGGTAACGGTATAGCATAACGCGATCGCGTTATGCTATACCCGCTAGCGCAGATGAATCAGCAGATAATCAGCCGCGGATCAGCAGCAAAATCAGTCGCGGATCAGCAGCAAAATCCGCCGCGGATCAGCAGCGAAATCGCGCGCGGATCAGCAGCGAAATCCGCCGCGGATCAGCAGCGAAATCCGCCGCGGATCAGCAGCGAAATCCGCCGCGGATCAGCAGCGAAATCCGCCGCGGATCAGCAGCGAAATCAGCCGCGGATCCGCAGCGAAATCCGCCGCGGATCAGCAGCGAAATCCGCCGCGGATCAGCAGCGAAATCCGCCGCGGATCCGCAGCGAATCAGTCGCGGATCCGCAGCGAAATCAGTCGCGGATCGCAGCGAAATCGTCGCGATCGCAGCGAAATCCGCGGATCAGCAGCGAAATCCGCCGCGATCAGCAGCGAAATCCGCCGCGGATCAGCAGCGAAATCCGCGCGATCAGCAGCGAAATCCGCGCGGATCAGCAGCGAAATCCGCCGCGATCAGCAGCGAAATCCGCCGCGGATCAGCAGCGAAATCCGCGGACGCGATCGCACGAAATCCGCGCGGATCAGCAGCGAAATCCCCGCGATCGCAGCGAAATCCGCCGCGGATCAGCAGCGAAATCCGCGCGATCGCAGCGAATCCGCGCGGATCAGCAGCGAAATCCGCCGCGGATCAGCAGCGAAATCCGCCGCGGATCAGCAGCGAAATCCGCCGCGATCAGCAGCGAAATCCGCCGCGGATCAGCAGCGAAATCCGCCGCGATCAGCAGCGAAATCCGCCGCGATCAGCAGCGAAATCCGCCGCGATCAGCAGCGAAATCCGCCGCGATCAGCAGCGAAATCCGCCGCGATCAGCAGCGAAATCCGCCGCGATCGCAGCGAAATCCGCCGCGATCGCAGCGAATCCGCCGCGGATCAGCAGCGAAATCCGCCGCGGATCAGCAGCGAAATCCGCCGCGGATCAGCAGCGAAATCCGCCGCGGATCAGCAGCGAAATCGCCGCGATCAGCGAATCGCGATCAGCAGCGAAATCCGCCGCGGATCAGCAGCGAAATCCGCCGCGGATCAGCAGCGAAATCCGCCGCGATCAGCAGCGAAACCGCGGATCAGCAGCGAAGCATCAGCCGCGGATCAGCAGCGAATCCGCGCGGATCGCAGCGATCGCGCGATCAGCAGCGAAATCGCCGCGGATCGCAGCGAAAATCCGCGCGGATCAGCAGCGAAATGCCGCTCAGCGATATAGACGAATCGCCGCGGATCCGCAGAAATCGTAAAAAATCTTTATTTTTTTATTTGTCCCTACCTATGATAAAGGGGGGGTTCATTTACTTTTTTTTTTTTGATCACTGTGACAGTTTATCACAGTGATCAAAATAAATTTTTGAACACTGGGGGGCGCACTGCGCATGCGCCGGCCGGCGGGCGCACTGCGCATGCGCCCGCCATTTTCCAATATGGCGGCGCCCATGAAGAGGCCCGGGCGGACGCGGGCCGATCGTGGGACATCGGTGGATCGGGAGAGGTGAGTAGGGGGGTCGGAAGGCTGGGGGGGGGATAGGAAGTGGGGGCAGTGGACCAAAAGAGGAGGGGAGCTGTAAGTGACGGCGGTGACCGATCGCTGCCATCTTTCGGTGGCGGCGGCCGATCACCGCCGTGACTCGGTGTGGGGGGGGTCAGGGCTCGGTCTCCAGCCATGGCAGATGCTATTGCAGCATCGGCCATGGCTGGATTGTAATATTTCACCAATTAAATTGGTGAAATATTACACATTGCTCTGATTGGCTGTTTCACTTTTAACAGCCAATCAGAGCGATCGTGGCCACGGGGGGGTTAAGCCAACCCCCCTGTGGTGAAGCACAAAGGGTCCTGTAACTGCGGGTCGGGTGACCTTTGAGTGACCCCGGTCTCCCGGCCCGCAGGGACGAGATCCTTTCATGACGCCACATAGGCGTCATGGGTCGGATTGGCACAGGTTTTCACTGACGCCTACGTGGCGTCATGGGTCGGGAAGGGGTTAATCCCAAAGTTATTAAATGTATAAAAAAAAGACAAAGCAAGAAAAAAGTCTTTTAATGAAATAAAAGAGACAACACAGTTTTCATTAATTTTATTATACACTCATTCCTGCGACGCCATCGATCTCCTGTAAAAAAAGAAAAAAAACAAACCAACAGTATACCACCTGTCCGACGCAGTCCATAGTAACGACTGTCCCACGACGATCCAGCTCTGCTACATCACAATGACAGGCAGAGCCTGTCATCGCAACGCAGCACAGCTGATTACCTGGTTCCCCGGCGGTGACGTCATCGGATTGACTGCTTTACGGTCGGGATTACCCAGCAGTCACTGCAGTTATCGCGAGAAACTGCATGTGACCGCCGGGGAAAGATGATGGCGGCCATGAAGCAGTCCAGCCCGTGACCGCCGGAGATCTTCTGCCAGGTAAGTGCCGCTGACTCCTGACAGACCCGACCGACGGACACTGACAGACCCGACCGACGGACACTCACAGACCCGACCGACGGACACTGACAGTGACAGTGACAAATCCGATTCCGGTATCCGATATGACGAAAATATCGGTACTCGGAATCGAAAGCCCGATACAGCTAATATCGGCCGATACCCGATATTTGCAGTATCGTATCGCTCAACACTAGCCACAATTCAAGCTGCTTGAGGTCTAGTGTGAAGTTTCCACAATCAGTGATGGTTTGGGGAGCCATGTCATCTGCTGCTGTAGGTCTGCTGTAGGTCCCCTGTGTTTTATCAAGACCAAAGTCAGCGGAGCCATCTACCAGGAAATTTGAGAGCGCTTCGTGCTTCCCTCTGCCGACAAGCTTTTTGGAGATGGAAATTTCATTCTCCAGTAAGATTTGGCACCTGTCCACACTGCCAAAAGTACCAATATCTGGTTTAAAAACAACAGTATCACTGTGCTTGATTGGCCAGCAAACTCGCCTGACTTTAACCCACTAGAGAATTTATGGGGTATTGTCAAGAGGAAGATGAGAGACACCAGACCCAACAATGCAGACGAGCTGAAGGCTGCTATCAAAGCAACCTGGGCTTCCATAACACCTCAGCAGTGCCACAAGCTGATCGCCTCCATGCCATGCCGCATTGATGCAGTAATTGATGCAAAAGGAGCCCCAACCAATTATTGAGTGCATTTACTGAACATACATTTCAGTAGGCCAACATTTCGGATTTTAAAATCATTTTTCAAGCTGTTGTTATAAAGTATTCTAATTTACTGAGATAATGACTTTTGGGTTTTTATTGGCTGTAAGCCATAATCATCAACATTAACAGAAATAAACACTTGAAATTGATCACTCTGTTTTTAATGACTCTATATAATATATGAGTTTCACTTTTTGTATTTAAGAACTAAAATAAATTAACTTTTTGATGGTATTCTAATTTTGTGAGAAGTACTTTTATATATATGCAAAATTAAATCTGTTCCACCTATTTGAATTGTGCCGTAGGCGGCTGAATAACTCACCAACCCTTTACACCAACTCAATCTTACTTACGGTAGATTGTTCCTTGAAACTCCCAGTGTAAAAGTCTGATTCCACTTTTAAATACAAAGCATGTGTACAGTATTTTTGCGATGTCTCCCACTTCATTACCAAAGAAAATATTCATACTAGAAAACTTTCCCACAAATAATAGATGCGTGAGTTGAGTGCAAACTCTTACACTGTAGCACGCTGGGGAAAATGCATGTTTGGTTTCCTCTTCCCCTCTTGATTTGGAAATAAATGGAATGCATTGGAGAGTTATGTGTTCTTCCTCACCCCATAATTTCCGATTTTAGGGAGTGGACAATTTCGATTACGCTTGTGCTCAAGCAATGCTGTCATGAACATCACTATGGTAAGTGCTCCCTTGCAGAACATCTTCATGCTTTAAGCCAAGCATTATGTCTTGAGAAGTATTTTGTTCTATAAAATATTGTACAGTATCATTCACACCTCATCAGTTTTGAGTATTTTGACATGAAAAGATGTGAACAAATCATTTTTCTGAAGTTTGGTTCAACTTCCCAAAAACCATAATCCCCCATATAAAACCAAAAGTCATCATTTATAGCAATATCCTGTGTATTTTTCTTAATACACCCTTGGGATATAACATTTAAAAATAAATATTCACTGTAAAATAGGCAAAATACAAGTGCATTTGTAAAAATTCCAAATGAAAAGAGTGAGCGATTCTCTGCACCTAGTGTCAACAAGATATCTATCCTGACAGTTCAGCATGGATACCAGACTCTCAGGATGTGACCTCACTGTACAGTGTGCATGAAGGCAAGGAAACAACGTTAGGCTTTGAATAGTATTATGTGTTGAATCCTGGTAGAGATTGGTCTCACAGGACGGCCATGCATGGCTACTTTACAAAGTATCCTAGTATCTGCAATTTGCTTCCACATTGTCTAACTTGTACTTGTAGTGACATCATTGCGCCTGCTGCACTGAGACGTCAGAGCTCAGATGCACAGGGAAAATGACGGAAGAGGGAGCTGAACGTTCCTTGTTTCATCATAGCTTTCAACTGTATCAGCATTTAGGAAGAATATACTGTTCAAAGTGTAAGGCCAAGCATGGATGCCCCACAACTCACGAGCCCCATAGCGGTGGCTTGCTACTAGTACGCCCCTGTGCAAGAATACCTAGAAGAATTGATATTATTTTGAAGGGTGGTTCACACTTAAATAATTGGATTTAAATTTTTCTTTCATTCACTTCATATTTTTTGTTGATTGATAAAAATTAACAGTATTTTTTCCACACCTGCCTAAAACTAATGTCACGGTGAGTATGGGGACCAGCCATGCACAGATCAGCCTCTTATCACAGATCAGTGCTGGCGGCAGAGGAAATGAAGTTACAGACCATTTTTCTGTTTATTAGCTGTTAATACATATTTATACAGTACTAGCTGAAGAGCCCGGCATTGCCCGGGCATAGTAACTAACTGTGGTTAGTTATAACAAATTATAATGATTATATTTGCACATAAAATTATTTTATCCTGAGAGAAATTGCACTAATTGCAATCAAAAAGAAAAATATTGAGGTAAAATACTGATCAAACACTGAGATAAAATACTGACCAAACACTGAGGTAAAATACTAAAACAATAAGGTAAAATACTGATTAAATACTGAGATGAAATACTGACAAAACACTGAGGTAAAATACTGACCAAATACTGAGGTAAAATAATGACCAAATATTGAGGTAAAATACTGATCAAACACTGAGATAAAATTCTGACCAAATACTGAGGTAAAATACTGAGGTAAAATACTGACCAAACACTGAAGTAAAATACTGACCAAACACTGAGGTAAACCACTGACCAAACAGTGAGGTAAACCACTGACCAAATACTGAGCTAAACTACTGACCAAATACTGAGGTAAAATACTGACCAAACACTGAGGTAAAATACTGACCAAACACTGAGGTAAAATACCAAACAAAACACTGAGGTAAAATACTGACCAAATACTGCGGTAAAATAATGGCCAAATATTGAGGTAAAATACTGATCAAACACTGAGATAAAATACTGACCAAATACTGAGGTAAAATACTAAAACACTGAGCTTAAATAATTACCAAATGCTGAAATAAAATACTAAAACACTGAGGTAAAATACTGATCAAACACTGAGGTAAAATACTGAAACACTGAGGAAAAATACTGACCAAACACTGAGATAAAATACTGAAACACTGAGGTAAAATACTGATCAAACACTGAGATAAAATACTGACCAAATACTGAGGTAAAATGCTGACCAAATGCTGAAGTAAAATACTGATCAAACACTGAGATAAAATACTGATTAAACACTGAGGTAAAATACTAAAACACTGATGTAAAATACTGACCAAATACTGAGGTAAAATACTAATTAACTTCTGAGGTAAAATGCTGACCAAATACTGAAGTGAAATACTGATCAAACACTGAGATAAAATACTAAAACACTGAGGTAAAATACTGACCAAATACTGAGATAAAATACTGACCAAATACTGAGGTAAAATGCTGACCAAATGCTGAAGTAAAAACTGATCAAACACTGAGATAAAATACTGATTAAACACTGAGGTAAAATACTAAAACACTGATGTAAAATTCTGACCAAATACTGAGGTAAAATACTGATTAACTTCTGAGGTAAAATGCTGACCAAATACTGAAGTGAAATACTGATCAAACACTGAGATAAAATACTAAAACACTGAGATAAAATACTGACCAAATACTGAGGTAAAATGCTGACCAAATACTGAAGTAAAATACTGACCAAATGCTGAGATAAAATACTGAACAAATACTGAGGTAAACCACAGACCAAATGCTGAGGTAAAATACTGATTAAATACTGAGGTAAAATACAGACCAATAACTCTTCTGCCAGTTTTAGTCAGGGTGACATACCCAGCCTGCTGCCCAGGTAGGGAGGACATCAGTGATAGGCTACCTGCACCTACACACTCAGACTACATCTGCCTGCTACAATCCCCTCTGGCAGTGAGGAATCTAGGCCATTTTTTACCTTGTGCTCTGGGTGACTAAATGCTACAGCACTATTTCCCAGAAAGGCTTGTGTAATGTTAGCAATAGGGGAGACTCTCGGGCATGTGCAGTGCTGCTCTTCTTGTACATAGCGAGGCTGGAGTGGGCAGAGTTGGCACTACACCTGCAGCACCACGACCCAGGTAAACTGGCGCCCTGCTCCTGCCATAGCCCCCTCCAGGCATCGTCCTCCCCTCAACCAATTCAATTCTCTACATAGCTGAATATTCATTTCTAACTAACATGTTATACGTTTATATTTCAAGCATCTAATTAACATAGTGTGGGGATACTGCCATGGGGGGTCTTAAACCTTGTCTATGTGAGCTGGACAATGCCTACAACCTTGAAGGCTACAAACAAAAACTTTCAGATTAAAACATAATGTTCAGAAATAGTCTAAAGGCTATACACGCAGAAAATGGATCTTTTCAGAAATTCAAGCACAAAACTACTGCGCTAGCACTTTATACAAAAAATGGATGTAATGTTTGTTTCTAAGATGGATGCCACTGTTACACTAACACGTTTATTGATTCTTTGATTTCCATAATTCCATTACTTTTCCTGTTTGATGTCGCAATTTAGATGTTAAGGCGTGTATTCAGTATATGTGCATGTATTCATGCAGAGAAATCAGGTAGGGATAATTGTGTACACAATCTTCAATTCATTCTTTTCACTATACTGTATATTAAACTAGTGAAAGATTAACACTTATTGTCTACATACAGAACTTGTACAGTTTAACCCCTTCACCCCCAAGGGTGGTTTGCACGTTAATGACCGGGCCAATTTTTACAATTCTGACCACTGTCTCTTTATGAGGTTATAACTCATGGAACGCTTCAACGGATCTTCGCGATTCTGAGAATGTTTTCTCGTGACATATTGTACTTCACGATAGAAGTAAAATTTCTTCGATATAACTTGCGTTTATTTTTGAAAAAAACGCAAATATGGCGAAAATTTTTAAAATTTTGCAATTTTCAAACTTTGAATTTTTATTCCCTTAAAACAGAGAAATATATCACACAAAATAGTTAAGAAATAACATTTCCCACATGTCTACTTTACATCAGCACAATTTTGGAACCAAAATTTTTTTTTGTTAGGAAGTTATAAGGGTTAAAAGTTGACCAGCGATATCTCATTTTTACAACAAAATTTACAAAGCCATTTTTTTTTAGGGACCACCTCTCATTTGAAGTCACTTTGAGGGGTCTATATGGCAGAAAATACCCAAAAGTGACACCATTCTAAAAACTGCACCCCTCAAGGTCTCAAAACCACATTCAAGAAGTTATTAACCCTTCAGTGCTTCACAGGAACTAAAGCAACGTGGAAGGAAAAAATGAATATTTAACTTTTTAGCCACAAAAATGATCTTTTACAAACTTTTTTTTTATTTTCACAAGGGTAAAAGGAGAAAATGGACAGAAAAAGTTGTTGTGCAATTTCTCCTGAGTACGCCAATACCCCATATGTGGGGGAAAACCACTGTTTGGGCACACGGCAGAGCTCATAAGGGAAGGAGCGCCGTTTGACTTTTTCAAACCAAAATTGGCTGGAATTGAGATTGGACGCCATGTCGTGTTTGGAGAGCCCCTGATGCGCCTAAACAGTGGAAACCCCCACAAGTGACACCATTTTGGAAACTAGACCCCCTAAGGTACTTATCTAGATCTGTTGTGAGCACTTTGAACCCCCAAGTGTTTCACAAAACCTTATAATGCCTGGGTGTGAAAAAAAAAAAAAAAATTTTCCACAAAAATGATTTTTTAGTCCCAAATTTTTGAATTTTCCCAAGGAAATTGGACCCCAAAAGTTGTTGTCCAATTTGTCCTGAGTACGCTGATACCCCATATGTGGGGGGGGGAACTGTTTGGGTGCACGGCAGGGCTTGGAAAGGAAGTAGTAACGTTTTGGAATGCAGACGTTGATGGGGGTCATGTTCCGTTTGCAGTGCCCCAGATGAGCCTAAACAGTGGAAACCCCCACAAGTGACCCCATTTTGGAAACTATACCCCCTAAGGAACTTATCTAGATCTTTGGTGAGCACTTTGAACCCCCAAGTGCTTCACACAAGTTTATAATGCCCGGGCATGAAAATAAAAAATCCTATTTTTTTCCCACAAAAATTATCTTTTAGTCACTAATTTTTTATTTTCTCAAGGGTAACAGGAGAAATTGGACCACATAAGTTGTTGTCCAAT
The DNA here is from genome assembly GCA_033576555.1 of Oophaga sylvatica. Taxonomy (NCBI): domain Eukaryota; kingdom Metazoa; phylum Chordata; class Amphibia; order Anura; family Dendrobatidae; genus Oophaga; species Oophaga sylvatica. The sequence goes on from JARQOD010000004.1 coordinate 219,840,746, forward strand.
TTGTCTTGAGTACGCTGATACCCCATATGTGGGTGGGAACCACTGTTTGGGCGCACGGCAGAGCTCGGAATGGAAGGAGCACCATTTGACTTTTTCCAACCAAAATTGGCTGGAATTGAGATTGGATGCCATGTTGCATTTGGAGAGCCCCTGATGTGCCTAAACAGTGGAAACCCCCCACAAATGACCCCATTTTGGAAACTAGACCCCCTAAGGAACTTTTCTAGATCTTTGGTGAGCAATTTGAACCCCAAGTGCTTCACACAAGTTTATAACGTAGAGCCGTAAAATTTAAAAATCATATTTTTTCCACAAAAATGATCTTTTCACCCCAATTTTTATTTTTCCAAGGGTAACAAGACTCCAAAAGTTATTGTGCAATTTGTCCTGAGTGCGCTGATGCCCCATATGTGGGGGTAAACCACTGTTTGGGTGCATGGCAGAGTTTGGAAGGGAAGGAGCGCCGTCTGACTATTTCAACGCAGAATTGGCTGGACGCCATGTCGTGTTTGGAGAGCTCCTGATCTGTCTAAACAGTGGAAACCCCCATAAATGACACCATTTTGGAAACTAGACCCCTCAAGGAACTTATCTAGATGTGTGGTGAGAACTTTTAACCCCAGGTGTTTCACTAAAGTTTATAACGTACAGCCGTAAAATAAAAAATCTTTTTTTTTTTTACAAAAATGATTTTTTCGTCCCCAATATTTTATTTTCGCAAGGGTAACAGAAGAAATTGGAACCCAAAAGTTGTTGTCCAATTTGTCCTGATACGCTGATACCCAATATGTGGGAGAAAACTACTGTATGGGCGCACGTCAGGGCTCGGAAGGGAAGTAGTGACGTTTTGGATTGCAGACTTTGATGGAATGGTCTGGGGGCGTCATGTCACATTTGGAGAGCCCCTGATGCACCTATACAGTGGAAACCCCCCACAAGTGACCCCATTTTGGCAAATAGACCCCACAAGGAACTTATCTAGATGTGTGGTGAGCACTTTGAACCCCGAAGTGCTTCACAGAAGTTTATAACGTACAGCCGTAAAATAAAAAATCTTTTTTTTTTTTACAAAAATGATTTTTTCGCCCCCAATATTTTATTTTCACAAGGGTAACAGAAGAAATTGGAACCCAAAAGTTGTTGTCCAATTTGTCCTGAGTACGCTGATACCCAATATGTGGGAGAAAACTACTGTATGGGCGCACGGCAGGGCTCGGAAGGGAAGTAGTGACGTTTTGGATTGCAGACTTTGATGGAATGGTCTGGGGGCGTCATGTCACATTTGGAGAGCCCCTGATGCACCTATACAGTGGAAACCCCCCACAAGTGACCCCATTTTGGCAAATAGACCCCACAAGGAACTTATCTAGATGTGTGGTGAGCACTTTGAACCCCGAAGTGCTTCACAGAAGTTTATAACGTACAGCCGTAAAAAATAAAAAATCTTTTTTTTTTTTTACAAAAATGATTTTTTTTGCCCCCAATATTTTATTTTCACAAGGGTAACAGGAGAAATTGGACCCCAAAAGTTGTTGTCCAATTTGTCCTGAGTACGCTGATACCCAATATGTGGGAGAAAACTACTGTATGGGCGCACGTCTGGGCTCGGAAGGGAAGTAGTGACGTTTTGGATTGCAGACTTTGATGAAATGGTCTGGGGGCGTCATGTCGCATTTGGAGAGCCCCTGATGCGCCTAAACAGTGGAAACCCCCCACAAGTGACCCCATTTTGGAAAATAGACCCCACAAGGAACTTGTCTAGATGTGTGGTGAGCACTTTGAACCCCGAAGTGCTTCACAGAAGTTTATAACGCACAGCCGTAAAAATAAAAAATCCTTTTTTTTTTTGCAAAAATGATTTTTTTGCCCCAATATTTTATTTTTACAAGGGTAACAGGAGAAATTGGACCCCAAAAGTTGTTGTCCAATTTGTCCTGAGTACGCTGATATCCAATATGTGGGAGAAAAACTACTGTATGGGTACACGTTGGGGCTCGGAAGGGAAGTAGTGACGTTTTGGATTGCAGACTTTGATGGAATGGTCTGGGGGCGTCATGTCGCATTTGGAGAGCCCCTGATGCGCCTAAACAGTGGAAATCCCCAACAAGTGACCCCATTTGGAAAATAGACCCCACAAGGAACTTATCTAGATGTGTGGTGAGCGCTATGAAGCCCCAAGTGCTTCACAGAAGTTTATAATGTACAGCCGTAAAAACAAAAAAATATTTTTTTTTGTACAAAAATGATATTTTCGCCCCCAGTTTTTTATTTTCCCAAGGGTAGCAGAAGAAATAGGACAAATTGCACAATAACTCTTGGGGTCCAGAGTACGCTGATACCCCATATGTGGGGATAAACTACTGTTTGGACGCATGGGAGAGCTGAGAAGTGAAGGAGCACCGTTTGACTTTTTCAACGCAGAAATGGCTGGAATTGAGATCAGACGCCATGTCACATTTGGAGAGCCCTGATGTGCCTAAACAGCGGAAACCCCCCAATTCTAACTCCAACCCTAACCCCAACACACCCCTAACCCTAGTCCCAACCCTAACCACAAACCTAACCCTAACACACCCCTAATCCCAACCCTAACCCTAATCCTAACTTTAGCGCCAACCCTAACCCTAACTTTAGCCGCAACCCTAACCCTAACCCTAATGGGAAAATGGAAATAAATACTTTTTTTTAATTTTATTATTTTTCCCTTACTAAGGGGGTGATAAAGGGGGGTTTGATTTACTATTTATAGCGGGTTTTTATGATTGGCAGCTGTCACGCTAAAAGACGCTTTTTATTGCAAAAATAGTTTTTGCATCATCACATTTTGAGAGCTATAATTTTTGCATATTTTGGCCCACAGAGTCATGTGAGGTCTTATTTTTTGCGGGACGAGTTGACGTTTTTATTGGTACCATTTTTGAGCACGTGACATTTTTTGATCGCTTTTTATTTCGATTTTTGGGAGGTTAGAATGAACAAAAATCAGCAATTCATGAATTTCTTTTGGGGGAGGCGTTTATACCGTTCCGCGTGTGGTAAAATTGATAAAGCAGTTTTATTTTTCGGGTCAGTACGATTATGGCGATACCTCATTTATATCATTTTTTCATGTTTTGGCGCTTTTATAGAATAAAAACAATTTTATATAAAAAATAATTATTTTTGCATCGCTTTATTCTGCGAGCTATAACTTTTTTATTTTTTCGCTGATGATGCTATATGATGGCTCGTTTTTTGCGGGACAAGATGACGTTTTCAGCGGTACCATGTTTTTTTATATCGGTCTTTTTGATCGCGTGTTATTCCACTTTTTGTTCGGCGGTATGATATAAAGCATTGATTTTTTGCTTCGTTTTTTTTTTTTTTTTTAAGGGGTTCACTAAAGGGGTTAACTAGTGGGACAATTTTATAGGGGGGGTCGTTACGGACGTGGCGATACCAAATATGTGTACTTTTATTGCTTTGTTTTTTTTATTTACAGGAAGAAGTGAATTTATTGGGGAATATATATATTTTTTTTTATTTATTTTGGATTTTTTTTTATAACACGTTTATTTTTATTTTTTTAACTTTTTTACTTTGTCCCAGGGTGGGACATCACAGTATTTTATCAGATCGCTGGTGTGACAGTGTGCACAGCACTCTGTCACACCAGCGATCGCACAGGCATAGATGCAGGCTTCTCAGTGCCTGCTCTCGGCAGGCACTGAGGTAGCCGCCTCCCTCCAGGACCCCGGCGCCATCTTGGATCCGGGTCCTGGGAGGGAGGAAGCCCTCAGAACAGCGCGATCACATCGCGCTGCTCTGAGGGTCTCAGGGGGGCGCGCAGGGAGCCCCCACCCTGCGCGTTTCTCCCCTGTGCCCCCAGTACACCGCGATCATGTTTGATCGCGGTGTGCAAGGGGTTAATGTGCCGGGAGCGGTCCGTGGCCGCTCCTGACACACAGTCATGGGTGTCAGCTGTGATAATCAGCTGACACCCGGCGGCGATTAGCTGCGCTCCCCTCAGGAGCGCAGCTGATCGCCTATGACGTACTATCCCGTCCCCGGTCATACGGGCCCAGGTACCATGGACGGGATAGTACGTCCGATGGCAGTAAGGGGTTAAAGAAATCCTCCTTCCATCAAAGTTTTTATCCTCTTAATATATTGCACTCATCATATTATATAGCACTGTGTACTTACAATTGACAATTTTGACTTTCTACCCAGATAATTAATCTCTTTTCCATTAGGTCTATGACATCACTTCACTAAAAACTGACTGGCTGTGATTTTTCAGGATTCCATGTGGAATCCATCTGAAAAAAGTCATTGTGTGCACATGTCGGGGTTGTGCAGGCGGTCAGTTTGGACTCTGCATTCCTGTGCATACCTGCTTAATGAAACCGGTTACGTTTTTGTATGTTATATGTATGCACCTTGTGATATGATAACATCTGACTTTATTCTAGTATATTGAATAATATATTTAGGGTTGAACATTGTGCAAGTTATGTATATATATCTTTGTGTGTTAGGGACAGAGATAGGAATATTTAGTGGTGGAGTCAGGTTTAGCATTAGTAGGGGTTATTTAGGATTTAGGACAGTGGTGGGCGTACTCCTGTTCCCAGACTTGTGGTAGAGTTGGGAGAATCGAATGGGAGTGGAGGAAGTCCCATAAACGTGCTCACCCGGGACCGCTGTGGGGGGGGGTGTCTGAGCATGAGGGAGCCTTCGAGTTGGACCGCTTCCCCTGGATGACGGAGACCAGTTCTGGCGGCTGCCAGAGACTGAACACCAGGAAGGAGAGAAGCAAGATGGCGCCCAGAAGGAACAGGCTGACCCGGAAGAGATTCCTAGAGGCTAGATTACATGGGAGGACGGCTCGGACGACTCGGACCTGCGAGATTTTAACTTAGAGGACGTGGCTTGTGCCGACTTAACAACGCCTACTACGGACTCCGAGGTTGCTGCGGAGAAACACGCCGAGCCCAGCTGACTGGAGGGGAGTCATCGCAGGGGAGGAGGGCACCACCAGTTATGGAGCAGTAGCATCGGCGCTGCCAGTGAGTGTCCCCCAGATCCCTGAACCCAGGCCCGCCGTCATGGTCACGCCTCCTTGCAGCCCTCAGCCCCAGAACCGGAACCTCGGCATATCTCAGCCGACGTCCGACCCCGTGATCCGCGACCCTGGTCTTCAGTGGACCCTCCTGCTTCGATTGGTCACCTCTCCTCTTTCTCCCCTCTCCAGTGGCAGGAGGGTGAGGGGCCGTTCCCATGTTCCGGGCAGGCGGCCTGGATAGCAAAGGTGGTAGAGGCAAAAAAGGGCGGGAACGGGAAATTTGGACCCAACTGCGGCAGCCGGGAGGAGGCGCAATGGCCGGCAAGGAAATGGATGGCATCCTGGTATATACCAATCTGGCTGCAGGATATAGGTTTATTTGGGAGTCCCGATCTTCGATAAGGTGTTTGTCAGCGCGTTGTCGGTGAGGTTCCAGCGACCTCTGCAGGAGGGCGAACGGGTCGCATTCTATAAAGAGATAGGCCCCCCGAGGCTTCTACGCAATCGCTGTGGATCTGCTGTCCCCAGTGGATGATGCGGATATGCAGGTGTTCCTGGAGTGGGACCCGGCGTGGGCAGCTCTGCACCTGAGGGCTACTGAACCGATGAGGCCCACATCTGTTCACTCTGCCGCATCGGAAGTTGTGGTGGCAGAGGGGATGTCTGTCCCTGCATGAGCACGGGCACGGAGCCCTGCTGATGATGGATGGGACCGGAGAGATAGTGACACAATGGGACAGTGAGAGAAACCAGTCCCCATGAGATGAATAAAGTTGTGCCTGTTGCACATGGAGAAGTGAAATTGGGACTGTTCTGCATCTCTGTGTAAGGTTCTTTGTCTCTGTTAACATGTTCCTTGAAACTCAGTTTTCCGTCGGCCATTTTGCTTTCTGTCTTTCTGCAGCTCTTGCCCTCAGTTAATATGGAGTTTCCAGTTTTCATGTTCCCGCCCTGATTCTTCCCTCTTGCTTCTTAAGCAGCCTCAGCTGAACAATCAGTGCTCCTGAATCAAGCCTCAGTCAGTCTGTGACCTGACTCCTGGAAGCCTTGGACTTGTACTCCAGCTATTCCCTACTGAGGAACCTTGGAACACTTTTGGACTCTGGAAACCTGCTGTTTGGTGAATCCATGTTTGCAGAGGAATTACGGTACAGAGAAGAGATCCTGAACCTGCTTTGGAGATTTATTGTAGTGCTTGAAGTTACTCTGGCCTGCTGTGTCTCCTGTCGCTGTTCCTGCAAACTGTGTGAACTTTTCAGCATGCTTGTATGAAGTAATACAAGTCATTTCATTTCAACCTATGTCTCCTGTGTTTTCCTCGCACCCAAGCACAAGACGCTATAGGAACTGTACACTATACATGACATGATTCAGGAGCCAATGTTTAGTGTCTGCTGGGTCTGGGAAAGCCGTGTCTGCTGTGACTGTGGATATCAGATGTCCGTTTAATACCTTATGTGATGACAGTGGTTGTGACTTCTCACAACCATTCCAGGTGAGCGCATTCCCTTAAAATTTTACTCTGGAGTGTTACCACAGGTAAACACTATTGTTTTTTTTTTTTTTCCTTTCCTCTTCTCCTTCCAGCACCTCTGCCTTAAAAGATCTGGAAGATGGAGGCCCGCATAAAGGAACTTTGCGGAGTGACTGATACAATCCTTTCAGATGTACAGACTTTAAAAACCCGTTTTGCAAGCCTACAGGACCTCACTAATCATAATTTGTAAGTGTTTGGACAGACTACCCAGGAATTGCGAGCCAGGATTGAGGCTCTAGAGGAACGAGCCCAGGCTCCTGCCATAACCCCAAGTTCTGGGATCCCCAAATTACCTCCTTTTCGTTTTGTGAGAAATTCAGGGATTTATTAATCAATGCAATTTATTTTTCTCTGCACATGCTTCACAATTTCCCACTGAACGATCCAAAGTGCTTACTATAATCATGTTGCTTACCAATAAGGCTTTGATGTGGGCAAACCCTCTGACTGAGACTGAGGATGATTGTTTGAATCACCTTGATGCTTTTATTTCAGCCATGGGGCAGGTGTTTGATGACCCCAATCGAGGTGCAACAGCTGAAGCAGCCATGTTAACTTTGCGCCAAGGTAAGCGTTCAGTAGCCGAATATGCCCTGGATTTCAGGAGATGGGCTCTTGATACCACTTGGGACACTTCCGCTAAAAAATCTATTTTTCGGAAAGGGTTGTCTCCACTGATTAAGGATGAACTTGCTCGTGCCGACCCTCCCACTGCGTTAGGTGACTTTATTAACTATTGTATCCGTATTGATGCTCGTCTGACTGAACGCAGACAAGAGAGATGGTTCGAAAATAATCGCACTAACCTTTTACTACCTCCCTCTTCAGCTAAGGAACCTTTGAGTAGGATCACAAGGGAACCAGAACCTGAACCCATGCAGGTGGACTCTTTACAAAGACGGGTTAGTGATGCACGCAAAGAACATCGTATAAAGGAAAATCTATGTTTCTACTGTGGTAAGTCAGGGCACTTCATTATAAACTGCCCCAGCCGTTCTCGTAAGACTACTGCAGCAGTCATTCACTGTGAGTGTTGCGAGAGGAGCTCTGTCATGTCCGAGCCACAGGCTCCAGAGAGATCTGCTGCAAGAGATCTTGATTTCTCTGACTTAAACTCTGTTAGTTCTGGGGACGATGACGGTATAAACGCTGCAATTTTTCAAGTTTCCTCAGCGGTGTCCCAGCTGAGTTGTAAAATAAACAATTCTCATTGCTTCCTTTCCATCAAACTCTGGGTTGACTCAGTCTGGGTGTCTAGCTCTGCTATGATCGACTCAGGAGCAAGTGGAAATTTTATGGATATCTCCTTTGCTCTGAAACAGGGGATACGTTCAGTGAAGAAGGCTACTCCAGTACAGATGGAGAATGTGGATGGCTCTCTACTGACTTCTGGACCAGTGGATCAAGAAACAGAGCCTTTGAGGGTCCTTATGGGTAAAGATCATCAAGAGAAAATGTCTTTTTTGCTTATCTCTTCTCCCCACTTTCCATCATTCTAGGGCTACCATGGCTGCAGGCGCAGAATCCTACGATTAACTGGGAGACCAAGGAATTACACTTTCCGGAGAAACAGATGAGTCAAGGAGTTTCAGCTTGCTCTGTTCCTAAAGGAACCATGTCAGTCCCTGAACTACCAGCTGTATACCAGGACTATGACGATTTATGTGACAAGAAGAACGCTGATCAGCTTCCTCCTCACCGTCCATATGATTGTCCAATTGAATTATTACCCGGAGCCGAGATACCTTTTGGTAAGATCTACCCCCTAGCGGGGCCCGAGCTAAAAGCTTTGAAGGATTATATAGACGAAAATTTAGCCAAGGGCTTCATACGCCCCTCTTCATCTCCCGCAGGTGCACCCATCTTCTTTGTGAAGAAGAAAGATGGATCTCTGAGACCCTGCATAGACTATAGGGAACTCAATAAGGTTACTATTAGAAACCATTATCCATTGCCTTTAATCCCTGAGTTGTTGGAGAGAGTGCGGCATGCCAAAATTTTCTCTAAACTGGATCTCCGTGGGGCCTATAACTTGGTCCGTATCAGACCTGGGGATGAATGGAAGACTGCTTTCAGGTCACGCTATGGACACTTTGAATATCTAATTATGCCTTTTGGTCTGAGTACCGCCCCAGCCACTTTCCAACACTTCGTGAATGATATCTTCAGGGATCTCCTAGATACATTTGTGGTGATTTATCTGGATGATATTCTAATTTTTTCTAACTCCACAGAGGAACATCATGGACATGTGAGAATGGTCTTAGAATGCCTAAGACAAAACCATCTCTACATCAAACTTGAAAAATGTGAATTCCATAGGACCGAAATTCAATTTCTGGGGTATGTACTATCTACGCAAGGGATTAGTATGGATGGAAGCAAGACCCAAGCCATCAAGGATTGGCCAATTCCTAGAAATGTGAAGGAGGTGCAGCGTTTCATCGGGTTTGCCAACTTCTATAACGTTTCATTAAGAATTTTTCTGAGGTAGTGTCACCTATCACCCAACTTACCCGGAAACAGTCTAGGTTCTCCTGGACCCCGCAAGCTCAGGAAGCATTTTCCTGTTTAAAGGATAAATTTACCACCGCACCTATTTTAGTACATCCCAACCCCGAGCTTGCCTTCATAATAGAGGTGGATGCTTCAGACTGTGCCGTTGGAGCTATACTCTCTCAGAGAACAGGTGAGAAGAATGTCTTGCATCCCTGTGCCTTCTTTTCCCAGCAGTTGTCTTCGGCTGAGAGGAACTACGATGTGGGCAATAGAGAATTGTTGGCCATTATTGCCGCCTTCAAGGAATGGAGACACCTTCTTCAGGGAGCTGCACAGCAAATAGTCGTCCTGACAGACCATCGTAACCTTGAATTTATCAGGTCGGCTAAGTGCCTGACTCCTCGCCAGGCTCGCTGGAATCTTTTCCTAAACCAATTTAATTTTGTCCTTTCTTATAGACGAGGATCGCGCAATGGAAAGGCTGATGCACTCTCTAGGATTCATTCAGCAGAGACACGTCCACTTACTCCTCCTAAGACTATTCTTCCTGACTCTAGATTCCTGGGAGTGATTCACAATCAAGACCTACTTAAGGACATCAAGGAAGCATACCATGTGGATTCTTTGTTGGCTCAACCCCCAAGGGACGTAAGTCTTGTCTTTAAGAATGGTGTGTGGATTCAGGGACAACGTCTGTATATACCTGAAACAGTCAGATTGAGAGTATTGCAACTCATCCACGATTCCAAGATAGCCGGGCATAGGGGAATTCTAAAGACACAAGAATTTCTTTCTCGTTTCTTTTGGTGGCCCACTTACAGGAAAGATGTCTTAAACTATGTCACTTCATGTGAAGTCTGTGCAAGATGCAAAACACCTCGCTCCTCACCAACTGGTCTGTTGCAACCTCTTCCCACCCCGTCCCGCCGTGGGGATCCATTTCTATGGACTTCATTGTGGAGTTACCAACCTCTCAAGGGAAGAACACCATTCTAGTGATGGTTGACCGTCTAACAAAGGCAGCTCATTTTATCCCTTGTGTCGGCTTACCCACTGCAAAACAGACATCAGACTTGATGATTAAGAATGTGTTTCGCTTACATGGAGTACCGGATTAGGTCATTTCGGATCGAGGGGTGCAATTCACTTCAAGGTTTTGGCAAAATTTCTGTGCAGCATTGGACATTAAAGTAAACCTTTCTTCTGCTTTTCATCCCCAGACTAATGGACAGACAGAACGAACCAATCAGACCCTGGAGCAGTATCTCCGCTGTTTTATCTGCCACCTACAGGATGATTGGGTGGATCTACTTCTACTGGCTGAGTTCTCTTATAACAACTCTCAGAGCGCCTCCACTAAGCAGTCTCCTTTTTACTCCAATCTAGGTTATCATCCTAACATTCTTCCTCGATTTCCCATAGATACGCCCTTGCCGGCAGTGGCTGAAAGAATCACTTCTTTACAAAAGAATATGGATCTTCTAAAGGAAAATCTAGAATTGGCTCAGGAAAGGTACAAGAAAGCAGCAGATAAATTTCGTAAACCTGCACCAGCTTTCAAGGTAGGAGATTTGGTCTGGCTGTCAACCAGAAATCTTAAATTAAAGATTCCATCGTCTAAATTGGGACATAAGTACATTGGACCTTATAAGAGCAATAAGATTATAAGTGCTGTTGATTGTCGTCTTCAACTACCCAGAACTATGAGAATCCACCCTGTCTTTCATGTATCCCTACTAAAGGCTGCAACACCCAATACGTTTCCTGGACGTTCTTCTCCTTGCCCTGACCCAGTGCTGGTCGATGGTCAGGAAGAATTTATGGTGGAAAGGATTCTAGATTCCAGGTTGTACAGAAATCAGTTGCAATATTTGATTAAATGGCAGGGCTACCCAGTGGAGGACAACTCATGGGAACCAGTCAATAATGTAAATGCTCCTCGCCTGCTCCGCCAGTTTCATCAGGTACCCTGACAAGCCTGGTCTGAGGTCATCCGGAGGTTGTCCCTAAGGGGGGAGTAATGTAAGGTTCTTTGTCTCTGTTAACATGTTCCTTGAAACTCAGTTTTCCGTCGGCCATTTTGCTTTCTGTCTTTCTGCAGCTCTTGCCCTCAGTTAATATGGAGTTTCCAGTTTTCATGTTCCCGCCCTGATTCTTCCCTCTTGCTTCTTAAGCAGCCTCAGCTGAACAATCAGTGCTCCTGAATCAAGCCTCAGTCAGTCTGTGACCTGACTCCTGGAAGCCTTGGACTTGTACTCCAGCTATTCCCTACTGAGGAACCTTGGAACACTTTTGGACTCTGGAAACCTGCTGTTTGGTGAATCCATGTTTGCAGAGGAATTACGGTACAGAGAAGAGATCCTGAACCTGCTTTGGAGATTTATTGTAGTGCTTGAAGTTACTCTGGCCTGCTGTGTCTCCTGTCGCTGTTCCTGCAAACTGTGTGAACTTTTCAGCATGCTTGTATGAAGTAATACAAGTCATTTCATTTCAACCTATGTCTCCTGTGTTTTCCTCGCACCCAAGCACAAGACGCTATAGGAACTGTACACTATACATGACACTCTGAGAACAGGAGTCCTGAAGACAGCGTGGTCGGTGCAGCAGCAGTTGTAAAGCTAAGTTGAAGCTCTTGAACTGTTTTCCCCCCTCCCAAGTTTTGTTGCGCCTGTTGCGCTTCCCCTACTGGATTGCAGGACTCAGACCTTGCTGGAGAGACGGTGCCTTGTGGACTGTGTGTAGCTGCTTCAAAGACTGTGTTTTAGAATGTGAAATTGTCTTTTCTTAACCTGAATTTTATTTGCAGGAGGTTAAATGCAGCACATGTATCTTAAAGGGACCGTGGTCTGGAAATAGGAGGGAGGGGCAAAACCCTAAATATCAGGACTCGAGGCGGGTCGGAAAGGACATGGACTGTATGCTCCTGGACTGTTGCAGCTGTGGTGAACTGGCCATGTGGGCCGTTATATACAACTAGACATTCAAGACAAGTTAAGGACTGGTCGGTGGACTTGGAGAGTCCTATGGAGAACTGTCTGTCTGTTCGGGTCTCAGGAGAAAGGAGACCGGAGTCAAGAGGACCCATAATGCTTGAGTGAACTGTTGGCCAAAATGGGCCATGATATTAAAAGAACTGAACTGTTTTGTTCCGGGGTCCCAACCAAACGAGACCGGTACCAGTCCTGACCTGAAACAGGGTTAAACGTGGTTAAGCGGAACAATGGACACTTATAGGATCCAATTCAAAGTACTTGTTCTCACCGACAAAGCTCTCCACAGTGCAGCACCCCCTACATCTCCTCCCTCATTTCTATCTATCGGCCTAACCGACTGCTGCGCTCTGCAAACGACTTTCGACTAACCTCTGCACTAATCCGTACCTCCCACTCCCGACTCCAAGACTTCTCCCACGCTGCGCCAATCCTCTGGAATGCTCTACCCCAAGAAATTAGGACTATCCACAATTTGCATGGTTTCAGGCGCTCCCTCAAAACACATTTGTTCAGAGCGGCCTATCACATTCACTAATTAAAGTCATTCTATGTGTAAGTGTGCGTGTGTAGCCCATTCACTGTCTCCATCCATCCCTCACTCCCTCAAGATGGCCAGACCATCATTGTAAATGCACCATTGTATATACACACCTGTACTTTGTAACTCCCCCACCTCATTGTAGATTGTAAGCTCTCACGAGCAGGGGCGGCTTATTTTGCTTTAATTATTGTATTGTTAACGTTGTTACTTGTGACTTGTGTTTTGAAACTGTTAAACTGTAAAGCGCTGCGGAATATGTTGGCGCTATATAAATAAAGATTATTATTATTATTATTATTATTATTATGTAGAGTACGATTTGTTGTGAAATCTGTTTTAATAGAATGTTTTTACACGATTTTGCATTCATGTTGTATATTATGTATATTCTTCCGATACCGCATGGTCGGGGATGACCATGGTTTTAGGAGGGAGGTGTGTAGGGGGTGTGCAGGCAGTCAGTTTGGACCCTGCATTCCTGTGCATACCTGCTTAATGAAACCGGGTATGTTTTTGTATGTTTTATGTATGCACCTTGTGATATGATAACATCGGACTTTATTCTAGTGTATTGAATAATGTATTTATGGTTATACATTGTGCAAGCTATGTATATATATATATATATAATCTTTGTGTGTTAGGGACAGAGATAGGGATATATAGTGGTGGAGTCAGATTTAGCATTAGTAAGGGCTATTTAGGATTCAGGACAGTGGAGGGCACTGTAGAGTAGATGTTAGATTAGATTAGATAAGATAAGATAGGAATAGGTACCCTATGGGAAGCTGTCTAGTGGGAGGAGTTACCTGAGGGTTAGCAGGAAGAGTCTGGAAGTTAGAGAAGTAGAGTGCTGGATACAGAAGGAAGAGGACTTGAAGCTGAAAAGTGTGCCATATCTGTGTTTGAGGCATGAGTGGATCTGGGCAGCCTGAGGCGATCAACGGCTAGGCTTTTGGGTAACTCCCGTGACATCCGGGACCTTTGGTCTGTCAAGGATTGGCAGTGGCATCCTGTAATTTCACCCGAGATGGGGAAAGTGGATGGGGAGCACCAGGGAGAAGCTAGATCGGTGACAAAGAAAGCTGCAGGAATGGAGTCAAGAGGACCACATTGAAAGTAAAGACTAGGGACAGCTTAGCAGGAGTGACTGTGAGATTCAGTAGGTACGCGGGATGCAATGACAAGCAGGAGGCAGATCAAGAATTAACGGGGGTTTATTACAGGGATACTCCACGCAGGGAGATAATAACAAGGGAATTGGAGGACAGGATTTAAACAAAGAACAAGTGTTCAATAAACCAATACACTTATCAGTCAGATGTTTCCAGGAGATGGAGGTGTGGAGGTCTCGCGTTGGTGCCATAGGTGACACGTGAAGAGTCTGGCCTGGTCCTGGAGGAACGTGAGGCACTGGCTCCTGACAGCCGTGACGTATCCTGGCGCTCCTGCGCGTGGTTTGATGGTCCCGGAGCAGAGTCTCAGTGGAGGAGGAATAGGAGTCCCCGAGGTGGAAGAGTCATGAAGCACGGGAGAACCTGGGGGTGAGCTAGCCAACTCCAAGTCTGTTCCCAGTTCAGGCACCCAGCGAGCCCCGCCAGAAGTCAGCGAAATGGTACGGAATGTCTCTCCAGTCTCAGGGGTTGGAGCGGTAATGGTCACATGCTGTAAACAGTCTGTCTGCATGTGTGTAGAGAGCCGGCAGTGTGGTCTGGTATCCTGGAGAGTAGTATAGGTACACCACCTCATCAAACTCAATTTGACAGGTCGTCATGCCCCCTATCATTTTATCCGTCTCCTTGTGGATTTGATCAGGACTGGTGAATCTGGGAAAGTTCTATCAAAGTGATTCTTGATTTTATAAGCCTCAAAACTTTTTGATAGGAATTTTATATCTTAGTAGGCTATTTACACTCTAAAAGGATTTTATTGTACAATATCATTCAGTATAAAACGATTGTTTTATACGTATGTAAAACACTAAATGTATGTGAAAGACAGACTTTTTTAGCCCGCCACAGCCGCAGAAGTGAGTTTATATATATTTATTTGCTAGAAGGCTTGTGAAATAGTAATCTATTTGCTAGAAGTGATTCTCATCTTGATTTTATAGTAATGACTATTTCATGTATGTTATATTTTAGCCTGGCACAGCCGCAGAAGTGAGTTTATATATATTTATCTGCTAGAAGGCTTATGAAATAGTAAAATTAATATCTTAGTAGACTATTTACAGAGTAAAAAAGGGCTCATCTTATCAGAGTTAGACCAATTATCACGTAGGCGAAAATGAGGAGCTGAAGTTTCTGTGGGGGTCATAAAACAGAATGGGTTTCTGTGGGGTCATAAAACTGGTTTCTAGCAGATGTTGTTTATTATGACAGGGTGGTAGGAATTTTTAAAATAGATAGTGGTGTTAGGCAGATCTTTGAGAGACATGTCGGGACATGTTTAGGGTGATTCAGTTATATTGTGTATACGGCAGGGCATGTTGGGGCATATTTAAAATTGATGAGACTTATAACCTCTGTCTCATTGTACGGGCATATTATGTATATGGCCGTGTTACAATATCATTCAGTATAAAGCGATTGTTTTATTTGTATTTAAAAAAAAAGCGACGCGGTATTGTAAAACTTTACAAGATTTTATTGTAATAAATAAATACATCTCAAAGACATTTCAAGCATTTAAAAGTTCATACAGAATAATATAAAAGCAACACATGTACAATTAACAAATAGCATTACACAGTCTACAAAATAGATAATTAACATGTACATAGGCTACATCGTGAGCCACATGGATGGCAGTATCGGTAGAGACCTTTTTTTAGGTAGTAGCATTCCCCGTGTGGTGCCTAATGATGGGAGTGCAGAGAATGAATTTTACGGGACGAGGGGTCTACCCTCATCTGAGTAGATACACCTTCGCCGGCGGCCATTTTTAATTCGTCTAAATGCTGTCTAGTAGTGGGATTACCCACAACTGTAGAGGGTATATTTAGTTCGGCCATAGCTCGCATAAACGATTCCCAGCCCCTAGGTAAATTCCTGACGGTCAGGGCGTGACTCTGCGTTGTACTACGTACCAAATCCAGTAAGTTAGATCCGGGTATTACAGCGCCTTTGAAAATAAATTTGTCTTTATCAGTCCAGTCTGTCACATTTTTATTCTGGAGTAGTCTGTTTAGTAAAAATTCAGCATTCTTTTTATATCTTTGGTTTATATGGCTTACAATTTCAGCGATCTCTTGATTTTTTTATCGGTGTTGGTATTTGGCGGTTGTTGACGATCAGGATCAAGAGTGCTAACGAGATTTAAAGTTGTTAATTCTTTCGAGCCGCGTTTCGTATATACCAAGTAGCGCTCCAGCACGGAACTATACATTTTAATTTTCACGTCATCAGGGATGTCGCGCCGCTATAAAACGGTGTTAATTTCATCATCAAGACGGTGAATAACACTTTCGCGTATGCTCTCGGTGGTTGGGGGTCTTAGTTTGAGCAGCTCCTGTTTGGGGACTAGATACATTTTCTCTGCATGCTCCATTATTTGCCCGCGAGCAGACTCGTTATTATGGGTATTGCAAAACCTAAAAGAGGGCCGATAAATCCACCGGTCTGATTCAGTACTCGTTTCTTTTTCTATATGGACTGCGATCTATCACTCATGGTTCTTATAGCTTTACGCCACTTCTTCAATATGCCTTTTTGCCGCTCTTTCAGCGGGATTCTGCCTTTTAAGATGTTTAAAGCAATCTCGCCTATGACTGTGATTAAATCCACGCTCGCATTGCACAAAATAGATTTCTGGACGGACGGGGGCGCTTTCACCAGGGTTTTTAAGAGAGCCCAGTTACTCAGGAGTCTCTCGGATATCTTTACATCACAACGCACACAGCGTGGAATGTGCGATGCCGCATAAAATTCACTTTTTAGAAGTGATTTTCTTCTGAACATAGACAGCGGGCAGTGACGGTGGAAACAACCCCGTCCGTAAGCGAAGATCCTCAGGGGTATTAGCTCTCAAATCGACCAGCAAATACTCATAAGGCTCCCGCGTAGCATCCTCAAATGCTTCTAGGAAAAAACGTGTTTTTCCGGGGTACATCTGACAAGATAGTGTTAAAATTTGTAATTTATCTCGAGGATTGCTTAAAAGAACCATGTACTTTGTGTTTAAATTTATGGTGCGGCTTTTCTTACCCTGACAAAATATGTTTTGTACCAGGTAGAAAATACTGAGATTTCTGTGGTGCACATACTTGGTAAATGCTTTTTCTATCTCACAATTTTCGCTAGCACTCTCCATGAGATCATCAACAATCGCCAAATTCACCTTGTCTGGTGAGAATAATTTGTCATCTACGAATGTATTCGGCAGACCCTCCACAAATCTGGTGTTGGGAAAAGAGAGAGAGATTTCATCATATAGTTTCTGCCAGCATGAATAAAACCAAACAATATTATCCGGTTTGTGAGAAAAATTACTTTCAATATTATACAGCATTTGTTTTACAAAATAACTCTTTCCAGAATTAGACGGCCCCGCTAGAATGAACGAGAGCGGGTGTTGTAGACGCGTATCCATCACAATACTTGGCTAATAGCCAAACGGGAGGGTGGTGAATTCGTCTAATAGTCTGCGCTTTGTGTAAACACACTTCTGGGTCTTTTGTAGGACACGAAATTCAATATTCCAATATTTTTTATCTCTCACAATGCCCTGCTGCTGTACGACGATGCGCTTCTGAGTTTCGGCGTCTGAATTACGGGGGTAGTCCAGAACTAGATCTTTCAGACTGCTAAAATTGATAGATTGAGAGCTACCAACATTTAGCGTTATTCCCTTCACTTTTAAGACAGTTTTCCAAGGGGTGTTGAGCATGTAGCCCTAAGTTTTGGGCCCTGCAGAAACAAACTCTGTGATGTACAGTCATGGCCAAAAGTTTTGAGAATGACACAAATATTATATTTTCACATGATCTGCTGCCCTCTGGTTTTTATGTGTGTTTGACAGATGTTTTTATCACAGACAGAAATATAATAATTGCAAACATATGAGTAACAAAAGCTTATATTGACAGTTACAATGAGTTAATGCAGCAAGTCAATATTTGCAGTGTTGACCCTTCTTCTTCAGGACCTCTGCAATTCTCCCTGGCATGCTCTCAATCAACTTCTGGACCAAATCCTGACTGATAGCAGTCCATTCTTGCACAATCAATGCTTTCATTTTGTCAGAATTTTTAGGTTTTTGTTTGTCCACCCGTCTCTTGATGATTGACCAAAAGTTCTCAATGGGATTAAGATCTGGGGAGTTTCCAGGCCATGGACCCAAAATCTCTATGGTTTGTTCCCTGAGCCATTTAGTTATCACCTTTGCTTTATGGCAAGGTGCTCCATCATGCTGGAAAAGGCATTGTTGATCGCCAAACTGCTCTTGGAGGGTTGGGAGAAGTTGCTCTTTGAGGACATTCTGGTACCATTCTTTATTCATGGCTGTGTTTTTAGGCAAGACTGTGAGAGAGCCGATTCCCTTGGCTGAGAAGCAACCCCACACATGAATGGTTTCAGGATGCTTAACAGTTGGCATGAGACAAGACTGGTGGTAGCGCTCACCTTGTCTTCTCCGAATGAGGCGTTTTCCTGATGTCCCAAACAATCGAAAAGGGGATTCATCAGAGAAAATAACTTTACCCCAGTCCTCAGCAGTCCACTGCCTGTACCGTTTGCAGAATATCAGTCTGTCCATGATGTTTTTTCTGGAAAGAAGTAGCTTCTTTGCTGCCCTCCTTGAAACCAGGCCTTGCTCCAAGAGTCTCCGCCTCACAGTGCATGCAGATGCACTCACACCTGCCTGCTGCCATTCCTGAGCAAACTCTGCACTGCTGGTAGCCCGATCCCGCAGCTGAAACACTTTTAAGAGACGGTCCTGGCGCTTGCTGGTCTTTCTTGGGCGCCCTGAAGCCTTTTTGGCAACAATGGAACCTCTCTCCTTGAAGTTCTTGATGATGCGATAGATTGTTGACTGAGGTGCAATCTTTCTAGCTGCGATACTCTTCCCTGTTAGGCCATTTTTGTGCATTGCAATGATGACTGCACGTGTTTCTTTAGAGATAACCATGGTTAACAGAAGAGAAACAATGATGCCAAGCACCAGCCTCCTTTTAAAGTGTCCAGTGGTGTCATTCTTACTTAATCATGACAGATTGATCTCCAGCCATGTCCTCATCAACACCCACACCTGTGTTAATGGAGCAATCACTGAAAAGAGGTTAGCTGGTCCTTTTAAGGCAGGGCTGCAATGATGTTGAAATGTGTTATTGGGGATAAAGTTCATTTTCTAGCCAAATATTGACTTTGCAAGTAATTGCTGTTAAGCTGATCACTCTTTATAACATTCTGGAGTATATGCAAATTGCCATTAGAAAAAGTGAAGTAGTAGACTTTGTAAAAATTAATATTTGTGTCATTCTCAAAACTTTTGGCCATGACTGTATGTGCCCTCGGGTATTTCACTCGTCAACTCCCCCAGGTAATCGCCTAGAGGCGGTTGCCACTCACCTTCCCTGTGCACAAAAATAACCGAATCTGTATTGTGATAAAGGCACCTCTCCTGCACCCTGTCTAGTAGAGAATAGAGCTCTAGCCGCTCATACGCGGTTGTAAAGCAGGCTATAAAGATGTTTGTGTTTTTGTTGACTGTGTGGTGACCATCCGCATATTTCCAGTTAATGGTTGCGGTTTCATCATCGATAAAATCCAGCGTAGAAATGTCATAGTAATGTAGGAAGAGATACCTAAAAAGCTCATCAGGATCCCTAACAACCTTGGTGCGTGGTAGATTAGATCGTTGAGCAAACTTTCCCCATAAAGAATTTAAGAAAAGTTTGGAGATCTGCCTTTTAGCAGGGTTGACGGCTATATTTTCAGGTCGTAACCGCACACCCTCTTTTTCAAGAAAATTGTCAATGTAC
This sequence comes from Oophaga sylvatica, assembly GCA_033576555.1. Classification (NCBI taxonomy): domain Eukaryota; kingdom Metazoa; phylum Chordata; class Amphibia; order Anura; family Dendrobatidae; genus Oophaga; species Oophaga sylvatica. Next base: position 219,860,345 of record JARQOD010000004.1, read on the forward strand.
TGCTTTTTCTTGGCTTCATTAGTGCACCAGAGTTGTCTTGATGATGAAATTAACACCATTTTACAGCGGCGCGACATCCCTGATGACGTGAAAATTAAAATGTATAGTTCCATGCTGGAGCGCTACTTGGTACATACGAAACGCGGCTCGAAAGAATTAACAACTTTAAATCTCGTTAGCACTCTTGATCCTGATCGTCAACTACCGCCAAATACCGACACTGATAAAAAAAATCAAGAGATTTCTGAAATTGTAAGCCATATAAACCAAAGATATAAAAAGAATGCAGAATTTTTACTAAACAGGCTACCCCAGAATAAAAATGTGACAGACTGGACTGATAAAGACAAATTTATTTTCAAAGGCGCTGTAATACCCGGATCTAACTTACTGGATTTGGTACGTAGTACAACGCAGAGTCACGCCCTGACCGTCAGGAATTTACCTAGGGGCTGGGAATCGTTTATGCGAGCTATGGCCGAACTAAATTACCCTCTACAGTTGTGGGTAATCCCACTACTAGACAGCATTTAGACGAATTAAAAATGGCCGCCGGCGAAGGTGTATCTACGCCGATGAGGGTAGACCCCTCGCCCCGTACAATTCATTCTCTGCACTCGCCATCATTAGGCACCACACGGGGAATGCTTCTACCTAAAAAAAGGTCTCTACCGATACTGCCATCCATGTGGCTCATGATGTAGCCTATGTACATATTAATTATCTATTTTGTAGAATGTGTAATGCTATTTGTTAATTGTACATGTGTTGCTTTTATATTATTCTGTATGAACTTTTAAATGCTTGAAATGTCTTTGAGATGTATTTATTTATTACAATAAAATCTTGTAAAGTTTTACAATACCGCGTCATTGCTTTTTTTTTAAATACGAATAAAACAATCGCTTTATACTGAATGATATTGTAACACGGCCATATACATAATATGCCCGTACAATGAGACGGAGGTTATAAGTCTCATCAATTTTAAACATGCCCCAACATGCCCTGCCGTATACACAATATAACTGAGATGCCCTAAACATGTCTCTCAAAGATCTGCCTAACACCCCTATCTATTTTAAAAATTCCTACCGCCCTGTCATAATAAACAACATCTGCTAGAAACCAGTTTTATGACCCCACAGAAACCCATTCTGTTTTATGACC
>JARQOD010000004.1:219861614-219952207 GCA_033576555.1 Oophaga sylvatica
CCCCAGAAGAGTGCGGTCTTAAGAGAAAAAAAGCTTACAGCCCTCTTTGAAAACTTTAAATTCCTTTCTATCTCCGGAAAAGGTATCTGGTAATTTAACCGGGGGCTCTGGGGAAACTAATGTAACATCTTGAACCCCTGTCCCATGAGCACCAGATGATAAAGTGTGTGGCCCAGCTACGCCAGGCACACATATTCCAGGAAAATGCACAAGAAGGTAACCGTGAAGCTTGATATTCATTCACGTCACTCACATTTTCCAACACACCCACTAGGGGTATAAAAGGCAGTGACACGTAGCAGTCAGCCATTCAAGCCTTGGGAGACTCAGGAGTGAGTCATTCCCAGTCATTCAAGCTTCCTGTCTTAGGACAGTGCAAGTCAGTCTGGACTTGGAGGGAGAGGAGTTCAGTCAGAGTTCAGTCTAGTTCCTGTCTCAGGACAAGACACACCGTTCAGTATCACTTCAGTCTAGTCTTGGAGGAAGAGGAGTGCAGACTAGATTCTGGCAGAGCAAGTTCATGAAGTGGAGTCTGGTTTGAGTGTAAGGAGTCACTCTAGCCCAGTCAGAACTACAAAGCCAGTACCTCAGCACAAGCTACCTGTATTCCTTGGAAAGTGGAAGGTGACTCTCGGAGCTACAGCGTGTACACAGTTTGACAGAGTTCCTGTGCGCTGCTCTGGACAGGGTCTGAGAAAGGAAGGAAAGAAGGAAGGTAATCACAGGAGCTGCGACAGTGAGTGTACTGAGAACTGTTCAGTGAGCTCTGGAGAAAAGCTGACATTTTACATCATTGCTACTAGTGCTTATGTTAAGAGCAAGAGTAGGACGAGAGGCACAGTGGAGAAAGATAGAGACAAGTGCATCAGGTACCGGATTACCCGCACTAATTCACCGGACACCGGGGTCCGAAGCGTTGCTAGTGCTTTACGCCTAGTAATAAGAAACACCGGAGGCCTTCCTGGACTTTAAGTCACAGAAGGTAGCCCTAAGCGCTGATACGTAAACGGAGTCAGGTAGAACAAGGACCTTGAGTGGGATGCTACAAAAGTAGGGACTCTGTTCTCACCAACTAGAAGGCTCTACCACAATGTCGGCCGGGCGTTGCAGCTATTGAACAAGCTGGAGATTAACAGAGTTAACTTGACTTCATGCAAGTTTGTACTCACACACATTAAGAGGATAAAGGAGGCCTCTAACCTGCTCAGCGGTTTATCTGAATGTGCATTCTCCACCCCGACCAGCTTCCCGGGACCTGCCTGAAACATCTGCAAGTAAAGGTATGGAAAGAGATTGCCTTGTGTGAGACTGTTTCATTTACTACACCCTTCACCACCATAGACTTCCAGGGACCAGTCTCGCCTGTGGGAGACTTACCATCCAGCTGCCTCATAACATCCCCTAGGAAGATCCATATAGCAGCGCTGGTCAAATTGATCAGAAACCACAGGTGGCGTCACGAACTATCTATTACTACAATTCCCCTGTAATTATCCCCCATTGCATGACCGTCAGGGCCACGGACCGAGTCCCGCTGCCAGTGACAACTCCCATAGACTTCCATGGGCTCGGTGCCGAGTACCCCATAGCCCTGGTACCACCTCAGTGTGGTGCGCGTCATCTTTTTGGCGTCACGAACAGGATACGAAGCTTGCAAATTGTGAGTCCTGTGTTGCCTATATTGACTGATTTGTGCAGAAAAGACTGTTTTGCTGTTTGTCACTTTTGGCGCCATTTTCCGCCATTTTTGTCGCCATATTCGCGCCCTGAGGCGCTGGTGAAGAAGGTGGGCGTGCATTCGTGGGCGTGTACCCCCTGTGGCGCGAAAGTTATGGCCGCCCCCAAAAAGAGCTGTACCTGATCCTCTATGTCATGGAGAAGGTGGATGCGGTGCTGGAAGATGTGGCCCGCCACCGCAAAGGAATGAAGGAGATTGAGAAACGCTGGCGTACCCGGAAACAGCGGCTGCTGTGGGACGCCGTGCTCACCCCTCCAGGAACGAAATCGTTGCTGCGTCCCCTGTGCCACCAACGCCAGCGGCTGAAGGGAAACCGGAGACCAGCTATGAAGGAGCTGAACCCGACTCCACCGAGGAAGCGGCGGGAGACGGACCGGTATACCAGCCAGGCCAGGAGGCCACAGCGGAGCACAGTCCCCCGGTAGGGACACCGGAGGGAGCCCAGCCGTCAGTGGTGGAGAGCGACTGGGAAGAGATGGAGCAGCGACAGCAGCAGGTTAGTGCGTCCCCAATTGAGCCACTACACAAGCCAACATCTTATGCTGTAACAGCGTCCCCAGAGGAGGACAGGCCCTGCAGCCTAGAGGACCGGAGTGAACCGGCTCTGCAGGTAACCAGCGATGATATCCCTGCTGCAGATGATGACACCCTGCTGGAACCCCGACACCCCCACCAGCCCAGTGCACACCAGCCACACAGACCCCGATGGTGGAATCGATGATCCTGGTGTTAGGCACTGGGCCCATGAATAGGAACGGTCCTGTGCTGGCACCGCCACCAGGTGTCACCCCAAGCAAAGATGAAACACAGTAGGACCCAGACAGGGGTTTACTGCATCAGAAGATGTAAAAAGTTTAAAGAAGAAGTTTTATGAAAATTTGCACTTTATTAATGTTTAATAATATGTATGATGATGTTTACATATTTAAGTAGAATACCCGGCTGGGTAAAGAGTTAACGAGTGAAAGTGAAGAGTTAATGGTTATTGAAAATGTGAATGTTATGAAAATGTTTATCATGCAAGGACTGCGTGGCTGAGGACTGTGCCAGCCCAAAAACTTTATTGTAAATAGTTCGCACTTCGTGCCCTATCTTGGTTTTACACAAAACCTTACTACCTCTGAAGAAAAACCCGTATGGTGTGGCCTAGAGTGAGGTCTGCAGCAATGAAGTCCTGCAGCCCACCCAGGACCCATGTGGGAGGTTTTTGGTGCGGGTCCTCCACAAGAATATTGTCTTGTATTATGAAAGTGTTTTTGATACTTTTATATTTTTCTACGTATACATTGTAACGTTCAAGAATCCTGACCTCCCGCTAGGGAAGAGTTAAAACTGTTTGATGTTATATGCAAAACAAAATGTTTTCTTTTCTCTTTTACAGCCCGGGAGTGCTGTGTTTAACCAAGGGGGGATGTGTGGCCCAGCTACGCCAGGCACACATATTCCAGGAAAATGCACAAGAAGGTAACCGTGAAGCTTGATATTCATTCACGTCACTCACATTTTCCAACACACCCACTAGGGGTATAAAAGGCAGTGACACGTAGCAGTCAGCCATTCAAGCCTTGGGAGACTCAGGAGTGAGTCATTCCCAGTCATTCAAGCTTCCTGTCTTAGGACAGTGCAAGTCAGTCTGGACTTGGAGGGAGAGGAGTTCAGTCAGAGTTCAGTCTAGTTCCTGTCTCAGGACAAGACACACCGTTCAGTATCACTTCAGTCTAGTCTTGGAGGAAGAGGAGTGCAGACTAGATTCTGGCAGAGCAAGTTCATGAAGTGGAGTCTGGTTTGAGTGTAAGGAGTCACTCTAGCCCAGTCAGAACTACAAAGCCAGTACCTCAGCACAAGCTACCTGTATTTCTTGGAAAGTGGAAGGTGACTCTCGGAGCTACAGCGTGTACACAGTTTGACAGAGTTCCTGTGCGCTGCTCTGGACAGGGTCTGAGAAAGGAAGGAAAGAAGGAAGGTAATCACAGGAGCTGCGACAGTGAGTGTACTGAGAACTGTTCAGTGAGCTCTGGAGAAAAGCTGACATTTTACATCATTGCTACTAGTGCTTATGTTAAGAGCAAGAGTAGGACGAGAGGCACAGTGGAGAAAGATAGAGACAAGTGCATCAGGTACCGGATTACCCGCACTAATTCACCGGACACCGGGGTCCGAAGCGTTGCTAGTGCTTTACGCCTAGTAATAAGAAACACCGGAGGCCTTCCTGGACTTTAAGTCACAGAAGGTAGCCCTAAGCGCTGATACGTAAACGGAGTCAGGTAGAACAAGGACCTTGAGTGGGATGCTACAAAAGTAGGGACTCTGTTCTCACCAACTAGAAGGCTCTACCACAATGTCGGCCGGGCGTTGCAGCTATTGAACAAGCTGGAGATTAACAGAGTTAACTTGACTTCATGCAAGTTTGTACTCACACACATTAAGAGGATAAAGGAGGCCTCTAACCTGCTCAGCGGTTTATCTGAATGTGCATTCTCCACCCCGACCAGCTTCCCGGGACCTGCCTGAAACATCTGCAAGTAAAGGTATGGAAAGAGATTGCCTTGTGTGAGACTGTTTCATTTACTACACCCTTCACCACCATAGACTTCCAGGGACCAGTCTCGCCTGTGGGAGACTTACCATCCAGCTGCCTCATAACATCCCCTAGGAAGATCCATATAGCAGCGCTGGTCAAATTGATCAGAAACCAAAGGTGGCGTCACGAACTATCTATTACTACAATTCCCCTGTAATTATCCCCCATTGCATGACCGTCAGGGCCACGGACCGAGTCCCGCTGCCAGTGACAACTCCCATAGACTTCCATGGGCTCGGTGCCGAGTACCCCATAGCCCTGGTACCACCTCAGTGTGGTGCGCGTCAAAAGCCCCCTGCACAGTGTCAGCCATCAGCTGCTGAGACTGAGCCAGAACTCGTTGTTCCTCATTCAGTTCTGAGACATCTGAGTCAGGTGCTTTACCTGCTCAGAAAGGGCATACATAGGATCCATAACACACACATAGGAGAAAAAAAAAAAAAAAGGTAGCGGTCAGTTATAATATCACGAACACCGTACTGCACTTGCTCACTGAGCCAGTGCGCGTGTCCTGAATAAGACAGACTGCACTCAAAGATACCTGTGGAGCGGGGCAGTAGCGGTGAAGATGCGTGCTTCAGACTAACAGGACCCTAAGCACGTGACTGCCAAGGGGCGGCGCCGGCCACAGGTCTCTCAGAGAAGGCAGTAACAGACAGAGATTGTTTCAGGCCAGAGGACCTTAAGCACGTGACTGCTGGTGGGCGTGGCCTAAGCTCCAGAGAGCTATGAGCAGAAGGAAAACTCCTAGAAGGGTAACTACGGGACAGAGTTACCAAGGGGCATAGACAAAATGGATAGTCAGGATAGCCAGGTCATACACAGAGGGAGCAACGCAGTACAAGTGGAGCAGGCAGAGAATAACCAGAACGTAGCCAAGGGATCAGAAAACCAGAACGGGCAAATACACAGTACCAAGACAGTAGACAAACTCACAATGAAGAGACGGATCGGGTCAAAACCAAACAAGCAACAAGATCAGGCACAAGGCACAGGCACACAGGAGGTCAACTAACTCAGCCGAGGGCAGGAGTATAACTGACACCAGACCTAGGTCAATTGGCAACTAAATAGCCGCCCTCTGTCAGAGAGAGGCTGAAACCATTAACCCCAGTGTGACCAGGACGGGGCAAAGACAAAACCCCGTCCTGGGTCATGACATGGGGTGAGCTGGACCGCTCACCGCTTCAATTTTGAATAAATCCCCAACAGTGTCACCAGCAAAGCACCCCCACACCATCACACCACCTCCTCCATGCTTCACGGTGGGAACCAGGCATGTAGAGTCCATCCGTTCACCTTTTCTGCGTGAAAGGCAGTAATCAAAGCAAAAGGTGGCTACTTTGAAGAACCTAGAATATAAGACATATTTTCAGTTGTTTCACACTTTTTTGTAAAGTGTAATGTATAATTCCACATGTGTTAATTCATAGTTTTGATGCCTTCAGTGTGAATGTACAATTTTCATAGTCATGAAAATACAGAAAAATCTTTGAATGAGAAGGTATGTCCAAACTTTTGGTCTGTACTGTATATGTATGGTATATGTGTGTATCTGAGTATGTATGTACTGTATGGTATATGTGTATGTATTGTAGCGATACTATTGGTCGCTTAGTGAACGGGAGGTATGTATCACAGGGATGGCAGCTCCCTGTGATGTAACCCGGAGTGTTTTCTTTAGTGCACGTAAGCACTAAGGGGTCATTTAGTACACTTGGGTCCGGGTTACGGGCACCACTGAGAGATGGGAGGGTCGGGCTGCCCATATACCTCAGCCCTGGGTAGGGGCACCACCATACCTTTGTATGTGTTTTAAGGACCTGTGGTGATGTCACTACCACATGACTAGTCATGTGATGTTGTTAGCTATGGTTATAGCTATATAAGGTAGGCTATTGCTGAACACATGGGCTGTATGTGAGGAGGTGGAAGCCTCCTGTGTGTGGATTGAGGCCCCAGGACCGAGCCTGAAGTACTGGATATGTGTACTGTGTTTTGCTTTGTGGGTTTATGAAGCAATAAACCCGATGAACGTTTAAAGGAACATGCCTCCTGATTACCTTCCGTCGCAGCTGAGCGATTCAAATCCTTATAGTATGTACAATATATGTGTGTGTGTGTGTGTGTGTATGTACGGTATATGTGTATATATGTATATGTGTGTGTGTGTGTGTGTTTGAATGTATGATATATGTGTATGTATATGTGTGTATGGTATGTGTGTGTTAGTGTGATATATGTATGTTTCTGTGTGTATGTGTGTGTCTATGTACAGTATATGTATGTCTGTGTGTATGTATGTACAGTAATGTGTATCTATATGTGTGTTTATGTATGTACGGCAATGTGCATGTACAGTCATGGCCAAAAGTTTTGAGAATGACACAAATATTATATTTTCACATGATCTGCTGCCCTCTGGTTTTTATGTGTGTTTTGACAGATGTTTTTATCACAGACAGAAATATAATTGCAAACATATGAGTAACAAAAGCTTATATTGACAGTTAGAATGAGTTAATGCAGCAAGTCAATATTTGCAGTGTTGACCCTTCTTCTTCAGGACCTCTGCAATTCTCCCTGGCATGCTCTCAATCAACTTCTGGACCAAATCCTGACTGATAGCAGTCCATTCTTGCACAATCAATGCTTTCATTTTGTCAGAATTTTTAGGTTTTTGTTTGTCCACCCGTCTCTTGATGATTGACTACAAGTTCTCAATGGGTTTAAACGATCTGGGGAGTTTCCAGGCCATGGACCCAAAATCTCTATGTTTTGTTCCCTGAGCCATTTAGTTATCACCTTTGCTTTATGGCAAGGTACTCCATCATGCTGGAAAAGGCATTGTTGATCGCCAAACTGCTCTTGGAGGGTTGGGAGAAGTTGCTCTTGGAGGACATTCTGGTACCATTCTTTATTCATGGCTGTGTTTTTAGGCAAGACTGTGAGAGAGCCGATTCCCTTGGCTGAGAAGCAACCCCACAAATGAATGGTTTCAGGATGCTTAACAGTTGGCATGAGACAAGACTGGTGGTAGTGCTCACCTTGTCTTCTCCGAATGAGGCGTTTTCCTGATGTCCCAAACAATCGAAAAGGGGATTCATCAGAGAAAATAACTTTACCCCAGTCCTCAGCAGTCCACTGCCTGTACCTTTTGCAGAATATCAGTCTGTCCATGATGTTTTTTCTGGAGAGAAGTGGCTTCTTTGCTGCCCTCCTTGAGGCCAGGCCTTGCTCCAAGAGTCTTTGCCTCACAGTGCGTGCAGATGCACTCACACCTGCCTGCTGCCATTCCTGAGCAAGCTCTGCACTGCTGGTAGCCCGATCCCGCAGCTGAAACACTTTTAAGAGACGGTCCTGGCGCTTGCTGGTCTTTCTTGGGCACCCTGGAGCCTTTTTGGCAACAATGGAACCTCTCTCCTTGAAGTTCTAGATGATGCAATAGATTGTTGACTGAGGTGCACTCTTTCTAGCTGTGATACTCTTCCCTGTTAGGACATTTTTGTGCATTGCAATGATGACTGCACATGTTTCTTTAGAGATAACCATGGTTAACAGAAGAGAAACAATGATGCCAAGCACCAGCCTCCTTTTAAAGTGTCCAGTGGTGTCATTCTTACTTAATCATGACAGATTGATCTCCAGCCATGTCCTCATCAACACCCACACCTGTGTTAATGGAGCAATCACTGAAAAGAGGTTAGCTGGTCCTTTTAAGGCACGGCTGCAATGATGTTGAAATGTGTTTTGGGTGATAAAGTTCATTTTCTAGCCAAATATTGACTTTGCAAGTAATTGCTGTTAAGCTGATCACTCTTTATAACATTCTGGAGTATATGCAAATTGCCATTAGAAAAAGTGAAGCAGTAGACTTTGTAAAAATTAATATTTGTGTCATTCTCAAAACTTTTGTCCATTACTGTATATGTGTATGGATGTATAGAATATGTGTGTATGTACGATATATGTGTGTGTATCTGTGTGTATGTGTGTATGTACGGTATATGTATATTTATGTGTGTATGTATGTACGGTATATGTGTATATGTGTGTGTATGTATGAACATATTTGTTTTCAGGTTCATATATGATACTGTAATTGTAAAGAATAGGAGAATCAACCTGGCTCTTTAAAGGGTTATTCACCAAATAACCATGTTATCCCCAATCCATCGAATCTTGGATAATTTGCTGATCACTGGGGATTCGACCACTGGGCCCCCTAGAGGTTCTGAGAACAGGCATCGTCCTGGATGGAGCAAAGTCGTGCATGCTGGGCCTCTGCTCTATTTATTATCTATAGAGCTGCTGAGCGCTGCGCTTGGCTATTCACAATAAATAAAGTAGATAGTGTATCTTCATCCATCCCCTGTAGACTGTGAGCCCTCGCGGGCAGGGTCCTCTCTCCTTCTGTACTTGGGTGTGCCTGTTTTGGTCATGTTTATTGTACTTATCTATACTTGCCCCTTTCACATGTAAAGCGCCATGGAATAAATGGCTCTATAAAAATCTATAATAATAATAATAATACCAAATTATACAGATACCAGACATACAGTGGTGGTTAAAAGTATTGGCACCCCTGCAATTCTGTCAGATAATACTCAGTTTCTTCCTGAAAATGATTGCAAACACAAATTCTTTGGTATTATTATCTTCATTTAGTTTGTCTTCAATGAAAAAACACGAAAAGAATTGACCTAAAGCCAAATTGGATATAATTCCACACAAAACCTAAAAAAGGAGGTGGACAAAAGTATTGGCACTGTTTGTAAAATCATGTGATGCTTCTCTAATTCGTGTAATCACCAGCACCTGTAACTTACCTGTGGCATCTAACAGGTGTTGGCAATAACTAAATCACACTTGCAGCCAGTTAACATGGATTAAAGTTGACTCAACCTCTGTCCTGTGTCCTTGTGTGTACCACATTGTGCATGGAGAAAAGAAAGAAGACCAAAGAACTGTCTGAGAACTGGAGAAACAAATTGTGAGGAAGCATGAGCAATCTCAAGGCTACAAGTCCATCTCCAAAGACCTGAATATTCCTGTGTTTTCCGTGCGCAGTGTCATCAAGAAGTTTAACCCCTCTCTGACATTAGACGTACTATCCCGTCCATAAAACCCGTGCCATTCTGCCCATGGACGGGATAGTACGTCATAGGCGATCAGCTGCGCTCCTGAGGGGAGCGCAGCTAATCGCCGCCGGGTGTCAGCTGATTATCACAGCTGACACCCGTGACTGTGTGTCAGGAGCGGTCACGGACCGCTCCCGGCACATTAACCCCTAGCACACCGCGATCAAACATGATCGCGGTGTACTGGGGGCACAGGGGAGGATCGCGCAGGGTGGGGGCTCCCTGCGCGCCCCCCTGAGACCCTCAGACCAGCGCGATGCGATCGCGCTGTTCTGAGGGCTTCCTCCCTCCCAGGACCCGGATCCAAGATGGCGCCGGGGCCCTGGAGGGAGGCGGCTTCCTCAGTGCCTGCTGAGAGCAGGCACTGAGAAGCCTGCTGCACTGCCTGAGCGATTGCTGGTGTGACAGAGTGCTGTGCACACTGTCACACCAGCGATTTGATAAAATACAGTGATGTCCCACCCTGGGACAAAGTAAAAAAGTTAAAAAAATAAAAATAAACATGTTATAAAAAAAAATCCAAAATAAATAAAAAAAAAAAAAATATTCCCCAATAAATTCATTTCTTCCTGTAAATAAAAAAAACAAAACAATAAAAGTACACATATTTGGTATCGCCGTGTCCGTAACGACCCCCCCTATAAAACTGTCCCACTAGTTAACCCCTTTAGTGAACCCCTTAAAAAAAAAAAAAAAAAAACGAAGCAAAAAATCAATGCTTTATCATCATACCGCCGAACAAAAAGTGGAATAACGCGCGATCAAAAAGACCGATATAAATAAACATAGTACCGCTGAAAACGTCATCTTGTCCCGCAAAAAACGAGCTGCCATACAGCATCATCAGCGAAAAAATAAAAAAGTTATAGCTCGCAGAATAAAGCGATGCAAAAATAATTATTTTTTATATAAAATTGTTTTTATTTTATAAAAGCGCCAAAACATAAAAAAATGATATAAATGATGTATCGCCATAATTGTACTGACCCGAAGAATAAAACTGCTTTATCAATTTTACCACACGCGGAACAATAAAAACGCCTCCCCCAAAAGAAATTCATGAATTGCTGATTTTTGTTCATTCTAACCTCCCAAAAATCGAAATAAAAAGCGATCAAAAAATGTCACCTGCTCAAAAATGGTACAAATAAAAACGTCAACTCGTACCGCAAAAAATAAGACCTCACATGACTCTGTGGGCCAAAATATGCAAAAATTATAGCTCTCAAAATGTGGCGATGCAAAAAACTATTTTTGCAATAAAAAGCGTCTTTTAGCGTGACAGCTGCCAATCATAAAAACCCGCTATAAATAGTAAATCAAACCCCCCTTTATCACCCCCTTAGTTAGGGAAAAATAATAAAATTAAAAAAATGTATTTATTTCCATTTTCCCATTAGGGTTAGGGTTAGGGTTGCGGCTAAAGTTAGGGTTAGGGTTGGCGCTAAAGTTAGGACTAGGGTTAGGGTTGGGATTAGGGGTGTGTTAGGGTTAGGTTTGTTGTTAGGGTTGGGACTAGGGTTAGGGGTGTGTTGGGGTTAGGGTTGGAGTTAGAATTGGGGGGTTTCCGCTGTTTAGGCACATCAGGGGCTCTCCAAATGTGACATGGCGTCTGATCTCAATTCCAGCCAATTCTGCGTTGAAAAAGTCAAACGGTGCTCCTTCACTTCTGAGCTCTGCCATGCGTCCAAACAGTAGTTTATCCCCACATATGGAGTATCAGCGTACTCTGGACCCCAAGAGATATTGTGCAATTTATCCTATTTCTTCTGTTACCCTTGGGAAAATAAAAAACTGGGGGCGAAAATATCATTTTTGTACAAAAAAAATTATTTTTTTTGTTTTTACGGCTGTACATTATAAACATCTGTGAAGCACTTGGGGCTTCATAGCGCTCACCACACACCTAGATAATTCCTTGTGGGGTCTATTTTCCAAAATGGGGTCACTTGTTGGGGATTTCCACTGTTTAGGCGCATCAGGGGTTCTCCAAATGCGACATGATGCCCCCAGACCATTCCATCAAAGTCTGCAATCCAAAACGTCACTACTTCCCTTCCGAGCCCCAACGTGTACCCATACAGTAGTTTTCTCCCACATATTGGGTATCAGCGTACTCAGGACAAATTGGCAACAACTTTTGGGGTCCAATTTCTCCTGTTACCCTTGTAAAAATAAAATATTGGGGCGAAAAAATCATTTTTGCAAAAAAAAAAAAAGATTTTTTATTTTTACGGCTGTGCGTTATAAACTTCTGTGAAGCACTTCGGGGTTCAAAGTGCTCACCACACATCTAGATAAGTTCCTTGTGGGGTCTATTTTCCAAAATGGGGTCACTTGTGGGGGTTTCCACTGTTTAGGCGCATCAGGGGCTCTCCAAATGCGACATGACGCCCCAGACCATTCCATCAAAGTCTGCAATCCAAAACGTCACTACTTCCCTTCGAGCCCCGACGTGCGCCCATACAGTAGTTTTCTCCCACATATTGGGTATCAGCGTACTCAGGACAAATTGGACAACAACTTTTGGGGTCCAATTTCTCCTGTTACCCTTGTAAAATAAAATATTGGGGCGAAAAAATCATTTTTGTAAAAAAAAAAAGATTTTTATTTTTACGGCTGTGCGTTATAAACTTCTGTGAAGCACTTCGGGGTTCAAAGTGCTCACCACACATCTAGATAAGTTCCTTGTGGGGTCTATTTCCAAAATGGGGTCACTTGTGGGGGTTTCCACTGTTTAGGCGCATCAGGGCTCTCCAAATGACATGACGCACCCAGACCATTCCATCAAGTCTGCAATCCAAAACGTCACTACTTCCTTCCGAGCCCGATGTTCCCATACAGTAGTTTTCGCCCACATATGGGTATCAGGTACTCAGGACAAATTGGACAACAACTTTTGGGTTCCATTTCTCTGTTACCCTTGGAAAATAAAAATTGGGGTGAAAAGATCATTTTTGTGGAAAAAATATGATTTTTAAATTTTACGGCTCTACTTATAAACTTGTGTGAAGCACTTGGGGTTCAAATTGCTCATCAAAAATCTAGATAAGTTCCTTAGGGGTCTAGTTCCCAAATGGGGTCATTTGTGGGGGGTTTCCACTGTTTAGGCACATCAGGGGCTCTCCAAATGCAACATGGCATCCAAACTCAATTCCAGCCAATTTTGGTTGGAAAAAGTCAAATGGTGCTCCTTCCATTCCGAGCTCTGCCGTGCGCCCAAACAGTGGTTCCCCCCCACATATGGGGTATCAGCGTACTCAGGACAAATTGTACAACAACTTATGTGGTCCAATTTCTCCTGTTACCCTTGGGAAAATAAAAAATTAGTGACTAAAAGATAATTTTTGTGGGAAAAAAATAGGATTTTTTATTTTCATGCCCGGGCATTATAAACTTGTGTGAAGCACTTGGGGGTTCAAAGTGATCACCAAAGATCTAGATAAGTTCCTTAGGGGTCTAGTTTCCAAAATGGGGTCACTTGTGGGGGGTTTCCACTGTTTAGGCTCATCTGGGGCACTGCAAACGGAACATGACCCCCATTAACGTCTGCATTCCAAAACGTTACTACTTCCTTTCCAAGCCCTGCCGTGCGCCCAAACAGTTTCCCCCCCCCACATATGGGGTATCAGCATACTCAGGACAAATTGGACAACAACTTTTGGGGTCCAATTTCCTTGGGAAAATTCAAAAATTTGGGACTAAAAAATCATTTTTGTGGAAAATTGATTTTTTTTTTTTCACACCCAGGCTTTATAAACTTTTGTGAAACACTTGAGGGTTCAAAGTGCTCACAACAGATCTAGATAAGTACCTTAGGGGTCTAGTTTCCAAAATGGTGTCACTTGTGGGGGGTTTCCACTGTTTAGGCCATCAGGGGCTCTCCAAACGCGACATGGCATCCAATCTAAATTCCAGCCAATTTTAGTTTGAAAAAGTCAAACGTCGCTCCTTCCCTTACGAGCTCTGCCGTGTGCCCAAACAGTGGTTTTCCCCCACATATGGGGTATTGGCGTACTCAGGAGAAATTGCATAACAACCTTATCTGTCCATTTCTCCTTTTACCCTTGTGAAAATAAAAAAAAAGTTTGTAAAAGATAATTTTTGTGGCTAAAAAGTAAAATATTCATTTTTTCCTTCCACGTTGCTTTAGTTACTGTGAAGCACCTGAAGGGTTAATAATCTTCTTGAATGTGGTTTTGAGTACCTTGAGGGTGCAGTTTTTAGAATGGTGTCACTTTTGGGTATTTTCTGCCATATAGACCCCTCAAGTGACTTCAAATGTGAGGTGGTCCCTAAAAAAAATGGCTTTGTAAATTTTGCTGTAAAAATGAGAAATCGCTGGTCAACTTTTAACCCTTATAACTTCCTAACAAAAAAAAATTTTGGTTCCAAAATTGTGCTGATGTAAAGTAGACATGTGGGAAATGTTATTTCTTAACTATTTTGTGTGATATATTTCTCTGTTTTAAGGGAATAAAAATTCAAAGTTTGAAAATTGCAAAATTTTAAAATTTTCGCCATATTTGCGTTTTTTTCAAAAATAAATGCAAGTTATATCGAAGAAATTTTACCACTAACATGAAGTACAATATGTCACAAGAAAACATTCTCAGAATCGCGAAGATCCGTTGAAGCGTTCCAGAGTTATAACCTCATAAAGAGACAGTGGTCAGAATTGTAAAAATTGGCCCGGTCATTAACGTGCAAACCACCCTTGGGGGTGAAGGGGTTAAAGCACATGGCAACTGTGGCTAACCTCCCTAGATGTGGAAGGAAAAGAAAAATTGACGAGAGATTTCAACGCAAGATTGTGCGGATGGTGGATAAAGAACCTCGACTAACATCCAAACAAGTTCAAGCTGCCCTGCAGTCCGAGGGTACAACAGTATCAACCCGTACTATCCGTCGGCGTCTGAATGAAAAGGGACAGTATGGTAGGATAACCAGGAAGACCCCACTTCTTACCCCGAGACATAAAAAAGCCAGGCTGGAGTTTGCCAAAACTTACCTGAGAAAGCCTAAAACATTTTGGAAGAATGTTCTCTGGTCAGATGAGACAAAAGTCGAGGTTTTTGGGAAAACCATCAACATAGAGTGTACAGGAAAAAAAAGAGGCATTCAAAGAAAAGAACACGGTCCCTACAGTCAAACATGGCGGAGGTTACCTGATGTTTTGGGGTTGCTTTGCTGCCTCTGGCACTGGACTGCTTGACCATGTGCATGTGCAATTTTGCAGCATAATGTAGGGCCCAGTGTGAGAAAGCTGGGTCTTCCTCAGAGGTCATGGGTCTTCCAGCAGGACAATAACCCAAAACACACTTCCAAAAGCACTATAAAATGGTTTGAGAGAAAGCACTGGAGACTTCTAAGGTGGCCAGCAATGAGTCCAGACCTGAATCCTATAGAACACCTGTGGAGAGATCTCAAAATGGCAGTTTGGAGAAGGCACCCTTCAAATATCAGGGACCTGGAGCAGTTTGCCAAAGAAGAATGGTCTACAATTCCAGCAGAGCATTGTAAGAAACTCATTGATGGTTACTGGAAGCGGTTGTTCGCAGTTATTTTGGCTAAAGGTTGTGCAACCAAGTATTAGGCTGAGGGTGCCAATACTTTTGTCTGGCCCATTTTTGGAGTTTTGTGTGAAATGCTCAAGGATTTGATTTTTGCTTCATTCTCTTTTGTGTTTTTTCCTTGCAAGCAAATTAAATGAAGATAAAAATAGCAAATAATTTGTGATTGCAATCATTTTCAGGAAGAAACTGAGTATTATCTGACAGAATTGCAGGGGTGCCAATACTTTTGGCCACCACTGTATAATGTAATATAATATATACATGGTTGGGCTCTGCCTAATCCAGTAGGCCCAGACACATTTCTTGCAAAGGGGCCCCAAGCTGTCAGTATCCGCCCCTGGGGCCTGAGATATAGATCGATGGACTGCAGTATTAGGCCGGGATCACACATGCGATGAAAACGTCCGTCGCTCGCATGTGAAATCCCAGCTCTGGCGCCGGCACTCAGGAGTGGAGCGAGCGGCTGCATAGAAATACATGCAGCCGCTCGCTCCACTCCCGAGTGCCGGCGCCAGAGCTGGGATTTCACATGTGAGCGACGGACGTTTTCGTCGCATGTGTGATCCCGGCCTTAGAGCAGATAAGGGTGGTGCCCTTAGTTTAAATTGGGAAGGACCGGTGACAGATTCCCTTTAAAAGCCTGTTCATGGTCATAGTATGACCACACAGGTTTTCAGCCCAATATAAGGGCTCTTTCACAGAAAAAAATAGTACTGTAGATATCAGTGTTCGTGTGTATGTGTGTGTAATACTTGTGGCATATGTGTGGCAACTATGTGCTGCCCGTGTGCCCCATCAGTACCACACGTACTGTTCATGCTGTTCCCAGCTCTCATCATTCTCCCTGCTGACTCTGTATTCAACTGATAACAGCGAGAGCAGGCGACAGCTGATGAGAGTATTCATCAGCTGCCACCTGCACTATAAATAAATAAATTAATTCATTAATTAAAAATTCTCCTGTATTTTTGGTAACCAGCCCAGGGAAAACTGACAGCTGCAGGCTGCAACCCTCAGCTGTCAGCTCCAGCAAGGTTGGCTATCAAGAATAGAGGAGTCCCAGCGCTGTTTTTTAGATTATTTAAATAAATAATTTAAGAAAACGGCATTGGATCCTCCCGTTTTTGACAACCAGCCTTGCTAGAGCAGACAGCTGTGGGCTGGCATTCTCAGGCTGGTAAGGGGCCATGGATATTGCCCTCCCCAGCCTAAAAATAGGAGCCTGTAGTTGCCCAGAAAAGGTACACCAATTTTGGCGCTTTGCCTGACTCTTCCCACACAGAGCACAAAGTTGCTGATTTCTTTACTTACCCCAGCAGGCCACGGGTATCATTAGAAACATTGGTCTTGTAGTAAATCTTGCTTTCCTCCATCTGGTGCTCGGGAACGGGGACAGCATGGGCCTAAGTGATTTCAAATGACAGGGCTGAATTTCAGCCCCAGTCCATACCTGGAGCCCAAGAACAATTCTGCTGCTGTGAATATTGGGAGTATTCTGTAAAAGATTAGCACTTTTACCATCATTGATATTACACAGTACAGATTTAACTATATCTCCATTATTTTACAATATAAACAATCTCATCCATCCCCCCTTCCTCCTACAAAAAAACCTCACACATAAAAACAAAGCCAGATACTATCAATGGAAATTCTGCAGTGTTTCCAGAATATTTTCATTCCTTTTTCTATTGCACTTGTAGCGCAGACACAGGAAACGTCATGTGTCACTTGTCATTACATTTCCCTTTCCCTGTTCCCCAGTCTTAACCTCTACTCTTCCTGTCGGCTTGTTAAGTTTCTGACTTTTGACATGAATGTAGCACAGAATATCTGATGGTTCTCTCTGTTTAACAATGTCTATAAATACAACATACCATTACACATATAAGGTGATGAGAGAAGGTTTGAGGAAAGTTTCTGTTTGTCCTAATTTCACCTCGGATGTTATCTCCTTTTTTGATTTTCTTTGAGACTTATACAAGATGGTTTTGACATTGATCAGATGAATATTTTCTTGAAATGCAGAGAATTCCTTTGATAAATAATTGTTTTGCCCTTTGCTCTGTTTGGAAAACCCATTTTTCTAAATTTAACTTTTTTGGAAGTTTACATAAGTTAATTTGTAAACGTTAATGAAGTTTCCCCCAAAAGATCAGAACAACCCTAAAAAATGCAAATCTCTCCTTAGCTGTAGATGTGTACTAGATGAAGCGACCTCCAAAAATATTGTGTCTAAGGCTAAATTCACTAGTGTTCTGGGAAAGCTCTTTGAATATATGCCAAATGTATCCGCAGAGTTACCTTACACTATCCAAAAGAGTGTCTCTTCAGACTCTGTTGGCCTGGTAGTAGGGATGGTGTGAGTTTATTCTCAAATCCCATTTAATGGGCCATGACAGTTCCATAGCTAATGAATGATGGACTACAGCCTCTTAAATGGCTGTGTTGGTAGCCCTTCTTTTTGATTAACTGACCTGGCACGACATCACAGCATTGAGGATGCTGCCCCAGGCCAACTAATCAAAAGAAGAGCCGTGGACATCAGCAGGTAGGAGGCTGTACTCCCTTTCCCGCCTGATGGACACAGACCTCTGTCGTGGCTGATGGAATGAGATCTGTGAATCAATGCACAAAGAAAATGTATGGAATGCTAAGTAGAATGTTTTTTTCAGTACACAGTGCAGTATAGTTTTTTTTTTTTAAAACTTGGTTAGCTCTGAATATCCATATGTACACCTGACAAAAGATTCAGACATTACGTGAACTCATTATGGGTCTCTTTCTTCCATTCTTTTCTGACTGCTTAATACACCAGCTGCCATCCACCCTCACAGCATGTAGGGTTAGTGTACAGTACAGACCAAAAGTTTGGACACACCTTCTCATTCAATGATTTCTCTGTAGTTTCATGGCTATGAAAATTGTAGAATCACACTGAAGGCATCAAAACTATGAATTAACACATGTGGAATTATACATTACACTTTACAAAAAAGTGTGAAACAACTGAAAAAATGTCATATATTCTAGGTTCTTCAAAATAGCCACCTTTTGCTTTGATTACTCCTTTGCACACAGAAAAGGTGAACGAATGTATTCTACATGACTGGTTCCCACCGTGAAGCATGGAGGAGGTGGTGTGATGGTGTGGGGGTGCTTTGTTGGTGACACTGTTGGGGATTTATTCAAAATCTTGCAGCAGCATGCTATTCCATCCGGTTTGCGTTTAGTTGGACCATCATTTATTTTTCAACAGGACAAGGACCCCAAACACACCTCCAGACTGTGTAAGGGCTATTTGACCAAGAAGGAGAGTGTTGGGGTGCTACGCCAGATGACCTGGCCTCAACAGTCACCAGACCTGAACCCAATCGAGATGGTTTGGGGTGATCTGGACCGCTCACTGCTTAAATTTTGAATAAATCCCCAACAGTATCACCAGCAAAGCACCCCCACACCATCACACCACCTCCTCCATGCTTCACGGTGGGAACCAGGCATGTAGAGTCCATCCGTTCACCTTTTCTGCTTGCAAAGCAGTAATCAAATTAAAAGGTGGCTACTTTGAAGAACCTAGAATATAAGACATATTTTCAGTTGTTTCACACTTTTTTGTAAAGTGTAATGTATAACTCCACATATGTTAATTCATAGTTTTGATGTCTTCAGTGTGATTCTACAATTTTCATAGTCATGAAAATACAGAAAAATCTTTGAATGAGAAGGTGTCCAAACTTTTGGTCTGTACTGTATATCTACACATGACTGCAAAATCCATTGCAAATCCAAATGCAAATTTCCAAAGCTCTCCTGCAACACTTAAAATGGTCTCCATAGATTTTCTATTGAGCTCATCATCTGTCTCAGAGGAGAGCAGCCATCGGGTAGGAATTTCAGTTCCTTCTTTTTAGCTATCAGTGAGGCGTCAGCACCTGGATCCTAATATTCCAAACTTTTTAAATATTCCTATGATATATCAACTTCTGAATTAAATTATAATAAGCTGTGCCTCCTTCTACAAAAAAACAAAACAAAACAAAACATTAGTGACTTCATCACAACGGAGGATCTGTGAGGGTTGTTCTGGATACTACCATGTGCCAAACCACTGGTCCATTTTCCATTTTGTAGATGTCTGGTACTATTCTGCTTCCTAAAATAGCTGTAAGGAAGCTGTTCTGATGAGTTTCCCAAAAAGCTAAGCAAAGAACATAGACACAGCAGTAAGACAGCATGGGGCCACTATTGATAAATAAATGGAATATTTATTCACGGAAATTCTGAATAGTAGTAATTCCAAAATTGCTATTGAACTTGGCTGTTTGAGCGAACCTTAAAGAATATTGCTGAAAGAGTTTATCCACCACAAGCAGTAAATTGCAATCACCCACTTGAAATATTATATTCTTTAGACTTGGTTTCCAAGGAAAGAAGTTTTGTTTGTGTTTGTGATCAGTAGCTATGTAGTAGAAATAGAATAATATGGGCATGTGGGGTCAGAAAATACACTTAAAACGTTGGCTGATATACTGAAAATATTTTCTGACTCCTTATTGAAGTCAATCTATTCTATTATTTCTAAACACTGTTTTTCGGTGATTAGTTTGTATCTCCGTTCATACTGCACCCACACACACAAATGATACACCATTTGAAAGGTAAACTCGCCCCCTTCAGCAAGAAAATAGCCAAACAAACCACACATCCACGATTTGATCACAAAATTCAGTTTAAACATTAATTTTCATAAACCTGCCATAAGGAAAAATGACCTGCAGGTGGCACCACACTACCCCAAAGCACACTACCACAAAGCTGCTTACAGACATCACTAACAAACCCAAACATTTGCCTTGGGGGCTTTCCAGCTTGCAGAACTGCTTGCACAGCCTATTTCAGACAAATTGGAGGATTGCACACTTCACTGCAGGTGAGTTACATATACAAAAACATTTGTAAACATGCAGTGCCTATTGAATTGCACACTTTCTCCGTTCATACTCCACCCACACAAGCAAATGATACACCATTTGAAAAGTCAAATGACCTGCAGCTGGCAGCACACTACCCCACAGCACACTACCACAAAGATGCTTACAGACATCACAAACAAATCCAAACATTTGCCTTTGGGGTATTTCCATTCCAGCTTGCCCAAGTGCTTGCCCAGCCTATTTCAGGCACATTAGAGGATTGCACACTTCACTGCAGGCGAGTCACATATGCAAACAAATTTGTAAACATGCACTGCATTTTAGCTGATTACTTCGCCCCACACACACAAATGATACACCATTTGAAAGGTAAACTTGCCCCCTTCAGCAAGAAAAGAGCCAAACAAGCCACACATTCACGATTTTATCACTAAATACAGTTTAAACATTAATTTTCATAAACCTGCAGAAAGAAACAATGACCGGCAGGTGACACCTCAACCGGAAGACATTTTTGGCCTCTACTTATCAAACCAATTTATTGTATTACCAATCTACATATATAAATACCTGTCTGTGTTCATCATCTCATGAAATACATTTACATTTGACCAGCTTGCTTTTTCTGAAATTGCCTGTGCCCCCGACAATTAATGTGCAAAAATTTTGCATGGGCCAAGCTAGTAATAAATAATAAAGGATTATTATGAATTAATACCCAAGTTCTTGAAATGACTACTTTTACTTATACACTTGTACTTAAAGGGGTTTGCTCTATGGAAAGAAATGACATCAGAAGTCTCACCCCGACTACAATGTTATGCATTTTAAGATATGAATACCCCTTGAAAGGTAGCACTTTATAAGAAAACTAGCTGAAGAGCCCGGCGCTGCCCGGGCATAGTACCTAACTACGGTTAGTTATAACAAATTGTAATGATTATATCTATATACAAGTATTCAGCTTTCTCCCCATTATGTAGATAGGGCCAAAATAGTTTGGCGATTTGGAACGTGTGGGGGTTAAAATTTCCATTCAACACATAGCCTATGATGCTCCTGGGGTTGAGATGTGCGGGCATGCAAAATTTCATGCCCGTAAGTACAACGGTGCAGATTCCTATCCCGGGCCAAAATTATTTGCCGATTTGGAATGCGCGGGGTCAAAATTTCGACTCAAAACCTAGCCTATGACGCTCCCGGGGTCGAGACGTGCGGGTGTGCAAAATTTCATGCCCGTAAATGCAGATTCCTATGCCGGACATACACACAAGCATTCAGCTTTCTCCCCATTATGTAGATAGGGCCAAAATTGTTTGGCGATTTGGAACGTGCGGGGGTTAAAATTTCCATTCAACACATAGCCTATAATGCTCCTGGGGTTGAGATGTGCGGGCATGCAAAATTTCATGCCTGTAAGTACAACGGTGCAGATTCCTATCCCGAGCCAAAATTATTTGCCGATTTGGAATGCGCGGGGTTAAAATTTCTACTCAAAACCTAGCCTATGATGCTCCCGGGGTCGAGACGTGCGGGTGTGCAAAATTTCATGCCCGTAAATGCAGATTCCTATGCCGGACATACACACAAGCATTCAGCTTTCTCCCCATTATGTAGATAGGGCCAAAATTGTTTGGCGATTTGGAACGCGCGGGGTTAAAATTTCGATTCAAAACATAGCCTAGGACTCTTTCGGGGTCGAGACGTGCGGGCGTGCAAAATTTCATGCCCGTAAGTGCGACGGTGCGGATTCCAATCGCGGACAAACATACCCACATACATACACACATACATACATTCAGCTTTATATATTAGATCCAATCACATATTACTTATATTAAGTATGTATTATGGGCAACACATTATCGGAGTGGAGTAAAAAGTTCATGGTACCTCCTAAACTTCAAAACCATGTTACTACGTCAATAGGTTTACAATGCAATTTGTGTGTTTGGCTGACATCGGATAAATTAGATTGTAAGTCCCAGTGGAAAAAGGGAAAATAAGTATATGATACACTGACGATTTTGCACGTTTTCCCACCTACAAAGAATGGAGAGGTCTGTAATTTTTATCATAGGTACACTTCAACTGTGAGAGACAGAAACTAAAAATAAAAAACAGAAAATCACATTGTATGATTTTTACATAATTAATTTGCATTTTATTGCATGAAATAAGTATTTGATCACTTACTAACCAGCTAGAATTCCATCTCTCATAGACCTGAGGTGAAGACACCTTTGGCGGTGACGTTCTCTGCTCACCTCACTGAAACTCAGAGTTGCTACTATTCATGATTGGAAATACAAGTCTTAAAATGTAGACTGTACTTTGATTTGCCACCGATTGCTAAAATGAAGGGGGGTAGAAGTGTTCA
The DNA here is from genome assembly GCA_033576555.1 of Oophaga sylvatica. NCBI lineage: Eukaryota > Metazoa > Chordata > Amphibia > Anura > Dendrobatidae > Oophaga > Oophaga sylvatica. Next base: position 219,883,968 of record JARQOD010000004.1, read on the forward strand.
ATGCCGAGTTTTTCGTTTAGAGGTTTGAAGATAGACTCAGTATCTAGAGAGCTTGTCTTCAGTTTTAGAAGCCAGTAGTGTCCTTTTTGCCTCTTCTTTATAGTGATGGGTTGGGATCTCAGCACATGACCACCACAATCAAAACTTTTGCCACGTCAAGTTTTGTGAAGCTGCAGTTACAGTATACGTAGACGATTCCAACAGTTCTTAGTTATCACAGTTTTTGTCTTCTCAGTAAGCTCCTAGTACAGAAGCGAGATTATGCTCTGTTCATGCTTGCAATATGGAATTTCCAACAAAGTCATGATAAGCCCATTCCAAATCAATGGAAAATAGATCCAATTATGGTTCAATTATAGATAGAAATAATGAGGCTAGTGTGAACAGAACTTTACATCTCTCCCAGAGAATACTAACTACGATGGGGAATTTTGCCACTACTCAATGCAAAGATTTTGTTTTACGTATTAGTTATTTTTCTCTTTGTAGTCCTGCTTATACATATAGATACAGAAACAAGGAAACGTATTATCATTATTTAAAGAAATCAAAGGCCTAATAAAAAAAAATCGCTTGAAAGAGTCTTCCTATTTGTGTCTAGTGTAAAACCTCCTTGCTGAACCTCCTTCAGAAAATGAACAACTCCTCCAAAACTCAAAGAAGGAATATTTCATGTAAATGTTTTCACTTGAAAACTCATTGTTTTTGACCGATTCCACAAACTCTGTGTGCACATACGCTATCTGTATACAGGAATTGGAAATGTAGTTTGATCAGAAAACTACACATATTAGCAATTTGCTGATAGGGTATCTTAGTGCAAGTTCATTTTTTTCCAGCCCTGACCTGCTCATCCAGAGGTCCCAAGAGTAATCCAGAGAAGCCACAGACATTTCCACAATAAGGGAGTACACCAATAACCTTGTTACTTGTCACTATTTATTCATCCAAGCAAAATCTCCCGCAATCCCACCCACATAATGTAAAACAGCTTTAGCCTCTGCTTGCTGGGTGATCTACTCATACCCAAGTCTATTCCTATGCCAGTGAGACATTTTGTACCTTTTCCTTAAATTTCTGTCTCTATGTCTATGTATTTCCATGCCTAAATGCAGAAACATATTAGCGGAGTTGTCTTCTACAGTTATTTATCAGTAGCATGGTTTGATGGTCTTATAAGGTTTGCTTAGTGTAATCGATAAAGATCTGTGTATTTAATGAAGAGAATGTCATTTTTCACAATATTATATTTGTCAATTCTTTTTACATTTTGGAAATATTCCCAAGCACTCTAAAAAAACAAAGAATTTACACTTTACTTCATTATCAATACAAACATTACATGACTTCTATGGATGATAGATCCGCTGACACAGTAGGAATGATAACATACATTTTTTGTAATGTATATTGGATTATAGATTGATTGAGGTGTCATCAAAACTAATAATACATAACACAAGCACCAGACTGAAAAAAAAAAGTATTTAGCCCAAATTAAATGATTCCACTGACTTTAACAGAGTGATACCTTATAGCAAGCAATTCTATTACCAGACTAGTACATAAGTGTAGTGTTTGACACAACTATGTAAAACCAATCAAACGATGTTAGAAATCCAGAAAAGAACATATACTAAAAACAAAATGCAAATATTCTCCACAGTTCAAAATCAACCTCAACTGTCATCCGAAATCTGTTATGGGAGGAGCTGAGATAACACTTCAGGGTGTTCATACTGTCATAATGCACACTGGAAATGAAAAAATTATTCTTTATTGAGCAGATTCACTGAGCAATGCATCTGCACCTCAACATGAGGTCATGTTGATGAAGACGAGGTGTCAGCCCATGTTGACGAAGACGAGGTGTCAGCGCATGTTGATGAAGATGAAGTGTCAGCGCATGTTGATGAAGATGAGGTGTCAGCCCATGTTGATGAAGATGAGGTGTCAGCCCATGTTGATGAAGACGAGGTGTCAGCACATGTTGATGAAGACGAGGTGTCAGCCCATGTTGATGAAGACGAGGTGTCAGCGCATGTTGATGAAGACGAGGTGTCAGCCCATGTTGATGAAGACGAGGTGTCAGCGCATGTTGATGAAGACGAGGTGTCAGCCCATGTTGATGAAGACGACGTGTCAGCGCATGTTGATGAAGACGAGGTGTCAGCCCATGTTGATGAAGACGAGGTGTCAGCCCATATTGATGAAGACGAGGTGTCAGCGCATGTTGATGAAGACGAGGTGTCAGCGCATGTTGATGAAGACGAGGTGTCAGCCCATGTTGATGAAGACGAGGTGTCAGCCCATGTTGATGAAGACGAGGTGTCAGCCCATATTGATGAAGACGAGGTGTCAGCGCATGTTGATGAAGATGAGGTGTCAGCCCATGTTGATGAAGACGAGGTGTCAGCGCATGTTGATGAAGACGAGGTGTCAGCCCATGTTGATGAAGACGAGGTGTCAGCGCATGTTGATGAAGACGAGGTGTCAGCCCATGTAGATGAAGACGACGTGTCAGCCCATGTTGATGAAGACGAGGTGTCAGCCCATGTTGATGAAGACGAGGTGTCAGCCCATATTGATGAAGACGAGGTGTCAGCGCATGTTGATGAAGACGAGGTGTCAGCGCATGTTGATGAAGACGAGGTGTCAGCCCATGTTGATGAAGACGAGGTGTCAGCGCATGTTGATGAAGACAAGGTGTCAGCGCATGTTGATGAAGACGAGGTGTCAGCCCATGTTGACGAAGACGAGGTGTCAGCGCATGTTGATGAAGATGAAGTGTCAGCGCATGTTGATGAAGATGAGGTGTCAGCCCATGTTGATGAAGATGAGGTGTCAGCCCATGTTGATGAAGACGAGGTGTCAGCACATGTTGATGAAGACGAGGTGTCAGCCCATGTTGATGAAGACGAGGTGTCAGCACATGTTGATGAAGACGAGGTGTCAGCCCATGTTGATGAAGACGAGGTGTCAGCGCATGTTGATGAAGACGAGGTGTCAGCCCATGTTGATGAAGACGACGTGTCAGCCCATGTTGATGAAGACGACGTGTCAGCCCATGTTGATGAAGACGAGGTGTCAGCCCATATTGATGAAGACGAGGTGTCAGCGCATGTTGATGAAGACGAGGTGTCAGCGCATGTTGATGAAGACGAGGTGTCAGCCCATGTTGATGAAGACGAGGTGTCAGCCCATGTTGATGAAGACGAGGTGTCAGCCCATATTGATGAAGACGAGGTGTCAGCGCATGTTGATGAAGATGAGGTGTCAGCCCATGTTGATGAAGACGAGGTGTCAGCGCATGTTGATGAAGACGAGGTGTCAGCCCATGTTGATGAAGACGAGGTGTCAGCGCATGTTGATGAAGACGAGGTGTCAGCCCATGTTGATGAAGACGAGGTGTCAGCCCATGTTGATGAAGACGAGGTGTCAGTCCATGTTGATGAAGACGAGGTGTCAGTCCATGTTGAGATGGAATCGCATTGTTCAATGTTCTGGAGCCTGGGGACAGCAGCGGCAAACACCAAGTTTTTTCAGATTATAGGCTATTATATAAAGTTGTGCGCAAAGCATAACATCGAAAGGTGATCAATATTTATTGTGAACCATTTGAGTCCCATGGTAAGATACCAGGAAATACATTTTTTAACTAACTAAATGCACCAGCACACTGCAATTAACAAATACATACATTCTACCAAAGCTGCACACATAAAAAGGTGCGGTACCTAGGTAACATCACAGTTTCTGATTAGAAAAATGTATAATCCATCCATCAATGTCAATATGACCTCATGGCTGGACCCTGCTAAATATGGGAAAGACAAGGGTGCACCACTAGTGTTGAGCGATACTGCTCGATATCTAAAAATATCTAAAAATATCGGATCGGAATGGTATCGCCGATATCACTAAATATCGTCGATATCCGATTCCGATACCGGAAGTCCCATGTAAGTCTATGGGAACAAAATATCGCAACTAAAAAAACACTTTCTTTCATTGTAAACACAAAATATACACACATAGAATACATATATATATATATATACATGTCATTGTGATGTCATTGTGACATATATATATATATATATATACATATATTTATAGTTTATACACTTCTACATAGTAAAATAGACTCTGATTCAATTGCCGGGTAAAGCCGTGACATACCCCATAGAAGTCGACGGGCTCGGTGCCGAGTACCCCCAAAACCTCTGGCTCTGTGCGACTCAACTTGGGCGTCACGAACAGGATTCTGTAGCTCGCTATAAGCGAGTCCTGTGTGCCTGAATTGAACTGGTTTTGTGCTTGAGAATTGCTAAAATCATCAGAGAATGTATTTGCCATTTTTCAGCCATATCTGCGTCACGACGAGGCACTGGTGAAGAAGAAGGGCGTGCTCTTCGTGGGTGTACACTCACTCAGTGGCGCGAAAACGATGGCCGACCACTCTAAATGGTACTGCAATGTAAGATCGTGCCCCACAGCTCTTGAGTTCCGCCTCCTCATCCTCCTCAGTGTGCGGAAACTAACACGAAGGTCCCGCCTCACTACAAAAGAGGGGCCCTTTCCAGATGCTAATGACACATGTGACTTGGCAGAGATGGCTAATGGACACGAGCAGAAGTGTGAAGGGATGGAGCAGTCAGAGCTCTCCCCCCACGGAAGCGACCCGATCGCCACGGAACCACCGTTGGGCACCCGGCCTGGAAACCCTCCTACGCTGCAAGAAGCGGAGGATACCCTAAGAGGCACCGGGAGGAGGTCGCCAGGATGGAAGCCAGCTGGCGTGCCCTAAAACTAAACTTGGAGCGGCGCCAATCCCTCTTACCTGAAGTGTCTGTACCGGAAGGTGAGGCACCCGTTCTAGTAGAGGAGTCCGTGCGGGCATCCCAGCTCTTGCAATGTGATCCGGTTGACGTTGTCGCAGTGGAGGCACCCGTTCCTGCAAAAAACGCTGCACCGGCAGCACCCCAGATCCCGCTGTCTGCCCCCGTCGCTGAGACAGAAGAAGCGACACCCGTCCTCATGGAGGAGGCCGCGCAGGCACCAGAGGTCTACCTGTCTGTACCGGAGCCCTGAATGTCATCTGTTCCAGAGCCGGCTGCTTCCTCCGCAGGTGAGCGCCGCCAGGACTGTCGGGCGCCAGGAGAGCTGCCGCAAACCGGACATCGTAAGCTGCAGTTTGATGGTGGAGACATGGAGATGCTGGTGGAGGAGAATTACAACCGGCGTCAGGAGGAAGAGTGGAGACGTTGGGAGAGAGAAGCCGAGCGACAAAGGGAGCAGGCGAATCCCAGAAGCTTCGCCAACGTCACATCGAGAAGGACCGGGCAGATAAGGACCGGATGAGAAAAGATAAAAGAACCCTGAGGGAGCCGCGGCGTAAGGGTGCAGTACGGAGCTTTAAATTGAAAGCTGGTTGGGGCTTCATCCAGGAGCCTGGACTTTATTTAGAAGTGTTTGTGACCCGGCGGGACGTGGAGACTCACTTCCCAGAAGGACACCCGGGGAGGGACCTGTTGCCAGGAGACTTGGTAACTTACACCCGACACTGGGGTTACAATGGATGGTATGCCCTAAATGTCACCAGGTGCGACCCCTGGTCCCCAGAGTGTCAGGAACCTGTGAGACCCTCGGAGCCTTCAGCCTCCCATATCCAGGCCTCTGCACAAGTGCCCACCCCATGCCGTAAATCTCCCCAGCCTCCCTCAGTGGTCTCCTCAGCAGCCCAGCTATGGACATGCTAATGATAGCTGGCCCGTACCCGGCGCCTGTTAGGCCCCCTGGGGTTCGTTCAGTCCGGGACATAGGGCTCCAGACCCGGAGGGAGATGAAAGAGGTGGCCACACAGACACAGATAGCGGGTCACGACTTGACTGTACAGGCCACACGACGTCATCAGGTCCTGGTGGTCCTTGGTGTCTCGGATGTTTGGCAAGCATCAGAAGAGTACCAGGTGGTACCTGAACACCCCTGCCAAAGAATTATAAATAACCCGGACAGGGTCCCTGTATGTAAATAGTTAAATTGTTGATGTACCCGGACGGGTGAATGTTCATAAAAAAGTTTTTTAATTTAATAAAAAAAACAACACAGTTTTCATTACTTTTATTACAGTCTCATCCTGCGACGCCATCGATCTCCTGTAAAAAAATGAAAAAAAAAAACCAGCAGTATACCACCTGTCCGACGCAGTCCATAGTAACGAGTGTCCCACGACGATCCAGCTCTGCTACATCGCAATGACAGGCAGAGCCTGACATCCCGGCGCAGCACAGCTGATTACCTGCTTCCCCGGCGGTGACGTCATCGGACTGACTGCTTTACGGCCGGGATTACCCAGCAGTCACTGCAGTTATCGCGAAAAACTGCATGTAACCGCCAGGGAGAAGATGATGGCGGCCATCAAGCAGTCCAGGACGTGACCGCCGGAGATCTTCTGCCAGGTAAGTGCCGCTGACTCCTGACAGACCCGACCGACGGACACTCACAGTGACAGTGACAAATCCGATTCCGGTATCCGATATGACGAAAATATCGGTACTCGGAATCGAAAGCCCGATACAGCTAATATCGGCCGATACCCGATATTTGCAGTATCGTATCGCTCAACACTATGCACCACGAATCAGGCCTGAAAAATAGTACAAGGTGCTACATCATGTGGAAAAACAGATAATGAAGTGTGCAAGAGAAAGACACCACATATTGAGAAGCACACCTTAATCTGAATAAAATGTACAAAAGGTTATTTAAGTAACATGAACTACAAATAAAACCATTAAAAAACAACATAGTGTATATAGCTCTGAAACACAACCCCCTAGTGCAACAAAATGCCAAATGTTCAATCCACAGTATATAGTAACTGATGCAAAAAATACATGCAGCAAAAAGGAAGTGATGCAGGTCTATATAATACAGGACAAAAAACTAGAGAAATTAGTGCCAAAATATTGTGTATAAAGTAAGCACCTGATTGGCTTAGATCCAGAACGGGTGAAGAAAATTAAACACCATATTAAGGTCACATGCAATACAGGTAGGTAAGTCAATAAATTGGGTGAATATCCTATATTATAACATTGGCATATAGAACCTCTAGCCTTGATCGCAGAAAATGGTGCAAAATTACCTACATATGAGAAGACAGCTTGTAAGCCACAGTAAATTTCAAAGTTAATAGTAAGTATAGACCATATAATGCCATGATGTATATAGCCAGATCTAAATCCATATGTTCTGCCTGTTGCACAAAACTGCTAGTAAATGAATATGGAGAGTAGTAATAACCTTATAGAGCAGTCAGTCCTAAAAATAAATATGGGAGTGCGATACAGATACAGGTGGACTATCTACTCTGTAAATACAGGAGAGAGTGGTCAGGATACACAAAAATGAAATAAAGGGGGATATATGCCTATAATGGAAAATCTGTCTGGTTCAAAGGACTGAGACCAAGTTAAATTAACGTACAGGTGAATGTACGCCATGGTCAATATACATACATCTATACTAGCGTAACCTATATAAAAAGAGAATGCAACTCAACCAAAAAAGAAACATTCAAAAGTTAAAGAATGGATACTTTATTGGGGATCAAGAGTGTAAATGATGGATGTGCAAATTTCTAAAAACATCATGTGTTTACAAGAAGACATGTAATTCCATACAGACATAGAATGTAGACAGCTATATATTTCCGTAGGGTTCAACATAAATGAAATAGTCTGAAAAGTAAGGCTGTAACATACATCGACAGTGCAGAAATTGATAAAGATTGCTAAACCATATAGTAGCTGTATAGTCTGCACTTACAAGATACATATGCTATGGCTGAATGAGTGGCGTCCACCCCGATGCGCGTTTTGGCAAATGCCTTTGTCATTAGGGCAGCACCAACAAAATGCATCAGCACACTGCAATTAATGAATATATGAATTGCACATAAAATATGAGTCACTAATTAAATTAATAAAAAAATGTATAATCCATCCACCAACGACAATGTGACCTTATGCATGGACCCTAGCCCTCCTGACTCACCTCTCTGTGCCCAATGATCTCATAAATAATAGAGAAGACTATTTTGCATGTTTCTGGTCTCCTAAATGAATTCATTGTAAGAAAAAGAACAGCAAAACTGGAACACATTGAACTTTTTTGAAGAATAAAACAATATCACTTTTATTGGTACAGGCCATAAAACTAAGGTTCTGTTTAAACAGATATAAAATTATATAAAGCATTGATGATAGGTTTCCTCTAAAGCAGAGCAACAGCGTTTCTATCAAGCTGTGCTATTCCAGTATTACAATATAGCACATTCTGCATTTATTGGTATGTGCAGTATGTCAGCCATGAAATCCTCTATACATCTTGGCAGTGAGAAGATTGCTTTTTGTTCTTACTCCTTACAATGTTCACTTTTGGTTGTCCAAGTAAAACATAATTGGAATTTCATTAGAAGCAAAAAAAATATTATTGTTCAATGCCCAATCCTACATTAATATTCCTTTTGTGTAAAGCTGTGAGATTTCATATAGGTAAATTGGTGACAGCAGTATACAAAATCTTCGAAAAAAAAGTCCATAACTTGAGGCAGGAAGAGGGGAAACTATTGGGTGGTATGACTTTTCTAGCACAAGTCTCAGCGAGAGGTTTCTTCTGTGGTCTGCTTGAGAGTTGGGCTAAAAGCTGGCAATACGCCTTGAACCTGTGGTTAAAGATATCTGTATCATATAAATTTATAAACAAGGTTATTTCTGTGTGGGAAGAAGTGGTATTATGCTATGCTCATATGGCATACCCAAGTAAACAAAAGGTATTTTTCACATATATTAGTAGAAATTCACTTTTTAATTGCCAATGGGCCAGAAATGTATTCTTTTTTTATTTTACATAAATAAATAGGTATTTAGGAAACAGAAGAATCTCTACATCTTCCAAAATCAGCAGTTATGCTCTATTCACACTATTCTAATTGCTTTCAACAGGATTGGAGCAGAGACATCTATGCTAGATAAGTCTTTGAATGAATCTTAATGACTTTTGAAGGATTCTATTAACTTTTCCAATTCTGGTATTTTTGTCTGCTGTCAGTATTTTGAAGGAAGCCTGAAAAAATTAATGTAACGAGAGCCTAATGCTTTCGATGAGGGAAAGGAGTCAAGGCTTCTTTGTGAACAGAAGCCATAATGTGAACAAAGCCTTAAATGAACCAGCAAACATCCACTACAAATGCCAGATACAGATGCATCTCACAAAATTAGAATATCATCAAAAAGTTAAAGTGTGAAGTATCCACAATCAGTGATGGTTTGGGGAGATTGTCATCTGCTGGTGTAGGTCCACTGTGTTTTATCAAGACCAAAGTCAGTGCGGCTGTCTACCAGGAAATTTTAGAGCAGTTCATGCTTCCCTCTGCTGACAAACTTTTGGGAGATGGAAATTTCATTCTCCTGCAGGACTTGGCACCTGTCCACACTGCCAAAAGTACCAATACCTGGTTTATAAACAACAGTATCACTGTGCTTGATTGTCCAGCAAACTCGCCTGACCTTAACCCCAGAGAGAATCTATGGGTATTGTCAAGAGGAAGATGAGACATCAGACCCAACAATGCAGACGAGCTGAAGACTACTATCAAAGCAACCTGGGCTTCCATAACACCTCAGCAGTGCCACAGGTTGATCGCCTCCATGCCACGCCGCATTGATGCAGTAATTGATGAAAAAGGAGCCCCAACCAAATATTGAGTGCATTTACTTAAGATACATTTCAGTAGGACAACATTTCAGATTCTAAAATCATTTTTCAAGCTGGGGTTATAAAGTATTCTAATTTACTGAGATAATGACTTTTGGGTTTTCATTGGCTGTAAGCCATAATCATCAACATTAATAGAAATAAACACTTGAATTATATCACTCTGTTTGTAATGACTCTATATAATATATGCATTGGACTTATATAATATATGAGTTTCACTTTTTGTATTGAATAACTGAAATAAATTAACTTTTTGATGATATTCTAATTTTGTGAGATGCACCTGTATGTGCATGATAGACCTATATAGATTCTATAGTGCCATTATATTCCACAGAGCTGTCCGGAGATATTTACCATTAGGCCGGCGTCACACTCACTGTAGAAAAAAACGGACCGTATTGTACGAGCGTAATACGCCAAAATGTTGCCGGCACAATAATCCGTATTTCATCTGTTGTCAGGGTGCGGCTGCGTATTTTGCACATGTAAGCATCCGTATGCAATCCGTACGGCATTTGTATAGCGTTTTTTTCTCGCCGCCTTGCAAAATGGACATTTAACAGTTTTTAGGCCTGAAACTCATTCAAACCATCATCAGCAAGCCTATTTATTGCCTCTGCATCAGGTGGCAGCCCCCAATCTTGCCATTTTGGTGCTGTGCTTGGGTTGGAGGGCTGCTGCTTGGTTGCCAACATGTCTGACACTCTTCAGTTCACCCCAATTGACCGAGTGTTGTACAACTGGGTTTTGTCCCTCCGCTTTGGGCAGCCATACCCAGTGATCGTTGATCCGCGGAGGAGGAGGTGAATGTGGGTGCATCCGCATTTGAGGCAACGCCTCACTAAAGGCCATTTTCACCGCCTTTATGCATCTCTGCGGACTCATCCAGACAAGTTTTTTCTGTTTTGTCGGATGACCATTCCCACATTTATTGTTTTGTTGGAGATTGTGCGCCCTGGGATCACCTACCAGGACACCAGGATGTGCAAAGCTATCTCTGCAGAGGAGCGCCTTCTCCTTACGCTACGGTATGTATTCCTCACCTACATACTGTCTGTTGATGATGTGTTTTCCCACAAGTTTCCCTTTACCCTTATGTCTGTAGCTGAAATATCCTCATAATATATCCCATATATCACCTTGAAGTAGCAGAACAATTATGTGTATGTAAAAATGACAGAAACCTTTGCCTTGTGGTAAATTGAACTTAGGATTGTTTGGAAATGAAATGATGTAACGGTTATATATAGTGCGTTTGTTCTACCTTTGTGCATGTGTAATGATTGATCTCTCTACATTTGGTTACTTGTAGGTTCCTAACTACTGGCATATCCTATGCCACACTCCATCTGGAGTTTTTGATTGGGAGGTGCACCATATCTGGCATTGTGCGTGATACCTGCTCACAACTCTGGGACAGACTTCATCAACTGGTGATCCCTGAGCCAAAGATGGAAGACTGGAAGAAGATTGCCAGGGGATTTGAGGAGCAATGCCAGTTCCCAAATTGTATAGGAGCCCTTGATGGGAAGCACATCCGTGTGCGTAAGCCGCCGAACTCAGGATCCCAGTTCTATAATTATAAACAATATTTTTCTGTTGTGCTGTTGGCTCTGGTTGACAGTAACTACAGGTTTATAATTGTAGACATTGGGGCCTATGGAAGAACTGGAGACTCTAGAGTCTTCAATTCTTCCATTATGGGTCGGCGGCTTCGCAATAACAAGTTGCACCTACCACCAGCACGGCAACTTCCTGGCTCCAATCTAGAACCTGTCCCATATGTTGTAGTTGGGGATAAGACCTTCCAGCTATCAAGGAATGTGATGAGGCCATATCCACGACGACACCTTGACCACCGTCGTCGGATCTTCAACTTGCGCCTATCACGGGCCAGGCGCCTGGTGGAGTGTGCCTTTGGCATTCTGTGTGCAAAATGGCGGGTTCTCCAGTCTGCTATTCAGCTGAGTGAAGCCAACGTCAATGAGGTCATCAAAGCATGTGTTGTTCTACATAATTTCACCAGAATGCATGATTGTGGCCCATCTGATGTTGGTGAAAGTGTGGTGACCAATGGGGATATGCCTACGCCCCATGTCATCCCTTACGTCGTCCACTGTCAGGACTGAAAACCCGTGATATCTTTACCCAATATTTTGTGTCACCTGAAGGTACTACAACATGGCAATATGATGCTATATCTATGCAGTAATGTATTTGTGTGTGTATACATAAATGGTATTTTTCTATGACATAGTATGTGTGTGGTGTTACAGTTCATAGCACATATGTTGGTGATGTAGTAGAACTTACTTATGAAAGAAGACACCAAACTTTCTACAAAAATATATTTTTATATGTGCAAACTCTCACTTGAGTTAGTGAGAACCATATTTTAGTCATATGGTATATGTCATCATTGCACTATACTGTAAGTGTGCATTATTACACAAGTAACAAAATAAGGCATAAAAAAATAACAAACATTTGCATAAATAATAATACATAAGCAAAATAACAAAGTTTCACTATCACTAGTGAGCACCATATCTGACCCATATGGTTGAGTTGTAAGACTAGACTATTGCAATTATGCATTAGCCAACATGTGTTAAAAGGAAATAGAAGAAAATAACAAACATTGGTATAAATTATAAGATATTAAGAAAATAAACTTTCAGGTAGCCCATTTCCCACCATCTCTGTACCATATGCTGTTTGTAGGCATTCAGATTAGTGCAAATATGCTTTACACAACATGTAAAAATAAATATAAAAAAATAACAAACTTTTTTATAACTAATAAGAGATAATGAAAATAACAAACTTTGACTATGCCTACTGAAGAGCATATTGGTACCATATGTTGTTTTGAGGCATTTAGATTAGTGCAAATGTCTTTGACACAACATGAGGCTAAACTAAATATAAAAAAATAACAAACAGCTTTTTAAATCATAATATATAAGTAAAATAAAAAATCACAGCTGGTGGTATGTGAGTGGTGGGGTTGGCGGGTGCCCAGCGTTTCTGGGTGGTTGGCTATGATGAGAACCTTGACCATCACCCTGTTGGGGTGGATTTTCTGGACCCTGAGCTAACATCTGCCCATGGTCAGGTTGGTGTGTGGGCACATTGCCATACAGATAAGGGAGATTATATTCCTGTATAAGATGGTACCCCCGAGACTCATACCCCCCAATATGACCATGTTGTGCACATCCAGGTTGGAACCAGCCTCCAACACTGGATCTGTACAAGTGGCCATATTGGGAAGTGGGATTATAACCAGCCATTTGACCCTGTTGTTGCCAAGGTTGGTTTTGTGGGGGAATGGGTTGAGGTGTAGGCGCCCGTGCAGGAGGATCATCAGATCCTAATTGAGCATGCACATTTTGGGGGGAGGTAAGGCAAAATTACGGGGTGAGAGCTGCCACCTCTCAAGGAATTCAAACACCTCATATGGGGTATTGGGGGGTGTGCATGTGTCAATTAGGATGTGAATTGATCCTCGCACACGGAGCCTGATCTCACGGGGTAGGGGGTGAAGGTAGCGGGCAAGGCTACGTGCAGAGGCCTCCTCACCCTCATCCACAGCTGCCCTTGAAAGGTAATTGAGTACCCCAGTGTCCACATGCCTACATGTGTCTGAGCCTGTTATGTCTCGCCATGTTCTCCCACGGCGGGATATTGCAGCAGGCTGGGGGGAGACCCCCAGAGGTACAGTGGGGCTGCTGCTGTTTCCGGCTTCATCATCAATGGCGGATGCTGCTGCAGCTGGTGCCTCTGGTACAGGTAGAGGAGGAGGTGGTTGCTGAGGTCCTTGATGGGAGGGTCACAAAATGGACCAGCCACCTCTTCACCTCCCCCAACCGGGTCAATAATGGCCTCTGAGTCGGAGCCTGTCTCCCTCTCAGTGAGGTTGGACTGAGTTCTGTTAGGAAATTAAATGGGATTAGAAGATGTTGGAGAGGTGACACTAAACTGCATATGTGTTATGTGGTGTGATGTATGTACTTACGGTCTGAGATCCAGAATAGGAGCCAGAAAAGCAAGGCTGTCAAAATATACGTATTTTCTTTTGGTGGGGGCTGCAGACCCGCTCCTGGGCCTCTGCTGCCGTTCCCACCGGTACTGATCACGGATGCTTCTCCATCTTCTCATAACATTATCCACTGCAATGTGACATATAATGTAAGAAATCACCTAGCTGCACAATGCCAAATTGTTCTACATACACGTCATATAGTCAGGGGGGCCTAGTCGGATGTGACTATCCTAACATTTTGGCACTTAAAAAACAAAACAAAAAGAAAAAACAAAATAAAGTTCAGCTCGCCAGTTTAACATCCCAGGGATTGGAGAACGGAACTGTGTGGCCCAGCTATGTAAGGCACACATAAAATCCAGGAGAGTGCACAGGAAGGTAATCGCAACGCTTGATATGCATTCACTGCCACTCACTCTTTCAGACACACCCATCTGAGGTATAAGAGGGAGTGACACGTAGCTGAAGTGGGGAGTCAGTCAACCTAGGAGGGAGAGTAGTGGAATCATGGGCGTACCCAGAATCAAAACTAGGGGGGGGCAAGCCATGGTCGTTCAGGTTGTAAAATATAAGAACAAAAAATGTACCTTATAGATGACGTCGTCTCTGGAGTCATTCTCCTTTTCTTCATCTTGTCCAGACCCTATGATGAGTTTTCTCATCCACAGTCGTCTCTGCAGACCTCCATTTTCTCCGCTCTTCTGCACCAACTCTCCACACGATGCCCTTAAAGACAGAAGAGTCATTATAATGCTCCTGAATAAAAATATCTGCAATATACTGTCGCCTCACACTATTCCCCTCCCTCCTCACGCTGTCTCCTCATATATTTACCCCCTCACTCTATTCTGCCTGCTCACACATACCCCTGACTCCCCATACTGTGTCTGCACACATCCCATCACCCTCACTCCCCATACTGTGTCCACACACATTCACCCGTTCACTCCCCATACTGTCTGCAACCATCCCCCATACTGTTTCCTCATACATACATGCTCTTCAGTACCCTCAAATCCCCCACACATTAAATCCCCCATCCCCACTTCAAATCCCCCCACACACATTAAGTACCCCATCTACACTCCAAATCCCCCCACATACATTAAGTACCCCCCCATCCACACTCCAAATCCCCACACTTAAAATAACCCCCCATCCCCACTCCAAATCCCCCCACGCATAAAATAACCCCCCCATCCCCACTCCAATCCCCCACTCATAAAAGAACCCCCCATCCCCACTCCAAATCCCCCCACGCATAAAATAACCCCCCCATCCCCACTCCAATCCCCCACTCATAAAAGAACCCCCCATCCCCACTCCAATCCCCCACTCATAAAAGAACCCCCCATCCCCACTCCAAATCCCCCCCACACATAAAATAACCCCTATCCCCACTCCAAATCCCCCCACTCATAAAGTAACCCCCCATCCCCACTCTAAAATCCCCCCCCATACACTCACACTCACACATGTCCCCCGTTAATCTTCGGTGGTTCTTCAGCTCCATTACACGTCTGGAGCACTTACCACCAACCGCTGCCTCACTGCCTGTGTCTTCGCCTCTGAAGAGCCAGAGTGTGACGTCAGCAGCGTGATCATGTGACCTGATCATGCTGCTGGCGCTTCATGGATGCGGAAGTGCCTGCGGCGGCGGTCAGGGCACAGGGCACTGCAGAGGAGCAAGATGTGAGTGAGTGTGTGTAGCTCAGCTGTATGCTAGCGTCTCTGACTCTGACACCTGGCTGGAGCCTGGAGTGAGTCAGATGCTAGCACACTGTGACTGCACAGCGATGCGCAGCAGCAGCACTTTCTCTGAGCCGGCTGTCAGTTTGACAGCCGGCGCTCAGAGAACGGGAGAGGGGGCGGCAGAATGCAGCTACAGGCCTCATCTTGGCACGGCGCGCCCCTGCTCCTAGGGGGGGCAACGCCCCCCCCCCTGCCCCACGGTGGGTACGCCCATGAGTGGAATCTGTTTTCCTGTCTTCGGACAGATCAGTTCAGTGTCAGTCCAGTCGGGACTTAGAGGATACTGAGGGCTGCTCAGCGAGCCCTAGAGAAAGCTGACCTCACCATTGAAAGCTACAAGTGCTTATGTTAAGAGCGGGAAGCAGGGTGAAGGGCGCAGTGGAGAAGACAGAGAAGTGCCACAGGTATTGGATTACCTGCACTAAATTGCCGGACACCGGGGTCCGAGGCGTTGCTAATGTTTCAAGCATAGTAACAAGAAAACCGGAGGCATCTGGACTACAGGTCGCAGAGTGCAGCCCAAAGTGTCAATACGTAACCGGAGTCAGGGAGAACGGGGACTTTGAGTCAAGCGCAGACAAAAGTAAGGACTTAGTTCTCACCACTTAGAAGGCTCCACCACAATGTTGGCCGGGCATTACAGCTATTGAGAAAGCTGGAGAGTTCAGAGTTAACTTCGCTTCAGGCAAGTTGGACTCACATACATATTGAAGTAAAGGAGGCCTCTAACCTGCTCAGCGGTTACCCGAATGTGCACTCTCCACCACAACCAGCTCCCCGGGATTTTGCTGAAACACCTTCAAGTAAAAGGTATGAAAAGAAGCTGCATTGTGTGTGACTGAATTCTTATCTACACCCTGCATCATCACCATAGACTTCCAGGGACCAGTCTCACATGTGGGAGACTTACCACCCAGCTGCCCCATAACATCCCCTGTGAAGACCCTTATAGCAGCGCTGGTACAATTGACCAGAAACCACAGGTGGCGTCACAAACTATTCCAAATCCCCTGTAAATATCCCCCATCGCTTGACTGCCAGGGCCACGGACCGAGTCCCGCTGCCAGTGACATCTCCCATAGAAATCTATGGGCTCGGCTCCGAGTACCCATTAGCCCTGGTAACCACAATTGTGGTGCGAGTCATCTAAAAACTTGGCGTCACGAACAGGATGCGAAGCTTGCAATTGTGAGTCCTGTGTGCCTATATTGACT
Organism: Oophaga sylvatica; assembly: GCA_033576555.1. Taxonomy (NCBI): domain Eukaryota; kingdom Metazoa; phylum Chordata; class Amphibia; order Anura; family Dendrobatidae; genus Oophaga; species Oophaga sylvatica. The sequence continues at coordinate 219,900,771 of JARQOD010000004.1, forward strand.
GTTTGCTGTGTTTGGCGCCATAATACCGCCATTTTACCGCCATATTGGCGCCCTGAGGCGCTGGTGAAGAAGGTGGGCGTGCATTCGTGGGCGTGTACCCCCCTGAGGCGCGAAAGTTATGGCCGCCCTCTCCAAATGCTACTATAATGTGCGGTCCTGCCCCACTGCTAAAGAAATCTGCTTCCTCTTCATCCTCTATGCAAAGAGGAGGAGACGCAAATCCCGCCTCCACGGAAGAGACCGGACTGTTCCTGATGGAAACTACAGTCTGGCCTGGGACGAGATGGCGGAAGGACAGGAGAATCTGTGCAGAGGACCGGAGGCATACAAGTCCTGCTTACCGGAAGATTCCCTACCTGTGCCGGAGCTGTCCCCAGATCGGGACACTAACCCCGCTATACTGGAGCTGCAGAAGGAGAACGCAGAGCTTAAAAGAATGATCCAGCGTCATGCAGACTTGCAGGAGACGGAGAGACGCTGGCGTGCCCAGACACCGCGGCTGCTGTGGGACGCAGTGTTCTCTCCCACAGACATCACCCCATCACTGGAATATCCGAAGTCCCTGCTGAAGAAGGCTAAAGAGAGACTGGAGGCTGCCCCCAAAAGTGCTGTACCTGATCCCACCGATGCGGAGGTGGAGGAGAAGGAGGCTGAGGAGGTCCTGCCCGGTCCGGAGTGCCAGCCAGGCCAGGAGGCCACAGTGGAGTACGGTTCCCCGGTAAGATCACCGGAGGGGTCCCAGCCATCGTTACCGGAAGTCGACTGGGATGAGATGGAGCGTCTGGACGACGTGACTTACGACCTCCAAACCGGAAATGCCTGGCAGCACTGCGAGAAAGTGAGACAGCAGCAGGAAGAAGAGCGAAACATACAGCGGTCCCGGCAACGACAGCATGAGGAGTTCATCGCTGATAAGGAAACCGTCCGCCGAGATAAAGGTACCCGACGGGAACCGCGGCGGCAGGGGTGCGTCACCGAGTTTCAGCTCCGCAAGGGCTGGGGCTTTATCCGCGAGCCGGGCCTCTATTAGGGGGTCTTTGTGAGCCGCCGGGACGTGGAGTCCCACCTGCCCATCGGTCATCCTGGGAGGGACCTGATAAATGGGGACATAGTGAGTTACAACCCGTCACTGGGGTTTTAAAGGGGTGGTATGCCCTGAACGTCTCCATCGTCAGTGACCCCGTCCCCGACGCCGGTACCATACACAATACCGAGGCATCCCAGTCCCAGGCTCTCACCTCACCAGGCCGTGCCCCTGCATCGCCCCCTGCATACTCATCGCAATCGGCGACCTACTCTGCATCGCAATCTGCGACCCACTTTGCATCGCCCCCTGCTACAATCTCAGCAACGCAACTAGCATCACAGGTTACTGTGGCCCCTACAGCGACGCCATCAGCGTCTTACAGAAAAGAAGTACCCGTTGGGTCCATCGTTAAAATGAGGACTGTGGCCACTCAAACGCTAATAGCAGGTCACGACATATTTGTAATGCGTTCAAAAGAACACCGCGTCATTCCAGCCCCAGGAGTGGAAGACGTTATCGAAATTAGCAAGAAAAGTGAAGACCGGTAGGACCCAGACAGGGGTTTACCGTATCCAAGAATTGTAAAAAGTTGATAAAAGAAGATTTGCCAATTTGCACTTTATTGCTGTGTATGATGATGTTTTACATATTGAGTAGAATACCCGGCTGGGTACAAAGGTAGAGGATTTGAAAAGTTAAAAAGTAAATGTGTAGTTTGCATAGTTGCATAGAATACCCCGGTTGGGTAAAGTGAAATTGAAGAATTGAGGAATACTTGAAATTTATATATATTTATGTGTCTTTACCCTCATGGACTGAGAGGCTGTGGACTGTGCCAGCCCAAGAACTTGCTTTGTAAATAGTTACGCTTCGGTGCATTATCTTGGTTTTACATGAAACCACTACTATCTATCTACCTCTGAAAAAAACCCGTATGGTGGGCCTAGAGTGAGGTCTGCAGTCAGAAGTCCTGCAGCCCACCCAGGACCCACGTGGGAGGTTTTTGGTGCGGGTCCTCCACAAGTGTCTTGTATTATGGAAATGTTTTGATACTTTGATACTTTTGTATTTTTCTAATGTACAAATTGTAACGTTCAAGAAGTCTTACCTCCCGGATGGGAAGAGTTAAAAATGTTTATGTTTAATGCAAAACAAAAATGTTTTCTTTTTCTCTTTTACAGCCCGGGAGTGCTGTGTTTAACCAAGGGGGGATGTGTGGCCCAGCTATGTAAGGCACACATAAAATCCAGGAGAGTGCACAGGAAGGTAATCGCAACGCTTGATATGCATTCACTGCCACTCACTCTTTCAGACACACCCATCTGAGGTATAAGAGGGAGTGACACGTAGCTGAAGTGGGGGAGTCAGTCAACCTAGGAGGGAGAGTAGTGGAATCTGTTTTCCTGTCTTCGGACAGATCAGTTCAGTGTCAGTCCAGTCGGGACTTAGAGGATACTGAGGGCTGCTCAGCGAGCCCTAGAGAAAGCTGACCTCACCATTGAAAGCTACAAGTGCTTATGTTAAGAGCAGGAAGCAGGGCGAAGGGCGCAGTGGAGAAGACAGAGAAGTGCCACAGGTATTGGATTACCTGCACTAAATTGCCGGACACCGGGGTCCGAGGCGTTGCTAATGTTTCAAGCATAGTAACAAGAAAACCGGAGGCATCTGGACTACAGGTCGCAGAGTGCAGCCCAAAGTGTCAATACGTAACCGGAGTCAGGGAGAACGGGGACTTTGAGTCAAGCGCAGACAAAAGTAAGGACTTAGTTCTCACCACTTAGAAGGCTCCACCACAATGTTGGCCGGGCATTACAGCTATTGAGAAAGCTGGAGAGTTCAGAGTTAACTTCGCTTCAGGCAAGTTGGACTCACATACATATTGAAGTAAAGGAGGCCTCTAACCTGCTCAGCGGTTACCCGAATGTGCACTCTCCACCCCAACCAGCTCCCCGGGATTTTGCTGAAACACCTTCAAGTAAAAGGTATGAAAAGAAGCTGCATTGTGTGTGACTGAATTCTTATCTACACCCTGCATCATCACCATAGACTTCCATGGACCAGTCTCACCTGTGGGAGACTTACCACCCAGCTGCCCCATAACATCCCCTGTGAAGACCCTTATAGCAGCGCTGGTACAATTGACCAGAAACCACAGGTGGCGTCACAAACTATTCCAAATCCCCTGTAAATATCCCCCATCGCTTGACTGCCAGGGCCACGGACCGAGTCCCGCTGCCAGTGACATCTCCCATAGAAATCTATGGGCTCGGCTCTGAGTACCCCATAGCCCTGGTAACCACAATTGTGGTGCGAGTCAGAACCGTTGTGTCAGACGTATAACATGGCAAAATGAAGAAAAAAATCCAGCTCCACTATAAAGTGAAAAAGTAGATCTTCCGCAAGCATAGAGGATAAAAGTATCAGCATAGATAGCAGCAAACAAATGCGTTATCAACGCGTTTCTGGTGTCGCAGCACCTTAGTCATGACTAAGATCTACTTTTTCACTTTATCGTGGAGCTGGATTTTTTTCTTCAAAAAGAAAAAACACCTATTTTAGGGAAAATCATCGCTATAACTACGTTCTGACCGTGAAGAAATTTGCTAATAAATCAAGTAACTTACTGATTCGCTGCTGCTCCTCGCGTGGGCTGTCCCCAAAGTGGGGAAACATCTGCCCACAGATGCGCCTCCATGCCGCCTCTTTTCTTGCGCGGTCTGCATAATGTGCATCTCGTTGGTCCCAAATTTCGGGCCTCTCCTGCACCAACACAATCAACATCTCGACATTGATGAGCGTTGACATCATGGTCGATTCCGTGGAGGCGTTCTTCCGGGATGTCTGGTGCTCTTTTTGAGCTAATTTGCATGTGTCAGCTTCCTGATGCATGTGTTGCACCATTTCCTGTGAGCTGCAGAAGTCTTGCGTATTTCTCGCAAGTAACACGTCTGGTCCGTGTGTAATCTGTTGTTTTCTCGCACCCATAGACTTTCATTGGCATACAACGGGCGTAATACGCTGACAATCGCAGCATGCAGCGAGGGTCTCGCACCGTAACATACGCCTGAAAAAATACGCATGATCAGAGCTGCCCCATAGAGAAACATTGGTCAGAGTGTAATGCGTGGTTTTCACGCCTCTCACTCGTCCGTATTCCTCCTTAGAGTTCATACTCACTGGCGACGAAAACGTCCGTCGCTCGCATGTAAAATCCCAGCTCTGGCACCAGCACTCGGGAGTGGAGCGAATGGCTGCATAGAACTACATGCAGCCGCACACTCCACTCCCGAGTGTCGGGGCCAGAGCTGGGATTTCACATGCGAGCATCGGACGATTTCCACGCATGTGAGTATGAGCCCTTAGGGTATGTTTCCACGGTCAGGAAACAGTCAGGATTAGCTGTGTGTTTGACGCTGTGCGTTGGCGCAGCGTCAAACACGCAGCGTCCAGATGTTACAGCATAGTGGAGGGGATTTCAAGAAATCCCGTCTCCACTATGCGTAAAAACACGCAGGCGGCAGACCTGCGTTAGGGTATGTTTCCACGGTCAGGAAACAGTCAGGATTAGCTGCGTGTTTGACGCTGTGCGTTGGCGCAGCGTCAAACACGCAGCGTTCAGATGTTACAGCATAGTGGAGGGGATTTCAAGAAATCCCGTCTCCACTATGCGTAAAAACACGCAGGCGGCAGACCTGCGTTAACGGACATGCGGCGCGTCTTTTCAGACCTCAGCATGTCCTAGTCCCTTGCGGCGACGCTGCGGCGACGCAACGTAAAGTTACCATAGACTATCATTAGATGCGGTAAAACCGCATCTGAATGATAGTCACATGCGTAGAAACTGCGTTATGCTGGTTACTACGCATGTCAACTAATTAGCATAACAAGAGTTCCTGTGTCACTTGCGGAAGTGCGTGACATAGGAACTTCCGGAGAAACAGAGGCAGAGGTTAGTCAGTGTCGTGTCGTGTCCTGTCTTTTTTTGTAAGTTACCCCTATGCCCTCTGCCCTGAGGTGTTTACAGATTCCCCGACACTCACGTGCACTGGATCCCTCGCGGCCAGCTGATCGTACAGCTGACCCGGCAACTACCCGGTCCCTGGCGCTTCTCGCGATAACCGTGGCCGTGACTGCCGGGGACTGGGTAATCTCGGCCAGCTATACTCGCGAGAAGCTGAGAGAAGTCCAGATGCCGTGACCGTCGGGGAATCTCCATCGGTAAGCAGCTCTGCTGCATGTGGATGTCAGGCTCAGCCTGGCATCCAGATGTAGCAGAGCTGGACTCGTCGTGGGACACTCGTGATTTTGGACTGCGTCGGACAGGGAGTATTTGTGTTGGTTTGTTATTTTTGTTTTTTTACAGGAGATCGATGGCGTCGCAAGATGAGCGTGGAATAAAATTAATGAAAACTGTGTTGTGTTTTATTTAATTAAAATACTTTTTTCTGGCTGTGTCTTTTTTAAAAATTTACAAACTTTATGATTAATAATGGATCGGTGTCTTATTGACGCCTCTCCATCATTAACCGGGCTTATTGTCACCGATCAATCAAAGGTGACATTAACCCCTTATTACCCCGCTTGCCACCGCTACAGGGCAAGTGGGAAGAGCCGGGTAAAGTGCCACAATTGGCGCATCTTTTGATGCGCCATTTGTGGGGCTGCTGATGCCTGGTATTTTTAGGCTGTTGAGGGCCAAAATCCATGGGCCTTGACAGTCTTTTAATACCAGGCCGCAGCAGTCTGCATTTTACTTGGCTGGTTAACAAAAATAGGGGACCCCCACGCCATTTTTTTTTCGAGGGGATCCCCTATTTTTGTTAACCAGCCAAGCTAAGCAGACTGATGTGGCCTGGTATTATCAGGCTTGCAAGGTCCATAGATATTGGATCCTTACCAGCCTGAAAAACCAGGCCTCAGTAGTCTGCTTCATCTGGCTGGTTATCAAAAATAGGGGGGAACCCACGCCATTTTTTTTTCAAGGGGATCCTCTATTTTTGGTAACCAGCCAAGCTAAGCAGACTGCTGTGGCCTGGTATTATCAGGCTTGCAAGGTCCATGGATATTGGCTCCTTAACAGCCTGAAAAAGCAGCCCTCAGTAGTGTGCTTTATCAGGCTGTTTAAAAAAATAGGGTGGGAACACACGCCGCTTTAAGGCCCCGTCTCACATAGCGACACACATGTGCGATCCCAACAACGATCAGGATCGCTGGTGTGTCGCTACATGATCGCTGCTGAGCTGCCAAACAGGCAGCGATCAGGACAGCGACACTGCGGGTAACGTCGCCTAGTTACCCGCAGTGTACATTGGATACCAGCTCGCTGATGCAGGGAGCTGGTAACCAAGCTACACGTAGGGTTTCCAGTCGCTGCGCTGTGCCTGGAAACCCGACGTGTACCTTGGTTACCATTTCCCCTGCAGCAGCACGCTGGTATCCAATGTACACGTTGGGTTTCCAGGCACAGACCCGCACTTGGAAACACGATGTGCACCTTGGTTAAAGGGAATCTGTCACCCCAAAAATGTCATATCAAGTAAAGATATGGCTGAATAGAGCGTCCCATAACTAAGCTAACGGTGGGTATCATATATCATGATACCCCCGTTTTCATAGCAAAATACCTTTGTAAAGTTGGTGATTGTAGGTGTCAATCACTGCAGTCAGGTCAGGAGGGCAGCGGTTTTCATGTCCTCCCCCGCCCCCGCTCCTCGTCATCTGTTGCGTATCGCCGTCTGTGAATACCACAGATGGCGTTAGGTTCCCACAATTGCGCAATTCAAAATACTGCCCGGCGCATGTGCAGTATGCTTTGCCCAGCAGTGGGCAAAGCATAAAATGACTACAGCGCATGCGCTAGTCTTTCCTTGCCCCGGAAATTACTGCTTGCCTTGGACGACTTCCGTGGCAAGGAAAGACTAGCGCATGCCATTTCACAGCAGGGGCCTGATCGCTGGTACGTGTCAGACATAGCGAGATCGCTGTTTTGCAGCGATCTCGCTAGCGATCTGGCTATGTGAGACGGGGCCCTTATTTAATGCTAATCTCTCACCTCCTTTTGCTATATAAGGTAGCCACCGCCATTACGTGCTTATCTACAGTATTCTATAATGCTGTACATAAGCCCCTCTTGTAACCTGAAAGATTATAAAATTTATATTTTACTCACCGGGGGGGCAATGCCCTCCGGTCCCATGTGCGTCACAGCTCGGGCTCTGGCGCTTCCCATCTAGCGATGACGTCCTCCTCCTTGCTTATGCCGTGGCTCCTGTTGCAGGCGTACTTTATTAGCCCTGTTGAGGGCACAGCTAACTACTGCAGTTCACAGGCACCGGGAATGGTTAGAGAGAAGGACGTCATTGCATGAACATGGTAGGCACTGACATCAAACCTACGACACCCATCGGACCGGACCCTCGGGTGGGTATATTCTAACTATATTTCATTATCATTCATGTTACATCCGTGGCTTATCTATAGCATTACAGAATATTGTAGATAAGCACGTAATGGCGGTGGCTGCAGCTTATGTGCGGAAAATGGTGTGACAGAGTCCCTTTAACAGATTACACTGTGTCCACCGCTACTGCTGGGGTACTCTGACAACATTTCTAGAAAGTCAAGAGCCACCCGCATTTATGTGGTTTCCTCCTGTGTGGTTGACTGGATAAAAATGAAAGGCGTGGGCTGCTCATGCGCAGATGGAGATCTCGTTACCAAGATCTCCAGGAGATATCAGCGCCAGGCACCACTGAACCACCAAACAGCATCAGCGGCGCACTACACATCAGACACCACTCATCCCACCCTCCTGCCTCCTCCACCAGCGCCTCTGGGACACCGCTCCCGCACCCACCCCCCCACAGCAATAATACCCATGTATTTAAAGAAGCGCCAACTTCTTCTAAAACTAATATTTTAACAATACTTTTTCTATAATAAACTTGTGGTGCGTGTTATATGAGGAAAATTATAGGTAATTCCTTACCCAAAATGATTTTGTGTTTTATTCCAATTTTGTAATTACAGTTGTTTGCAGAAAAAATAAAAAGTTTGCTGAGCCAAACCAAGATGTCATATGAAAGGATGTCCATTAATGTGCAGCGACTGATATTGCTGGTAATGTAATTTAATGTCAATATATTTTAAGTATTTTTAAATTAAAATTTTGAGCAACATGTTTGTTTATTTGGAAACCTTAGAATGATCACTTTAAACATAGATCAATATTTTATAAGCCATTATTACATATTAAATAACACTTGAAGTTTGTTAACTGTAGGTTCATAACAGACCCGTTTTGTGGGATCCGGCAAGTGAAGATTACCACAACCGACTCCTACGGGATGATGCCTGGGAGAAAGTGCTTGAAGAGCTATATCCTGAAGTTCAAGGAATGGCAGACCAAAAAAGAAAGGAAATATGTACGTAAAATGTGTGCATACAGGAAAAGCAACATGTCAAGGAAAAACGATTAACCAATTTTTTGTTCCTAATCAATTCTCAGTGAAAGATTTGAAAACCAGATGGCGATCTGTACGAGATCGGTTTAAAAAAAATGCACAAGACCAGGAGAAAAGTGGTTCTTCGCCAAAACCAAAAAGTGCCCTTATTATAACGACCTCCAGTTTCTGCTCAACACACGGGAGCTCCGAAGGTAATATATATATAAAATATTCTTTAATATAATTTATTTTTCCCATTTTATTCACGCTCCACATTCTATGACGCACTCCAATTTTAGAGGACACAAATAGGCAAAAAATGTTTGCTAGGTACATTCTTGTGCTTCCATGGGTGCTATTTATTAACATGGCTGGTGTCTGCAGTGAATCGAGGTCCCAGGGTCGGTGGCGTAGGAGGCCTGAGTGTAGCGTTGCTGCAGGCCGCTGGCTTACCTGAGGGGGTATTCCAATGTGCGGCATGTTGATCCTGTGATGCGAGTTTGTCTGCGTTTTAATGATGTTGTCTTGGCCCGTGATGCGGGCTTCTCCCTTGATGCTGGTGTCCGCGTTGCTGTGGGGAGGCAGTTACCGCCATTTTGTGAAAGGGGCTAAGAGCCACCCTCACTTCCTTGGTTTCCTGTGCGGTGTACTCCATGAAGATATTCGAGTGGGGCGGCGCTTGCACAGATGGCAATGTTTGTCCTATTGTCTCTTTAATGTCAACTTAATGATGTTTCAAAATTTGTATTTGTACAGGACAGAAGGAAACATTGCAGCACCACCCTATGAAGAAGACACACTAGAACACAGCTCAGCTACTGAAGAATGCGCTGTTGACATCTTGCGAAGATGTGCCAGATCGTCAGCAGATCCGTCTGAAAGTCTGACGCCATCTTCAACGAACATGCACAGAACATAAATGTGAGGCCTATACAACGTAGGCAACAAGTTCGCCGCCGTCAAGTACGTAGTGAAAATGTAAATGCAAACCAGGAAGCCGTTGTGGTTACACAAAAAAGCAATGCGCTTCTAAATAACATGGAGTCCACAGATAACTGGACTACTTTGGAGCGTCAGTAGCGGCAGGGATTAGAAAAGTACCGCCTGAAAACCAATGGTCATGTGCCTCGTTGTGTGTAATGTGTTGTCTCTGTTCCAAAACAACCACATGTCACCTCAATGGAACGGAAATTGGTCAAGCTATAGAATCTATAGCACAACGCAACTCTGAAATTAACAGAAGGCAACATTCTCAAAATGTGTATCCATCTCAGTCTCCCTCTTTCCATTCACCATATGCTTCCTCTTTCCCATCTCAACAGTCTTCCTCTTTCCTTTGCCCCATCTTCCTCTTTCCCATCTCAACAGTCTTCCTCTTTCCATTTACCCCATGCTTCCTCTTTACCATCTCAACCTTCTTCCTCTTTTCCACCTTCACATTCTTCATCTTTCCTTGCTCCCCATTCTTCTGCTTACGTGCTCCTCACAATTCAGGTAATCAGAGTTCTTTGCTCCAAACATCACAATTGAGTTCTATTAACTACCCCTTGCCAACTGCCTCCATTTCGCAACCCGCCTTAATGGGCAACGTTGCTACTCTTCTGATTACCCGATCCTCCATTACCCCTACTGTTTGTGAAGCCTCAACTCCCACTTACCATACTTAAACTAAAGTTGACATAAAATTTACAATGTTTGTTAGTATTTGTTTATTTTTTTTTTTTTATGGACTGACCAAAATGTTTGTTCCAATGTCTATAGAAAAAAAACATTTTTGATCAAAGAAAAATTGCAGCTAAGGCAGAAAAACATACTAAAAATATCTTACAACACTGTATGGTTGACTGGATCAAACGAGTTACATGTATACCCTAGTATTTTTAACAAGAACATTTTGGCCAAACAGTATAGGTAACATTAATGTTGATACTCCGTTAACATGAATAGCATCTCCATTTAATGGGTCAGGATGGTTGGCCTGTGTGATGCGATTTGCATGAGTCTGTCACATGAACACATGGCCTTGCTGCCGGACCTCCAATCAGACACTGCGACTGCATGTATTTCTATGCAGCTGCACGCTCTTTGGTCCGTGTGCTGGCAGGAGTAGCGTGTCGTCATGTCACAGACTCGTCAGAGATTATTGCATCACACACGCAACCGTCCTCACCCATTACATGCCTATGCTATTAACAATGTTACCGGAGTATCAACATTCATGTTTCCTATACTGTTTTCCCAACAGTTTTTTGTTAACAGCTCATGTTAGACATATAACCCGAGTTTGATCCAGTCACCCATATACATGTGTTTTAATATGCAACTGTATGCTCGTTAAGCCTTCATGTGTCTGGCCTCACCATGTGTTGTACAGCCAATTGTGTGCAACCTTTTTTACATTTGTACTGACACATGTCTTTTGACTTGGTTGACTTTTGACATTTTGTATGACTTTTGACATTTTGTATGGTTTTGCTGGTATTGCACCTTTTCTCTGTGCTGTTTAATAAAGTTTAGACCTGATTTTGTATAACAAAAGACAACCATTTTCTCATCTATGACTTTTTGGATTGGCTGTTGTTTTTTGTGCGGGTCATGATTAATGTTGCCACCCTTTCATTTAGTATGCAGCTGTGTCTTTTGATATTACAAAGTAATTGTATTGGTTGTCAAATTAATAGCGTTGTTAATAAAATAATTGTTAATTGATTTGTTTCATTGTTTAATTTTTATGAAATACATTTGATGGAAAAATAGTAATGTAGGGTACAGATTATTACCATAAACAGGACAAAATGCCCCTCAACAGTGTTAGTTATTATTAAGTGAGTAATGTTTGTCACAACTTCATAATGTAGCCAGAGCCTCACTTGTATGTGCAATGCTAGAAAATGGCAGGAGTCTCGCGTATCAACACCGTTTGCTGACAACGGCACTCGGGACCATAACGTGCGTGTGCATAGAAATACATGCAAACGCACACTGCAGGCCCATTGCAGGCGGCAGTGCCGGGTGTTGATGCAAGCGACTCGTGCGAGTTTCTCGCCTCACACGCTATAGTAAAACTGTCCTTAACTGTTGTGCTTTGAGATTGCAATTACTGACTTTAGAATTTTGTATCACATTTTTTCTTCATTAAATGCTTACCAAAATTCTAACCAAAACAACATGTCTTTGAAAAGGACACAAATGTATTTATTTTTTTTAAGGGTACTTTTTTTTGGACATATCTTACTACTAACACCCACCCTATTACAAAAAACATATATATATATATATGTAGGAGAGAGTCATAGTACGGTCAAACTTTTATAAAGTTGAAAATGAAAACAAAACAACTATTTGTGTTTCCAACATTTATTTTTACCTAATGTAACAGGAAAATGATAATGTAAAAAAGTAAACAAACAATTGGAACATTGTTCTTTTTGTTCATGAATAATCAGTGATGTCCATGACTGTGGAGTTGTAAAGCCAAAAGTCTGACTCCTCAATTAGCATGACACATACTGCAACAACAACTCCAAATATCCAAAACTGCTCACCGACTCCGACTACATGACTCCGAATACGACAACAGAGCCCTCGTGATGTCTCCTGTCAAGTAGATGTTTGCTGTTGAGGCTGCGCATCACCAACACAGGAGTATTGCCATGGCACGGCACCTTCGGAAGTCATGAAATAATCAGCAAAGGTTTCTCTAACACGCAAACCGCTCATGTTGGTACGTGTAGGAACCCAGTTGATTGCTGTATCAAAAGTTTTATACAGTGTCTCCACATCTACTTCAGGACTGTGGTCCCTACCATAATTGTGAAGAACACAGCAAGCTTTTACTACAGAATCAACTGTCCTAATATCCAACTGTATGGCGGTGTTTAAGATCCTCCACTGACTAACCATGATTCCAAAGGTGCATTCCACAACTCTTCGTGCCCGGCTCAGCCTAAAGTTAAAAATCCTCTTCTGGGAATTCAGTCCCCTTCGTGGATATGGGCGCAGCAGGTTTGTCATAAGGGGAAAAGCCTCACCCGATACCATGACAAAAGGGACTGGATGTGTGGTCCCTGGAAGAGGTTGAGGGGCTGGGAGCGTCTTGCCATCTAGGAGAATTTGCAGTCCAATCTGAGAAGTTCTCAACACCCGGGAGTCCCCCGTTCTGCCATAGGCACCAACATCGATGGCCACAAACTTGTAATGTGCATCAGCCACCGCCATCAGGATCACCGAGAAATATTTTTTATAATTGTAGAAGACAGATCGGACCGCGGTGGCTGAATCACTCTTACATGCTTTCCATCAACTGCACCTATGCAGTTCGGGAAGTTGGCAACAGTTTGAAAGCCTGCTGCGACCTGACGCCAAGTCTCCTCGGTTGGGGAAGGCATCACTATGGGCTGCAATTTCTGCCAGATAACATCGCATGTGCTTCTAACAATTTTAGAAATGGTTGCCTTTCCAACTCTAAATTGAAGATGCAGGGATGCAAAGCTCTCTTCTGTGGCCAAAAATCTGGAAAAAAAAAAAAGGAAAATTAGTAAACAGAAAGATAAGCGATTGTTATCGTCGGCAAGGTGGTATTAGTACGGCTTTTAATTGGAAAAAGAATTATGGAGCAATGCTGACATCACCTTACCGCTGCTAACAATCCCTGGGGGCATTGTTTTGTGTACTGGAATGGTGAGACAACATTTCTGAAAAAGAATATGTTATATATATATATATATATATATATATATATTTTACCACAAGGTGATGAGCAGCCTTTCCTCAGCACAGATAGCCTGCCTCATCACGGTATCTTGAAGGGTTAAATGTGGACGAAGAATTTCTAACAAATCATCAAAGGAATTGATGTGAAGGCGGCAAAAAGAAAAAAACTTTTCTGGATATCTGCATATAAGGATAGCAAATAAGAAAAAATTAACACATTATAATTGTGAACCAAAAAAAAAACAAGATAAACAAACCTGCGCAAATCACGGTAAAGATTCACAAAGTGACCCTTTTGGTGACGCTCCACAAGGAGGGGGTGAACCCAGAAGCGGTGCCTTCTTCTTGGTCGTTGCTAGGAAAAAGACAATCAAAGAAATATGCTCACAGTAAAAAGTGAAAAAAAAAATTAGTACAATACTAGGGGATAGTACATCCGATGGTACTAACCACGATTTGATGTGTGCTGCGGCGGTGACCCCACATCTAAGGCGGGACATGTCATATGACATGTGGGCGCAATTGGCGCAAGTGTAATTGCGATACAGTGGCGCCTATTAAGTAGTTACATGCCGCTGTCACACTTTGAAAGTGTAAGCAGCCGCCGGTCAGCAAATACACGCACCGCTGACCACTGTCACATGATAGAGGGTCATCGGTGCCTCGGAATAAAAACCAGAGGTCTCCTCTCTTGTCCGCGCTGATAGCAATGCTGTAATTCAGCTACATATAGATGATATGAGCATCACCCCTATGTAGCAGAGGCGATTTAGCTATGGCAGCTTGTATCCTCCCTGGGAGGCTATTGAAGCATGCCAAAAGATAAGTAATTTATTATGTGCAAAATATGGGAAAAAATAAAATGCATAAGGCCCTGGTTAATAAATAAAATTAATTAAGGGGTTAATAGATACTTACTGTTTGTAGCATTATCAGCCTCATAATGAGAATTATCAAGTACATAATTCGCTTCCTTTGGATTGGCAGTAGAATTGGACCCATTGCAGCAAAATAGGTATTGGCAAACAGGAAATAATACTTTTTTTTTTCCTTCCCAGAAGGCAACTTTCAATGAGCTTTATTTCAAGTGACAAGAAAAACGCAGGACATAAAAAACGCATCAAAAACGCATGCGGAAAAAACGCATCAAAAACGCATGTAAAAAACGCATCAAAAACGCAGGTGACCGGCCAGTGACCTCAGATGCATATTTTGTGCAGAATTTACTGACCTAAAATCCTGAGCAAATACTGAGCAAATCCTGACCGTGGAAACATACCCTGAGTGTGACCGGCCTTAGGCTAAGTGCACGAATCAGGATTAATTGCGATTTTTTTCGCGGTTTATCCGCGGTCTTTCCGCGGTTAATAACGGCGATTAAAAACGCAAGCATTAAGCATCCTAATACATGATTATTCCGCATGTTTTGGCCATGCTGCGCGTTTTTTTCGCGAAAAAAACGCTTTGCGGAAAATAGCAATGTTCATTAATTTTGCGAATGTAAGCGGTTCATGTGCGGTGAGGTACCCGGTCTGGAGGGAGGAGACATACCTCAGGCCCTGGGTCCTATCCCTGGTAAAACAATAATTAAAACAAAAAAATGATTATTCTCACCTTCGGACCCCGCAGCCTTCCCCCGGGGCCCCGCAGCCTTCCCGCCTTCAGCGACTGTCCGGCAACTTCGGTCCCAAGAGTCCTTTGCGAGAAATCACCAGATGGCATAGCGTCTTCTGAAATGCTACGTCATCGGTGTGATTGTCGCAAAGCATCCTTAGGACCGGATGTGACGCGGAGCTGTCGCTGAGGTGGGAAGGCTGCGGGGCCGCGGGAAGGCTGCGGGCCGCGGAAAGGTGAGAAGTATCATTATTTATTATTTTTTTTTATTATTTTATACATTAGATCTTTTACTATTTATGACATAGGCGGCATCAATAGTAAAAAGTTGGTCACACTTGTCAAACACTATGTTTGATCGTTGTGACCAACACTCAGGTCAGAATTTTCCAAGCGATGCTACAGATCGCTAGGAAAACGCTAGCATTCTGCAAGCTAATTACGCTTGCAAAACGCTATTATTTGCTGGGAATCAGCATAGAAAAAACGTGCGTATTTCTGCGGGAGAAAATCGGGATTGCCGCGGAAATTTTCCGCGGCAATCCGCAACGTGTGAACTTAGCTTATAGTCTGTCCTGAACGGAGCTCACAACCTAATCATCTATGTCAACACACACTGTGCAATTTTATAGGAACATCAAGATATTCTAATTAGTTTGCTGTTATGAAATTTAATAACCAAGGAAAGAAAATATGCTTCTAATTCATTAAGAACATATAATGCGAAAATGATTAAAGCAACACAAACGAGACAGAGACACTGATGATCATACTGTGCATGTGCTTGCATGTACCATATGTGTGTTTTGGAAGGTGAGCAATCATGGAATTTCAGAGTACATGTGTGCAAGGAAAGCGCTATCACAGGTGATCAAAAAAGTATGATCTATATAATTAAATAAAATAAGTGCTGGAATGAATGTACATGAACCTACATAATAAATACATTTAGCTGATAAAGTTAAATGTGCAAATTATTCCAAGACGCTATATATAATAATATTATTTGTAGTAAAGTAATATTAATACATACTCAAGGAATGAATTTAGATTTCATGACAGTTATCTCTACCTACCACAGGACCCAAACAAGCTTTCACACTGCTTTCATCAGGTCTTATGAAATTTGTGGAGAAACCTCAGTATCCAGAGGATGCTAGAGGAAACCAATGCAAAAATGGGAAAAACAAACAATATCAATACAGGTAAGATTTGAATTCAGGACCCTAGGCAACAGCGAGAACTTCTCAGCTATTACGTACTGCATACATTAAAGGGGTTGTCCACCTTTGGAGAAAATTATTTTTTACTTACTAAAATACATGTAATTAGGGTTAAAAAAAACATTTTTGCAATTGGATTTGTTTAAAAATTTGGCACCATTTGCATCCTATATTATTCCTATTGTATTACACTGTCTACTGCTGGCTGTAGAATGAGTTAACGGTGGCGGCCACATTTATCTTTATTTTATCAGATGTGTTGGGGACATGATTTTGTGGCACTTACTATCATACAGGTAGGACAGGTTCTCCTCCTGCTCCGTGCAGTGCGGCTTTTCTCACTGATTGCACAAGCTCTCCATTCTATAAAATGGCTGCTGGTGGAGGAGATTGTGGAGTGGAGACAGCTTGCATATTTAATTGAAGATTAGATGTCATTTTTAATAATTTCATTCATTTCCTCTCTGACCTTACAAACCTAGTTTTTAGTAACTCAGACAAAGTCTTCAATTTAATAAAGACCCACACTGACCTCTGAATATCTCATTTTTTCCCTCTTCCTTAATGTCTGTACCCATCTGGTTTGCATTTATGATTCTTATGAGTCATTTCATTTTGATACAAGCACCATGCTATAGAAAAACCTCTGCAAATATTTTACCATTTTAAATCAAACACTACACGGAGCATTACCCAAGGCAGCCTGAAATTGCAGTGGGAAACCACCATTATACTTTGTTGTCTAAATTGCTCTGAATCAGTTTTCAGAACTGCTGGGTTATTTAATTTTTTTTTTTTTTTTTATATATTTTTTTAGTGGTAAATTTTACAATGCCCTGTCTATGATAATGAGAAAACCAAAGTGGAAATTTGGTATACCAAAATAACACATGTAGTTTTCACATGGCACCATATAAATATAAATTGCATATATAAGAAAACAAATATTTATCTATTGTGTATATGAATCATACCTAACTGTTCATTACTGAAACCCATACGTATAAAACAAAAACATGGCTCATAAGATTGACAACAAAGGTTAGGAGTCACTGAGGCAATGCTGTGTGACTGAATCTTGTAGAGCTGGATACTGAGTGACTGTAGTTCATTATTATGGTGACAAAGTTACTCTGCGTAGCACCATATGGTGCCATGGTGCCGTAGGTACTTTGCATACCACCATATGGTGCCATTCGTAGGTGTATCTAAGCTTTCTGGCACCTGGGGCAAGAATTCTGTTTGGCGACCCCCCAAGCACATATGCGATTTGCACACTTAGTCATCGGGCGATGAGCTGCTCTCCCTAATTCAATGTTCAGTGAAAAACTGAGAGAAGCAGGAAGAGAAGCTCGTTGTCCGCAAGTATGACAATCGCATGTGAGTGAAGCAGCCATGTGATGACTGCTGGAACCAGCAAGCATAGCTGAATCCTGACAGTGAGTATATTACACTCTGTTAGGATTGCCTGCAGTGCTTCATTTTATAATTAAAGGGTGTGTCTAGGTTTGAAATGAAAATCTGCGGTTACTATAGGTGAGTGCAGGTTTCTGAATTCTCACAGTGCATGCATTGCACAATTTTAGGATTCTCCCTTGCACAAGTATTTGATTTGGATACTTCTGGCCACATTCCGACTAGACTTGCCTGACCTCGCTCAATTCATTTTCATTGAGTGAGGCCACACATGTCTAGTCAGCATGTGACCACATGTATGCAAATCACCGGCACCAGAGAATCCTGACAGCGTGCAGTGCGCACTGTGAGAATTCATAAGTCTTGGACTTAGAATCATCACAACCTGGACAACCTTTTAATGCTCCTAACATAAATTCTCTTTCTTTTCTTCTTCATATTGTCCAGACTCCAAGAGTTTTCTCATCCACAGCCGTCTCTGCAGACTTCCATCTTCTCCAATCTTGTGCAGCACATCCCCACATGATGCCCTTAAAGATAGCAGTGTCATTATAATGCTCCCAAATAAAAATATTTGCTCTACGCTGAGCTGAAGGGCAGAGTTATAGGTCCTTAACATAAATTTATAGTGGATGAAGTTTTCTGGTGTGCGAGTTTACCTCCATAGGCGTTCAACACTCCTAGAGCATTGCAGGAGAAATTGAGTTTGCCAGGTGATCCATGGCTGTTTTACTCTGTGTTTTGAGGTTCTGAGGGTGAGGGACGCTACTTGGTCCAGAGTGCTTCTGAGAGTGTAATTATAGGTCAGGACAGGAAAGAGAGGAGATTGGAGACAGTGATGAGTGTAGGGAGTCTTTAAGTGAATGAGGGTTAACGGCTTGTAAATTTCTGCAAGCGTGGTAGGTAGGAGTGTGCTTGGGCGGGCAAGGATTTGTGAGTGTAAAGGAGAGGATATTGTGGTCAGAGAGTGGAAGAGGTGAGTTTTCTAGGTAGGAGATTGAACAGAGTCGGACAAAGTCCAGATCCAGGGTGTTAACGTCTTTGTGTGTTTCTGAGGTAGAGAGCTTTGAGAGGCCAAGAAAAGTGATTAGTTAGGAGCAGGGATGCAGATGGGGAAGTGGGATTGTTAGGGTATGTGCACACGTTGCGGATTTTGATCCGTTTCCGCAGCATTTTTGAATGCACGGAATTGCCTCAAATCCGCAGTGCACACAATATAAATCTATGTGAAATTTGAAAACGCTGTGCACACACTGCGGAAAAATGCACAGAATCGCAGTGTTTTATTTTCCGCAGCATGTCAATTTTTTTCCAATCCGCAGCAAAACCGCAGATGTTAAAAGATCTGCGGTTTTGCTGCAGATTAGGTTGTCAAAAATGCTGCAGAGGGAAGTGATGTCAAGTGTGTGGATGGAGTGTGTGTGCAGGAAGGAAATTACCATCTTGGAGCCAAAATTGAGGGCTATCATCACATGGGGATGGATGTCGGGCGTCTGATTGACCTGGTATGTATGTGTGTGTATGTCTGCCTGTCTGTGTGTGTCAGTCCGTCTGTCTCTGTGTGCGTCTGTCTGTGTGCATCTGTGTGTCCCCATGTGATGATAGTGTGACATAATTGTACTCTGTCGTCGTATGGGACTGCTGCTCCCATCCAGTTATTATGATTGGAGAGTAGTCCGATTGTCCGGCGACTGAGTACATGTCATGGTCTGCTGAGTTTCTGGGATTCTGGGAGGCTTCTTATAGCCTCATTGTGGGGCCATTCCCTGTCGCTTATACTCTGACCCTTGGCCGAGTGTGTTTGACCCTGTTGTGCCTGTGCCAGTGCTTTGTGCCTGTGCTACATTATGTCTGTCTGGTTCTGATTTGGCTGCGACCCTGTTACAAGTTTTGCCTGCCCCTTTTGTACTGTGCTGCCCTCTCTGTGTATGACCCTTGGCTACGTCCTGACTACCCTCTGCCTGCTTCTTTTGTACTGTGCTGCCCTCTCTGTGTATGACCCCTTGGCTACCTCCTGACTACCCTCTGCCTGCTTCTCTTGTACTGTGCTGCCCTCTCTGTGTATGACCCCTTGGCTACGTCCTGACTATCCATTCAGTCTATGCCCCTTGGTAACTTTGTCCTGTAGTTACCCTTCTAGGAGTTTTCTTTCAGCTCCTAGCTCTCCGGAGCTTAGGCCACGCCCCCAGCAGTCAGGTGCTTCAGGTCCTATCTGGCCTGAACCAATCTCTCTCTGCTTCCTCTGAGAGGCCTGTTGCCGGCTCCTCCCCTTGGCAGTCACGTGCTTCAGGTCCTGTTTGTCTGAAGCACGCATCTTCACTGCTGCTGCCACACTCTGCAGGTATCTTTGGGCACAGTTTGTTTTACTCGTTTGCCAGAGTTTAGCTGCTCCGTGCTGTTACTTTATGGCACTAGAGCTGCGTGAGAATTTTCCCATGCAGCTGTGCCATAAAGCGAGAGTACCGGCGTCAATGAACTCTGTTAAACTCTCGCGCATGCGCAGTGACACACCGCAGGAGCAAGCTCCTGTCAGTGTGTTGCTGGAGCTGTGGAGAGCAGTCACATCTCCTGATGTGACTGTTCTTCATGGCTGATCGTCGTGGGACACTCGATATTAATGGACTGCGTCGCAACATGGAGTATACAATTGGTTTGTTATTTTTTTTGTCTAGGAGAACGAGGGCTTCGGTTGAATAGCAGTACAATAAAATTTGGTCAAAAAGTTTGTTTATTTATTTCATTAAAATACTTTTATGTAATGTCTGTGTGTTTTATTTCCCCTTTGATACTTTAGGATTAATAATGGATAGGTATCTTAACCTATTATTAACCTGGCTTAATGTCACCTTACAATAGCAAGGTGACATTAACCCCTTATTACCCCATATGCCACTGCTACACGGCAGTGGGAAGAGAGAGGCTAGGCGCCGGAATTGGCACATCTTACAGATGCGCCATTTCTGGTGTGGCTGCGGGCTGTTATTTGTAGCCAGGGGGGCCAATATCCATGGCCCCTTCCCAGGCTTTGAATATCAGTCTGCAGCTATCTGCGAAGCCTTTCTGGCTATAAAATATAGGGGGACCCCATGTCCTTTTCTTTGGGGTCCTCCTATTTTAATAGCCAGTAAAGGTTATGCAGACAGCTGTGGGCTGATATTTATGGTCTAGGAAGGGGCCATGGATATTAACCCCTTCCCAGGCTATAATTAGCTGCTCCCAGTTGCAGGCTTTCCCTCTCTGGCGCATAAAATTGTGCGGGAGGCCACGCAATTTGTTTTTCAGAACCCCTTTTGTTAACCCCATAAAAAAAGGTTGTAAAAAATTTAAAAACCTGCAATTAAATAGTCAACCAAAAAAACCCTTGCATCAGCCTATTAATTAGCACAAAATAATAAAGTAAATTTTTGGAATTTTTTTTTCCATTTTTACTTTAGTATTAGGGTTGGGGCTAGGGTTGGAATTAGGGTTAGGGTTGTGATTAGGGTTAGGGATTGGATTAGGGTTAGGGTTGGGTTTAGGGTTGGAATTAGGGTTAGGGTTTGGATTAGGGTTAGAGTTTGGGTTAGGGTTGGGATTAGGGTTAGAGATTGGATTAGGGCTGGGGTTAGAGTTTGGATTAGGGTTAATGTTTGGGTTAGGGTTAGGGTTGGGATTAGGGTTAGGGATTGGATTAGGGTTAAGGGTGTTTTGCAGATTTGGGTTATGGTTAGGCCTGGGGTTAGGATAGAGGTTAGATATAAATATATATCAAATATAATTTTTTTTCTTTTTTAAAATTATATTTGGGTGTTGGATATCGTATCTAATGACATTATTGTATACATTGTTGGTACATGATTTTTCTGTGATCTGGGACCCCGCTGATGAGTCGTACAAGGACAAATTTTTTAGAGACATATGTTGGCCAAAAATTTTTTGACAGCTATATCCCGAATGGGATTCCTGCACAAATTCAAGGCAGTTGCAAATTGGTAATTGTAACGTTATTTACCAATTAACATTATACTTTTTAAAAAATGAAGTAAGATTGATAATATTGTGGTTTTTGTTTTTATAGAGAAAGATATTAAACAGAGGTGGCGGTCGGTGAGGGACAGGTTCAATAAATTTCTCACTGCCTGTCAAAAGAGTGGCTCCTCTCCCACGAGGAAAATTTTTCCTTTTTTTGAGGAGTTGCAATTTCTTCTCACAAGCAGGACATTGCAGAGGTAAGTTTTTCCCAAAAAATAGTTAAATCTGTAATTAACGCTATATGTAGCGTCTATATTTCCACATTGCGTAATACAGCACAATTGGCTGCGTATTGAACGCTGCGTACAGCAGCAGCGTTCAATCCGCCGCGTCCAGATGGTACAGCATAGTGGAGGGAATTTTATGAAATCCTATGTCCAAAGATGCAGGTGGCAGACCTACGTCACCAGACATGCGGTGTGTCTTTCTAGACCACACCATGTCTATTTATCTTGCGTTGGCGCTCTGTTTCCGCAAGATAACTAGCACAGTTTATTGATAGCATGTGGTGATTACATGCGTTATCCCCACGCAAACAAAAAAGGGGGCAGCGCTTTGGGCGGAGCGGGCTTTTGCTGCGTCCAAAGTGTTGCTCCTACGCAGCGTGGAAACTTACCCTAATGAATAATTGTTTTATTTTTTTCCCACAGCACTGAAGGGAACATTTGTCCTCCTGGGCTTCCTGATGAAGATGACTCTGAAGACGGAGCAGGAACTTCTTCTGGAGCTGGTGCCACATGTTCTCCTTTTGGTGCAACAGCTTCTGCTGGTGCCACATCTTCAGCAGCTGCTGGCACATCTGCTTCAGCAGCTGTTGGAGCATCAGTTTCAGCAGAAGCTGATGTCACAGACAGGAGAGAAAGAGCTGCCTATCCGGTGGCAGGAGAGCTGAGCAAAAAAAAATATAAAACCAAAAAATGATGACAAAACTGTTAAAATCACAAATGATATTCTGGAGTTGATAAAAAAAAATCAACTGCAGAGGATCATTTTAATTTTTTTGTCTTGACTATTGCAATACACCTATGATATTAAAAAACCAATGCAAAGCACCAAAAAACGAATCATGACCGACTCATAAAAATATCAAAATGCTTTATTAATGATAATGACGCAATAATATATAATACATGAAACCAGCATAAAAGATCCAGTGAACACCACAAAAAGGAAAGGTGGGTCACCTGGACTAATAGGAGTAAAATGTATATATGACCAATAGTGATGAAAAAATATATATACATATATCTTTATATAAATAAAACCGGGAATAGCCATAATAAATGACATTATCATAAATTGGACATCACGGACCAAGTGTACATGTAAAGTTACCAATAAATGCCCAAGTAATCAAAAATAATCAAAACATGTCCCAGAAAAAAGTCATATACTTTACCTACTGTGGTAACAGTAGTCCAGGCACCCACCACACCCGACGCGCGTTTCGCATTGAAATGCTTCTTCCAGGGAAGCATTTCAATGCGAAACGCGTGTTTTTTTGGTGCTTGACTATTGCAAGCAAGGCTCGCTCACTGCCACCGGATAGGCAGTCAATCTTTATGAGTACTGTGCATACGGCACTTACAGCTTTGGAGGACCCTGCTCCAATTGCTTCATTTGCAGACATTTTGATGGGGGTCCTTGGTAGTTTCCGTCCAAGACCACAACAACGACAACCTGACTATAGATATAGTAGACCAGCCAGCAGTTATTCCTAACATTCTGAGTCAGGCAGAGCACAAAGGCTGGGACCCTCACCGACTGCAAATTTCCCATTAGATCCAGCAACATCCTATGGTTATTGCCCGGAGTACCAATATTTAAATTAGGTTTGCAAGTTTGGTTGAAGATGTTTGAAGTCTGCAAGGCCAAGTTTGACGCTGCCACCACAAAGCCCACTTCACGACCAAGAGACTAATCAACTTTTTGGAAGCAAGGCAACTTTCTTGTTATGTGGTCCAAAAATTAACTTATTTGGCCATAAATTTACTATAATGTTTTCATATTGAAAAAAAACAATGTTTGTCATGATGTTTTTATTGGTTTTAAAATAAAGTTATCTTTTCAACATTTTAGTTTGTTTTTTTATATACATTAGCATAAGGGGGCTATACAAGGGCTCGATCTCTGACTGTGTCATGGGTATATGAGCGCAGGACTATGGGATAGAGGGATATGTATGATGGGTATATGGGCACTGTACTATAAGATGGAGGATATGTATGATGGGTATATGGGCACTGTATTATGGGAAGAAGTATAATCATTATAATTTGTTAGAACAAACCACACTTAGTAACTAGAAAACATAAAGCATATCAAATTAACAATCAGAATTTTTTAATTACAGAAAAATATAGATTTCACTTTTTTTGCGAAAAAAGACACATTTTGTTAATGATATTGTGTTCTTCTTTTGGGTCGGTCAATGTTCTTCCATCCTTCTTCTGTTCAGGCTGCCCAACACCAACACAGGAGTTTTGCCAGTGCACGCACCTTCTGGACTCATATAGTAGTCAGTCAAGGTTTCTCTCACACACCAGAGTTGGATGGCCTTCCCAGACCCTTGTTGTGTACTGTATTAAATACTGGCTGCTGGTACTCCACATATACATTAGTGCTGTACTCACAAGCATAGTTATTGAGCACACAGCATGTCTTAATCACAGCGTCAATGGTGTCTGTATCCAACTGGATGGGTGTGTGAAAGATCCTCCACTGCCTAGTCAAGATTCCGAAGGTGCATTCCACGTATCTGCGTGCACAACTCAGCCAATAATTGAAAATCCTCCACCGGGCATCCAGTCCCCTTCGTGGGTATGGGTGCAGCAGGGTGGTCATTAAGGGAAATGCCTCATTCGATACCATCACAAAGGGCACTGGATGTGTGGAGCCCTGCAAAGGTCGTGGGGCTGGAAGCGTTCCGCAATCTCAAAGGATTTGCAGAACAATCTGTGATGTTCGCAACACCCGAGAGTCCCCAGTACTGCCATAGGCACCAACATCAATGGCAACAAATTTGTAATGTGCATCAGCCACCGCCATCAGGACCACAGAAAAATACTTCTTATAATTAAAGAAGCGTGATCCTGATTGTGGTGGCTGCTGAACCCTTATATGTTTACCATCAACTGCACCTATGCAGTTAGGGAAATTGGCCACAGACTGAAAGCCTGCTGCAACCTGCAGCCAAGTCTCCTCGGTTGGAGAAGGCATCACGATGGACTACAACGTCTGCCAGATCACTTTACATGTGCACCTCACAATTTTAGAGATGGTGGATGTACCAACTCTAAATTGGAGGTATAGTGATGTATACCTCTATCTGTGGCCAGAAATCTGCAAAGGAAAAGAAAAGATTATTAGAAATGTCACACAAAAATGTAAGGGAACCTGTCAGCAGTTATGGGTGCTATAAGATGCTGCAACAGCCTTTCAGGCATTATCTGAAGCATTCTATAATGCTGTCGATAACACCCCGGCCCGACACGAAAGCTAAAAATAAAAAAAAAATTATACACAACTGCGTGGGGTGGTCACGTAAGATGTGAGTCGCAAGTCTGTGTCCAGCCACTCCCATGTTTTGGCGCTGCCACCCTCCTGCTTGCTTCAACGCTCTACTGCTCAGCCATACTTATCTGGCCTGTTGAGAGCAAATCAAATTCCTGCAGTGAGTAAGCGCCAGGAAAGGTCTGAGAGGCCCAGCACATGCACACCTCCGGACTTTGGTCTATCCTCACTAAGACACAAAAGTATGCATGCACAGTAGAGCAATGAAGCAAGCAGGAGAGTGGTATCGCAAGAAGAAGGGAGGCGCCGGACCTGGACCTGCGACACCTATCGGATCAGATCACAACATAGCGCCCCACGGGTGATTATAATCAAAATTATTTTTATAATTTTTCTTAAATTTCTCCTCTGACCTGGGGGAGTTAATTATAGAATGCTGGAGATAAGTCCTGAAAGGCAGTGGCCGCATCTTATAGCAGCAAAAAATGCTGGCGGGTTTTACACATCATAATATTTCCGGTACAGTAAAACACTGTACCAAAGATATCCATGTCCATGTGTCTGTGTGTGTGTCCATGTCCATGTGTCTGTGTGTGTGCGGCACACATGTGGCAACCGTGTGCCGCCCATGTGCTGCATCATTCCCACATGGATGGCTAGCAGGGAAAAAGCGCAATAGTACCATATTTTCCGGCGTATAAGACGACTTTTTAACCCTGAAAATCTTCTTAAAAGTTGGGGGTCATCTTATACGCCGAGTACGGACCAATCTGCATTCGGTGGGGGGAGTGGTCCCGATGACGAAGGGAGGGGGCGTCTCAGAGGGAAGGTGTTCGATACCTGATCGTATCAGTGCTGCTCTCTGCGGGTCTAGGCGCTGGGGGGCGGCGTCGGCGGCTCCTCTTTCAGCAGCCTGGGGGGCTCTGTGCTGGGGGACGGCAGTGGTGGACCTTTGTGCAGAGTCAGGGCACTGCAGGCATTTCCTCAATCCCCGGAGGCCCCGGCAGCTCCATTGCTGCGATGCAGTGGCCTCCGAGAAAATGGCCGCTGCATGCTCAGATTCAGATCTTGTCTCAAGATCTCGGGAGACGAGATCTGAAACTGAGCATGCGCCGCCCTATTAATACACAATAGAGGAGCTAGAATAGTGCCGACTACGGAGAGCCATGAGGATAACCAGCTGCCGTCCTCATGAGGAGGTCACAATGGTCCCCAATAATGTGTATTCCTCACCAAAGGGAACCGGAAAGTGTGAGCCTCTGTGGGAAAACAGGGACTTTAGAAACTCCAGTAGTTGTGTAACTGGTAGTATGTGATGTACAGAGGAGTGGTCAGTAATGCCATGTGTGGCAGGTGTGGGCACAGTGATGCCAAGCCTAGGAAGAATGACCATAACTGACCTGCTCCAGGAGTCTGACACTGCTCCGGGAGGCTGACCTTGCTCCGGGAGGCTGACCCTGCTCTGGTGACACTTCCTAGTCATATGTCAGGCAGGCAGCAGAAGCGATCTTGCGCCCGTACAGACCAGTCACTTTTAGAGTCTGGAAGTCTGGGGAAGCCGGCTGTTGTGGGCGTGGCCAGCAGGGTGCATGACGTGTCTGCTGAGTTTCCTGGCTGCTTCTTTGCTGGACTGGGCGGGCTCCTAAACACTTCGGGCCCTGTCACAGCTGCAACCCCTGTGACCTCGATAGTTACGCCACTGGACAGGAGTACACCGACAACACCACCAAGTCTGTTTGCAGGTCTCGGGGAATGGGAAAAGTGTAAGCCCACATGGGAAATGGCATTAGGGGAGACAGTGTCAGAATCCTGAATCCAGGTTTCAATGAGGGCCAACAGATGAAGAGAGTTGTTTATAAAGTAGTTGTGCAGGAAAGGAAGCTTATTGCATACAGACCGTGGATTCCAGATTGCACAATTAAAAGAAGTAGATGAAGGAATACAACTAATGTTAATCAGGTTAGTAATGTTTATATGTGATAGGTACTCTGCATACCACCATATAATGCCATAGGTACTCTGCATACCACCATATGGTACCATAGGTACTCTGCATACCACTATATGGTGCCTCGTTTTCTGCCTCCATGTAATCTTTATTTGATTTGATTTAAGGTTTTTGTCTTTTAGGGCATCATCAAAATGTTGATATAAAGAAATAAAGGCATCATGTAAGATATGAAAGCTATCTGGTACTCACCCTCTCCAGTGCCAGCTTTCGGCCCCTCCTCCAGTCTCTATGTTTTTCCTGTAGCAGTGTTATCATGTCGACAGCTCGTTACTGCTGTAGCCAATCACAGAGATCAGCCGCTCCTTTTGTATACCTCAGCAAACCACTGAGCTCAGTGATTGGCTGCAGTGGTGTTGCACACTATCAACATAAGCTCAGCCCTGCATGCCAAACACCGAGATAGAGAGCGGAGGAGAGTCATCTCTGGAGTGGGGGTGGATGAGTGCCAGATGATTTGGCATTTTACATGCCTACCAACTTTGGGGGTAAAGGTGAAAACCCCTTTAAATCCCTTGACCAGAGGCATAACCATAATATTTAAAGAGGTTGCTGTCGCCCCTGACCCTCGAGTCTAAAGGGTCCCAAAAGGTTCCTTTGGCTCATATGAGAAGACCACTTCTATTAAAGACACGTATTATTTGGCGATTCTTGGACATTTTTCATTGGAGTTGACAAGCTACAAGTTACGCCACTGCCAATGGCTCATGTTTGACATGTGATTAGTTTTACCTGACTTCTCTAATTAAACAAAGCATTTATGAAGACCTCTTACAGATATGCCTAAATACAGAGTGGGCCATTTATATGGATACACCTAAATAAAAAGGGAATGGTTGGTGATATCAACTTCCTGCTTGTGGAACATTAGTATATAGGAGGGGGAAAACTTTTCAAGATGGGTGGTGACCATGGTGGCCATTTTGAAGTCGGTAATTTTGGATCCACCTTTATTTTTTTCAATGTGAAGAGGCTCATGTGACATCAAACTTATTGAGAATTTCACAAGAAAAACAATGGTGTGCTTGGTTTTAACGCAACTCTAGTCTCTCATGAGTTATTTACAAATTTCTCTTTTTTTTTACCGCCATAGACATGTCGCAGAGGTTAACATGTGAGGAGCGGATAGAAATTGTGTTGATGTGTGGTGAATGCAGTATCTGGCTCATTGCAGCAGATTTCAATGCAAGACACCTTACGAGACCACCCATCTCCCATGCTACAGTTAGCAAACTGCTTTCCAAATTTCGTGAAACATGTTCAGTGTTGGATTTGCCAAAATGTGGCTGCAAGAAAACTGTCACTAATGAAGAAACATCAGTGGCTGTCCTAGCTTCATTCAGCAAGAGCCCACAGCATAGAACTCGCCGCTTGTCACTGGAGAGTGGCATCAGTCAAGCATCCCTTCGGCGGATATTAGCTACTCACAAATGGCACCCTTACAAAATCCAGCTGCTGCAGCGTCTCGAAGAGCATGACCCAGATCGGCGCGCTGAATTTGCGGAATGGGCAAAACAAAAATTAGACTTTTATCTTTGGGATCATCTGAAGGCAATTGTCTATGCAGTGAAGATACGAGATGTGCAGCATCTGAAACAACGGATACTGGAAGCCTGTGCTAGCATTTCTTCTGCGGTGTTGCTATCAGTGTGACAAGAGTAGGAGAAGAGGGTTGCATTGACAATCCAACACAATGGCCAGTACTTTGAACACATTTTATAAGTGGTCGTAAACTTGTAAATAACTCATGAAAGAATAAATTTATGTTAAAACCAAGCACATTGTTTTTCTTGTCATCCTTGGCTTCTCTCCTTGGCAAAACATTACCAACCTCTCTGCATTTTATCTCTTCCAGTTTTGTAACACCAACCAACATTAGCTGCCAGTGTATACACCAAATAACATACAAACCACAAGCAGTCATAAGGTCAATATTAGAGAAAATAAAAATAATCTTTATTAAATCACAAGGAATAAGAGCACAGCAGATAAAAAATTTAAAAACGTGCCACACAGAAACATATACCAGAACCATGCAAGGGGCAGTATATGTGGACATGCCATACAACAAATACAAAGCACTAGTGTAACCTTATATAAGGCTGTTGGTATAACCATACTCCTCATATCATAAAAAATAATAGCAAACAAACAAGTAGACAGAGATGGCATACATACCAATAACAGATAAGGCTGACCACACACGCTGCCCCTGCCGCCCCAAGTGTATAAACCAGCAGATATTTAGATGTAGTTTAACCCCTTCATCCCTGAGCAACTTGTTTGTACTGGGATGAGTTTTAGGCTGGAGTCACACACAACATCTAAAAAAAGGGTCCGTTTTTGACTGACGAGAATCGCACAAATGTTTTTTGAACATTGATCAGTCTATCATCCAATTGGAATGCGAGGATGCGATTTTCTCGCATCTGAGCATCCGTTTGACATCCGTTTGACATCCGTCTGGCGAGATTTTGTCGGCAGCTAGCAAAACCGACATATAATGGCTCCAAATGATAGTTTTTAAATCACAAAAGAAAGAATACATATACACATATAGAATACATATATATCTATATATATAGATATATATATAAAATTGAATGTGTGTGTGTGTATCACGAACCAATCACGAAGCATCTTTCATTTCACCAGAGTTGTTTAAAAGAAACTGAGCTGTGTTTGGTTGCTATGAGCAACAGTTTTCTCACTCCACCACAACACCTCAGCAGACAGTGACTGGGTGGGAGAAATCTAGCATTCCGGGAACATAAGCTCCCAGCCATTGTCTGCCCCCCAGACAGAAGCAGAGAGCACATGACAGAAATGAATCACCCGCTCCCGTGCCCATATACCCATCACACATCCTCCATCCCATAGGCACATCTTCCCTCTTAAAGGGATCTCCGGTATGGAAGTTAGGGCCAATCCATCATGAGCTTTGGTCTGACCCCAGGCCTCTCTTAAAGGCATCCCCGGTATGGAAGTTAGGACGGTTCCACTCAGCGCAGTGGTTCTGACCCCAGGGTCTCTTAAAGGGATCATTGGTATGGAAGTTAGGACAATTCCAATAAGCACTCTGGTTCTGACCCTAGGCCCCTCTTAAAGGGATCCCCGGTACAGAAGTCAGGGCAAATCCACTCTGCGCTTTGGTACTGACCCCAGGCCTCTCTTAAAGGGATCTCCAGTATGGAAGTTAGGGCAAATCCCTCAGTGCTCTGATTCTGACCCCAGGCCTCTCTAAAAAGGGATCATTTGTTTGGAAGTCAGAGCAAATCCATCCAGCTCTGTGGTTCTGACCCCAGGCCTCTCTTAAAGGGATCCCCAGTATGGAAGTTAGGACCGTTCCACTCAGCGCTGTGGTTCTGACCCCAGGGCCTCTTAAAGGGATCATTGGTATGGAAGTTAGGGCAATTCCACTCAGCGTTCTGGTTCTGACTCCAGGCCCCTCTTAAAGGGATTATTGGTATGGAAGTCAGGGCAAATCCACTCAACGCTCTTGTTCTGACATCAGGACCTCTTAAAGGGATCCCCGGTATGGAAGTTAGGGCCATTCCACTCAGCGCTCTGGTTCTGACCCCAGGCTGATGGGATGATGTGGGATATTAGGGGTAGTAGTCTGGCGGCTGTGACGGGATGATGTGTGATATTAGTTGTAGTTGTCCGGTGGCTATGGCTGATGGGATGATGTGGGATATTAGGGGTAGTTGTCCGGTGACTATGGCTGATAGGATGATGTGGGATATTAGGGGTAGTAGTCCGGTGGCTCTGGCTGATGGGATAATGTGGGATATTAGGGGTAGCAGTCCAGTAGCTCTGGCTGAAGGGACGATGTGGGATATTAGGGGTAGTAGTCCGGTAGCTGTGGCTGACGAGATGATGTGGGATATTATAGTGAATGTGGCTATGCGGAGTGGGCTGGGCTATACACTCAGCTTTATATATATATATAGATATAATCATTATAATTTGCTATAACTAACCGTAGTTAGTTACTATGCCCGGCAGCGCCGGGCTCTTCAGCTAGTATATATATATGTTATGAATGTTTTAGAAATGAATTCTGAGCAGAAGCTCCCTCTGGTGGTTACAAACGGTACTGAACCATTCAATGAGGATTGGCAATCAGGAATCACGGACTGGCTGGATATAAGGGAGGTTTCCCCCCATCATGGTTGCTGGTGATCAATTGTTCTTGTCTCAACGTTGTTTCCTGGTTCACTTGGAAGCTTGCTGAGTCTTGCCTCTTCTGCTCTCAGATAAGATATTTTCTGTTTTTTGTTTTTGTGCTTGCCATTTGCAATTTTCTCTGCATTTCTGTGAGGTTGGCCAGGTTCCCTCCTCGGTGGGCTTGGGCGCCTCTCGGTTCCTCTGGAGCCACTGTTGTTTGTTCATTTGCCTTTTCCAGTTTTTTCTGTGGCTGTGGCTTAGTTTTGTTACACCAGAGAACTAATTTAGGTGGTAGAGGTCGTGTGATCTCAGGTGTTTTTTTGCAATTAGTAGCATTGGTTTTTTTAGGGTTTTTTTTGGATTGCAGTAAGTATCCTTCCTATCTTTTTCTGTCCAGGTAGATTGGGCCCCAGCGTTTGCTCATACTATTTTCTGTCTGTGTCTGTATTTCCTCTTGTCTAACCGCCATTACATGTTTGGGGGCTTCCTATGTTCTTTGGGGATCTGCTCCGGGGCAGATAGCTTTTCCTCTTTCTATCTTTAGGTGTAGTTAGCCTCTCAGGCTGTGACGAGGCGTCTAGGACCAACGTAGGAACCCTCCACGGCTGCCTTTAGTTGTGGTGGTTAGTCAGGGTACTGCAATCCAGTAGATCCCAACCTCTCTGGTGTATTGCCGTTTTTGCCTGCTCTCCTCAGCTACCAAAACATAACATATATATATACATGTCATTGAGACACATATATATATATTTATAGTTCATACACTTCTACATAGCAGAATAGCTGCTAATTCAATTGCCGGCTTCTGTAAAATCATTACAGAACCCGACATGACATGACACAAGGTTTACATACAGTAAACCATTTCATTTCATATAGTTTGATATACGGTTTTGACTAACAGTAAGATGAGTGTATGTGTGCAAAATTTCATACATGTAGGTGCTAATTTAATGTGTAAATTCGTTGGAAAAAAATGCGTGGGCTCCCGCGGTATTTTCTCCACCAGACAGGGAAAGCCAGTGACGAAGAACAGATATTATTAGCCTAGGGAGGGAGCATTTTTTTTGTGCCCCCCTGGCTACTAACATCTGCCCCCAGGCACCCCAGAAAAGGCACATCTATTATTAGATGCGCCTTTTCTGGCACTTCGCCTGTCTATTCCCATTGCCCTGTAGCGGTGGCTAATGGGTTAATAATGAGTTAAGGCCACCTTGCTATTGGAAGGTGACATTAAGCCGGGTTAATAATGGAGAGTTGTCAATTGACAACTCTCCATTATTAATCCTATTGTATTAAATGGTTAAAAAACACACACATTAATTAAAAATTATTTTAATGAAATAAATACACATAGTTTTTGACCATATTTTATTGTACTGGTAATCCTTCCGAATCCCTTGTTCTCCTGTAATAAAAAGAAAATAATAAAGCAAGAATATTCATACCTCTCGGGCGCTCAGGTCCCACACTGCAATCCTTCTGAAAGGGTTAACAGGTTTACAGCAGGGTGCGCTGCTAATGCTGCTAAAATTTGATTTTTTTCATTTTCAGGGCTCAACGTCATAAACTTCTGTGAAGCACCTGGGGTTTCAAGGTGCTCACCACACATCTAGATAAGTTTCCTGATGGGTCTAGTTTCCAAAATGATGTCACTTGTTGGGGGATTCCACTGTTTAGGCACATCAGGGGCTCTCTAAACACGATATGGCGTCCGCAAATTATGCCAGAAAATTTTACATTCAAACAGTCAAATGGCTCTCCTTCCCCTTCTGAGCCCTGCCAAGCACCCTTTTTTTTCCCTCACATATGGGGTATTGATGTGCTCAGGAGAAATTGTACAACCAATTGTATGGTTCATTTTCTACTGTTACTCTTGTGAAAGTAAAAAAAAATGGGTCTAAAGAAACATTTTTGTAAAAAAAGTTAAATATTTATTTTTTCCTTCCATTAATTACTGTGAAGTACCTGAAGGATTAATAAACATCTTGAATGTGGTTTTGAGCATCTTGAGGTGTGCAATTTTTAGAAGGGTGTCAGTTTTGTGTATTTTCTGTCATACAGGCTCCTCAAAATTCACTTTAAATTGGAGTGGTCCCTAAAAAAATGGTTTTGTAAATTTTGTTGTAAAAATGAGAAATTGCTGGTCAACTTTTAACCCTTGGAACTTCCTAACAAAAAAAAATGTTTCAAAAATTGTGCTGATGTAAAGTAGACATGTGGGAAAGGTTAGTTATTAACTGTTTTGTGTGAATTGACTCTCTGATTTAAAGGCATAAAAATTAAAAGTTTTAAATTGCTAAATTTTCAAAATTTTCGCCAAATTTCCAATTTTTTTTATAAATAAGTCATATCAAAGAAATTTTTCCACTATTGTGAAGTACAGTATGTTATGAAAAAACAGTCTCATAATCAGTGGGATCCATTGAAGCGTTCCAGAGTTATGACCCCATAAAGTGACTGGTCAGAATTAAAACAAATTGGCCTGGTCAGGAAGGTGAAAACATGCTTCGGGGTGAAGGGTGAAGTGGTGAAAATAAATTCGGAAATTTGAAAAAAAAATGTTGCTTGTGTCGTCACTTTCCGAGAACTGTAATGCTTTCCATTTTCAGGATATAGTGCTGTGCGATGCCTTATTTTTTGCTCCCTGGGCTGACTTTTTATTGATACCAGTTTGGTGTACATACGATGTTTTGATCACCTCTTAATGTTACGTATATTTAAGAAAGTTTTTCTCTGCACGATACCAGCATGGCTGCCAGCAAATATTGTTTTTTGCTGTCAAGTTCCCTTTAAATAAATTACCATTATGGCTGCAGGCAAATACCATTTTTTTTCTGTCTGACTGGTTCCCTTTAGGTAAGAGCATAGGAAGTTCATAATCTGACTTATTATTTTTTTTTTTTTTAGAAAATAGTTCCTCCAGAATATCAGCTAGAAGCAAATGAACCACTTCAGACATAAGGTTTTTGATGAACATAACAATAATATAAGAGACACATTGTGATATATTTCGTCTCGTAATGCCTCCCGATGACTTGCATTATGACGCTCACATGGAGCAAAGATAAAATGGCATCAGACTAATGTATGTACATCATCATAAGTGGTAGATAAGAGCCTAGGCTTATATGTGCCTCATTGCTGCCTCCATGACTAGACTGGTTAAGTCCTGGTGAGGCTTCTAGGGTAGTCCAGCCAGCAGCAATGTGGTTAACGTCAGCTGCTGCCACATGCTTTCCAGACTGCATAAAGCCATTTCTAAAGTAGGGGACGGAAGAGCGATTCTGTAGGAAATCAGGATACTCTGCACTTCCTTGGATCTGACATTTAACCCAGGCAGAAGTGCTATATTTATTTTTCTGTCAACACTGACTTTATTGCTGCTTATGTTCTTATTCCTGCATTTCCTGGTTTTCCAAGGGCTAAAAAGTAATAATGTACTCAGGAACATCTGCAGCCATCCATATAGAAAAGAAAGAAGGAAATCACCATTGAATAATGTGCTGTAGACGATGTATATAATGCCACTGTAGACCAGATCAGGCTTCACACATCCATTTATTATGCATGTGTGATAATTAAATTAAACAATCTATTAAAAATGACTACAATAAAAAACACAATAGGGCAGGTTTATTGTTACAGTATTTAAAGAGGTTGTCCACTATTCAGCCAACTCCTTCTCCATCCCTATGTTTCTCCCTGTAAAATAATAACACCTATACTCGCCTCCGATGCTGTTCCAGTGGTGTTGGTGTTGGCACTGGCTCTCCTAGGGATCGCCTGACATGACTTCCCTCTCCTACTGATGTAACTGATATCCGGAGGAAGTGAGAGCTGCGGCCACTCTCTCACTTCTTCCGGAAGTCTTGATTTGTCTGAAGGAGGAGAGAGTGAAGCCAGTGCTGATTGGTCGCTGTTATCACATGGCATAATGTCACGCGAGCCCTGGGAGAGTCAATGTTGACCCTACTAGAACACTGCCGTCAGGTGAGTATAGGTGCTATTATTTTACTTGGGGGGAACATAGTGATTGAGAAGGGGTTGTCTGAGTAGTGGACAATCCCTATAATTTACAATCCTTCAGGCACCTTATGACTAGATGCACCAAATTAAACTTGACATGTTATATTCTATAGTTTACGTCACCTCTAAGATGGTTCTTTCCAACCAATATTGTGCGCCAACATTTTAAGCGCCTGTTGGAGCATTTTAAGCCATGCCCATTTTGCTAAGACCCACACCCTTTCCTGGGCACTATCAACTGAGGCACATAAAATTGTCTAGTGACAAATTAGGGCCTTTTGGATTACTGTTATCACTCTGTATGGCATTTTTGAAGGGTAAACAACACCTGAAGAATACCTAGGACTTGCCATTTTTTTCTCTTGGATTCTCTGATAAAAAAAAACCCTGTGTACCTCAGTATTGAATTGCGGACCTAAAGAGGTACAGTATAGCAAGCTATAGATACTGTATATGCATGTACAGAACAGAAGCACAATGGAGCCATATTTACGAGGCCTTCAAATTTTTTTTACGGTCCAACCGGGATTAGCAAGTAGAAAAGAGATCACGGCATAATATTTCCCTCTGATAGTCTGGTTTTCCTTGCAGGAGCTGGGTTGCCTTATCATCTGACAATAATGTCAGTACTGATGACATTTTTCAAGACCATTTATTCAGCAAAGGGTAGATGTCTAAAGGGTATGCCACACTAAACAATATCGCTAACGGGATCGCTAAAAAACGTCACTATTTAGCGATCCCGTTAGCGATATTGTTCAGTGCGGCAGCTTCCAGCGACGAGCTTCCTGCTGTGATCTCGCTCGTCGCTGGAATCGCTCCGGACCCTATTTCATCGCTGGCGCTCCCGCTGGGTAAGTATCTAATCGCTGTGTGGCACCTTTTCTTAGCGATTTAGCGGTACTTTTGTACCGCTAAAGTCGTTAAGAAGATCGCTAACGGCGATAGCGTCGTTAACTATATC
Organism: Oophaga sylvatica; assembly: GCA_033576555.1. Taxonomy (NCBI): domain Eukaryota; kingdom Metazoa; phylum Chordata; class Amphibia; order Anura; family Dendrobatidae; genus Oophaga; species Oophaga sylvatica. The sequence continues at coordinate 219,936,904 of JARQOD010000004.1, forward strand.
GCTAAATGTGGCCGCATTTAGCGATATAGAAACAATCCCGCTAGCGATCTCATTAGTATGCAACGCTAACGAGATCGCTAGCGGGATAGCTTAGTGTGGCAGTACCTTAAGTGTTTTCTGACTGCAGATATTTGTGAATACAGTCAATTGACCACCTTGGGGTTTTTCCTCTTAAAATAAGATCAATATCTTTTATTTTGGGTGGAAAGTCTCATGTGGACTATGAAAGGCTCCATAAAATCAGCAAGAGGACAGGACATCTTATATTTTCGAACTATTTCCTTATACACTGATATATTTTCCCTACATTACTACATTACTATTGTAATATTTGGAGAGCCATCTGTTCACCTGAAATGTTACTTGTGTGGACTGTACACATGCCAAAGAGGCTGCTATTTGGGACATTTCTACAGTATGTAATCATCAAATTCATCAGCAGTTTAGAAGTAGTTTTATACAGAGACCCAAGCGAGATCTGTGCAGGTGCAGATATTGGAGAGATGAAGATAACGTCAGCAGTCCAGTTGTAAGATAAGGATAATATATCATTATTTTTGTTTAGAAATAACCTCTACCCTATAAGGAGATGATAAATGCTTTCTTTGTGAATTTTCATGGTCTTCTTCTGGAGCAACTTACATGTAGCCTGGAATTAGTTGGACATATTTTACTTACAGTCAGAGCCAGAAATATTTGGACAGTGACACAATTTTCGCGAGTTGGGCTCTGCATGCCACCACATTTGGATTTGAAATGAAACCTCTACAACAGAATTCAAGTGCAGATTGTAACGTTTAATTTGAAGGGTTGAACAAAAATATGTGTTAGAAAATGTAGGAATTGTACACATTTCTTTACAAACACTCCACATTTTAGGAGGTCAAAAGTAATTGGACAAATAAACATAACCCAAACAAAATATTTTTATTTTCAAAATTTTGTGGCGAATCCTTTGGAGGCAATCACTGCCTTAAGTCTGGAACCCATGGACATCACCAAACGCTGGGTTTCCTCCTTCTTAATGCTTTTCCAGGCCTTTACAGCCGCAGCCTTCAGGTCTTGCTTGTTTGTGGGTCTTTCCCTCTTAAGTCTGGATTTGAGCAAGTGAAATGCATGCTCAATTGGGTTATTGACTTGGCCATTGAAGAATGTTCCACTTTTTTGCACTCATGAACTCCTGTGTAGCTTTGGCTGTATGCTTGGGGTCATTATCCATCTGTACTATGAAGCGCCGTCCAATCAAGTTTGCAGCATTTGGCTGAATCTGGGCTGAAAGTATATCCCGGTACACTTCAGAATTCATCCGGCTACTCTTGTCTGCTGTTATGTCATCAATAAACACAAGTGACCCAGTGCCATTGAAAGCCATGCATGCCCATGCCATCACGTTGCCTCCACCATGTTTTACAGAGGATGTGGTGTGCCTTGGATCATGTGCCGTTCCCTTTCTTCTCCAAACTTTTGGCTTCCCATCATTCTGGTACAGGTAGATCTTTGTCTCATCTGTCCATAGAATACTTTTCCAGAACTGAGCTGGCTTCTGGAGGTGTTTTTCAGCAAATTTAACTCTGGCCTGTCTATTTTTGGAATTGATGAATGGTTTGCATCTAGATGTGAACCCTTTGTATTTACTTTCATGGAGTCTTCTCTTTACTGTTGACTTAAAGACAGATACACCTACTTCACTGAGAGTGTTCTGGACTTCAGTTGATGTTGTGAACGGGTTCTTCTCCACCAAAGAAAGTATGCGGCGATCATCCACCACTGTTGTCTTCCGTGGGCTCCCAGGTCTTTTTGGATTGATGAGTTCACCAGTGCTTTCTTTCTCAGGATGTACCAAATTGTAGATTTTGCCACTTCTAATGTTGTAGCAATTTCTTGGATGGGTTTTTTTCTGTCCTTGCAGCTTAAGGATGGCTTGTTTCACCTGCATGGAGAGCTCCTGTGACCACATGTTTCCTTCACAGCAAAACCTTCCAAATGCAAACACCACACCTCAAATCAACTCCGGCCCTTTCATCTGCTTAATTGAGAATGACATAACAAAGGGATTGCCCACACCTGTCCATGAAATAGCCTTGGAGTCATTTGTCCAATTACTTTTGGTCCCTTTAAAAACAGGGTGGCACATGTTAAGGAGCTGAAACTCCTAAACCCTTCATCCAATTTTAATGTGGATACCCTCAAATGAAAGCTGAAAGTCTGAACTTCAACTGCATCTGATTTGTTTTGTTTCAAATTCATTGTGGTAATGTCTAGAACCAAAATTAGATAAATGTTGTCTCTGTCCAAATATTTATGGACCTAACTGTATATTGTCTGCAGACTTGACAAACCAAATTTCTTGTATAAGTACAAAATAAATAGAAACATGAAATTCCTTCATTACATTTAGAAGGTAAATATGTCTTCAACCTGCCATAATTTCAAATCAGTATTATGCTATAAAAGCACGAACATTGATCGAAAAATGCTAAGGAGAAGGCGGTCCACACAGTCTGTTCTCTTATCTAGACTGCTAGATAAAAGGATTTTCAACCTTAAAGAAGCACTCCCACAAAACTTTTTATAGCCTGTAGAAGAAGAAGCTGATGCGAAACGCGCATTGGGGAACCCATGCCCCACTCTACTAAGGTCGTATAATTTTATCCTTACTCCATACATGCCTGGAGTTCTTCTATCTTTTTCATTTGTTATGCCTACTTGTCTGGTCAGATGCCTGATGTTTGCATGTCTACATTAGACTCATTATTATTATTACTAGCTTGACCCGTGTGAAATTTTCACATATTGGTCGTCGGGGGCGCAGGCAATTTCAGAAAAAGCAAGCTGGTCAAATGTAAATGTATTTCATGAGATGATGAACACAGACAGGTATTTATATATGTAGATTGGTAATACAATGAATTGGTTTGATAAGTAGAGGCCAAAAAATGTCTTCCGGTTGAGGTGCCACCTGCAGGTCATTGTTTCTTTCTGCAGGTTTATGAAAATGAATGTTTAACCCCTTCACCCCCAAGGGTGGTTTGCACGTTAATGACCGGGCCAATTTTACAATTCTGACCACTGTCTCTTTATGAGGTTATAACTCTGGAACGCTTCAACGGATCTTCGCGATTCTGAGATTGTTTTCTCGTGACATATTGTACTTTATGTTAGTGGTAAAATTTCTTCCATATAACTTGCGTTTATTTATGAAAAAAGCGCAAATATGGTGAAAATTTTGAAAATTTAGCAATTTTCAAACTTTGAAATTTTATTCCCTTAAAACAGAGAAATATGTCACAGAAAATAGTTAACAAATAACATTTCCCACATGTCTACTTTACATCAGCACAATTTTGGAACCAAAATTTTTTTTTGTTACGAAGTTATAAGGGTTAAAAGTTGACCAGCGATTTCTCATTTTTACATCAAAATGTACAAAGCCATTTTTTTTAGGGACCACCTCATATTTGAAGTCACTTTGAGGGATCTATATGGCAGAAAATACCCAAAGTGACACCATTGTAAAAACTACACCCCTCAAGGTACTCAAAACCACATTCAAAAAGTTTATTAACCCTTCAGGTGCTTCACAGGAGCTGAAGCAACGTGGAAGGAAAAAATGAACATTTACTTTTTAGTCACAAAAATGATCTTTTACAAACATTTTTTTTATATTCACAAGGGAAAAAGGAGAAAATGGACCGATAAAGTTGTTGTGCAATTTCTCCTGAGTACGCCGATACCCCATATGTGAGGGAAAACCACTGTTTGGGCGCACGGCAGGGCTCGGAATGGAAGGAGCGCAGTTTGACTTTTCCAAACCAAAATTGGCTGGAATTGAGAACGGACGCCATGTCGCGTTTGGAGAGGCCCTGATATGCCTAAACAGTGGAAACCCCCCACATGTGACCCCATTTTGGAAACTAGACCCCCTAAGGAACTTATCTAGATGTGTGGTGAGCACTTTGAACCCCCAAGTGCTTCACGCAAGTTTATAATGTAGAGCCGTGAAAAAATAAAATCATATTTTTTCAACAAGCATGATGTTTTAGTCCCCAATTTTTTATTTTCCCAAGGGTAAGAGGAGAAATTGGACCACAAAAGTTGTTGTCCAACTTGTCCTGAGTACGATGATACCCCATATGTGGGGGGGAACCACTGTTTGGGCGCACGGCAGGGCTCGAAAGGGAAGGAGCGCCGTTTGACTTTTCCAAACCAAAATTGGCTGGAATTGTGAACGAACGCCATGTCGCGTTTGGAGGGCCCCTGATGTGCCTAAACAGTAGAAACCCCCCACATGTGACCCCATTTTGGAAACTAGACCCCCTAAGGAACTTATCTAGATGTGTGGTGAGCACTTTGAACCCCCAAGTGCTTCACGCAAGTTTGTAAATGTAGAGCCGTGAAGAAAAAAAATCATATTTTTTCCACAAGCATGATGTTTTAGTCCCCAATTTTTATTTTCCCACGGGTAAGAGGAGAAATTGGACCACAAAAGTTGTTGTCCAACTTGTCCTGAGTACGCTGATACCCCATATGTGGGGGGGGAACCACTGTTTGGGCGCACGGCAGGGCTCGAAAGGGAAGGAGCGCGTGTTGACTTTTCCAAACCAAAATTGGCTGGAATTGGGAACGAACGCCATGTCGCGTTTGGAGGGCCCCTGATGTGCCTAAACAGTGGAAACCCCCCACATGGACCCCTTTTGGGGAAAATAAACCCCTAAAGGAATTACTGGTGTGTGGTGACATTTTTAAACCCAGGTTTTTAAATTTTTAAAAAAACCCCGGCGTAAAAAAAAAAAAATTTTTTTTTTTCCCAAAAAGGATTTGTTTTGCCCCATTTTTTTTTTCCCAAAAGGGAACGGGGAAAAAATTGGCCCCAAATTTTTTTGCCCCAATTTGGGGCCCAGTACGCTGAACCCCCAAAAATTGGGGGGAAACCCCTGTTTGGGGGGCACGGGGGGGGCTGGGAGGGGAAATAGTGACTTTTGGAATCAGACTTTGAGGAAAGGTTTTTGCGGGGCAGTTCCGTTAGAGACCCCCGATGTGCCTAAACGGGGAAAAAACCCCCCCAAGGGGGCCCCTTTTGGAAAAAGCCCCCCCAAAGGGAATTATTAGGGTGGGTGAGTTTTAACCCCCCAATTTTTTCCCCAAAAGTTTTAAAAAGCCCGGCGTGAAAAAAAATATTTTTTTTTTCCCCAAAAGGATTTTTTTTTCCCCAAAATTTTTTTTTCCCAAAGGGAAAAAGGAAAATTGGCCCCAAAAGTTTTTGCCAATTTGTCCTAGAAAAGCTGATCCCCCCAAAAAGTTGGGGGGAACCATGTTTGGGTGGGGCAGGGGGGAAGGGGGAAATAGTGATTTTGGAATGCAGATTGATGGGAAAGGTCGCGGGGTCATGTTCCTTTGGACCCCCCGGGTCCTAAAAAATGGAAACCCCCCAAAATGCCCCCTTTTGGAAATAGCCCCCCCAAGAAAATTATTGGGGTGTGTGGTGAGACTTAAACCCCCCAAGTTTTTCCAAAATTTTTTTAATCCCCCGTGTGAAAAAAAAAATATTTTTTTTTTCCAAAAAGTAATTTTTTAGTCCCCAATTTTTTTTCCCAAAAAGGGAACAGGAGAAATTTTTGGGCCCCCAAAATTGTTGCCCAAATTTTTTTCCTGATACCCGATCCCCTATTTGGGGGAACCACTGTTTGGGGCAGGCGGGGTCAAAGGGAAAATGTGACTTTTGGAATGGACTTTGGGGTGGTCGCGGGCTCATGTTCCTTGAGAGCCCCTGATGTCCTAAACAGGGAAAAACCCCCAAAATTTCCCCTTTTTGGGAAAAAAAACCCCCAAGGAATTAAACTAGGGGTTTTTGGGGGAGAAAATTTAAAAACCCCCAAATTTTTCCAAAGTTTATAATCCCCGGTAAAAAAAAAAAAAATTTTTTTTTTTTCCCCAAAAGGTTTTTTTTAGCCCCAATTTTTTTTTTCCCAAGGGGGAACAGGAAAATTTGGGGCCCCCAAAAAATTTTTGCCAATTTGTCCTGAAACGGGAAAACCCCCCAGGGGAAAAAACGTTTTGGCACCCCTCGGGACTGGGGAAAGGGGAAATATTTATTTTTGGAATTTCAGACTTTGATGGAATGGCCCCGCGGGCTCAGTTCCCTTTGCAGACCCTGATGTCCCCAAAGGAAAAAAAAACCACAATGACAAATTTAAATTAGCCCCCCCAAAAAGTTTTTCAGTGTCCCCCTTCTGGAACTATTTTTCCCGAAAGAAATTTAAATTTAAAAGGGGGTGGGTACTTTTTTAAACAACCTTCCCCTACACAGGCCGGTTTTTGGGCAGGGGTGCATGATAAAGGTTCCCCCTTTTTTCCCCTTTTGAAACCCCGGGGACCTTTTTTGGACTTCCCCCTTTTTTTCAGTTTGCGGGACCCCCCGGGGGAAATGCGGTGGTCCCCAAAACGAGCCCTTCATTTTGGAAGTAGGGGGGTCCTTCCTGAGCCCAAAAATCAGGGGCCCTTTATTCCTCCGGGGAAATGAAAGGGACGACTATTTAGGCTTTTACATCGTGAAGGGGAAACCCCTTGAGCTTGGGCCTTTGGACGAGTGCCCCGGAAAAACTTTTTGTCCCCCCCCGGCCTTTTCCAAAAAAAGGGAGGGGTTGGGGAGTTGATAAAGGGGGTCAACCCCCCCATGTATTTTTTGTCCCCTTTTCACAGCCCCGGTTTTTTGGGGGGCTGTTAGGGGGCCCCCTACAGTGCTGGGGGCGCTGCCTCCCGGTTATGGTTTGGGCAAGAAAAAGGACATCCCTTGTTTGTATTTGCCCCCCAAAGGTGGTCGTAATTTTGTAGGTTTGATTTACCTTGCCCTCTTTTTTGGGCAGGTCTGACGGAACCCGGGAGCCGCCCCTTTAAAAAATGACCAAAGGATAACCAAGGGAAAAGGTCCCTTTTTGGGCACGTACATTTTCACCCAAACTTTTTTTTTAAAGTTTTTCGATGAGGGGGCCGAACTTTGAACAGAGGGAAAAATTTTTGGGGGTAATCTCGTGCGGGACACTGGGGCATTATCTTTTTAATCCCGAATTTCGGGAGGGCCTCAAAAGGGTTTCCGGGCCGGGACCTTTGGGAAACTGGAGGTTTTTTAAAATTTAAAACACTCCAGTATTGCCAAATTTTTCTGGCTTTTCAAGACCCCCCCGTGTAAAGGACCGGGCCCCCAAAACTGCATCAATTCAATGCGTCTACGGGAAAGACCATTTTGAAAATGTGAAGGGGGGTTTTTTGGCCCAAAAAATTTAGAGCGTAAAAATTTTTTTGCCCCCCATTTTGGTTAAAAAAATTTCCTCAGAAAAAAAAGGACTTTGAAAAAGTCATTTCTTTTGGGGCCCAGTGGTGAAAACCTGTTTCCCTGTTTCCCTGCCAAAAAAAAAAATCGGGAATCATGGCTCGAAATTTTCGGGGGGCGAGGTCCACAGGGGATCCGCGGGGGTTTGCGTTTGGGTTGGGCTTCTTCTTCGTTTTCTGGAAGGGGGGCAGTTTCCTAATTTTCTGCCCCTGGGGCTTCTGCGGGGGGTTTCCGAAAGGAAACCCGGGGGAAAGTTTTGGGGAGGGGGAAGGGGAAAGGAGGAGGAAGAGGAATCTAAAAAATAAAAAAAAGTGGGACCCCTCCCCCTCCTATCGTGTGGGAGGAAAAGAAAAGCGTATCCCTTTCCCCCCAATAAATTTAGGGGCTTTTGGGACGAAACGGGCGGGTGGACATTTTTTTGAAAAATGTGGTGTTTGGGTTTGTATTTTTTTGTTAACTGTGTATGTGGGGGGGGGGGATAGTGCTTGGGAAAACAAATGCTGAAAAAAAAAATCTAAAAAAAAAAAAAAAGGGGAAAAAAAAATGCCTGTGAAAAAAAAAGGTTAAAAAAAGAAACCCTTTTAAAAGGGGAACTGCGAAAACTTATCAAAGTTCGGTGGCTGCTAGATTGGCGCAAGGGGGGGGGTGAAAAAAAAAAAGGGGGAAAAACCCCGGGCACAGATCTGAAAATGAACTGCGTCATTTTATCAAAAATTCGGCGGCTCTAAATTTGGAAACGGGGCGGCGAAAAAGGCGGGTGAAAAAAAAGGGAAAGAAAAAAAAAAAAAAAAGGGAAAACGCCGTGCGAGTTGATAGTGAACTGTGTCACTTTCAAAGTTCGGGGTTTGCAAATTGTGGCCCCAAAGGGAGTGGGCGGGGAGGGGGTAAAAAAAAAAAACAGGAAAAAACCCGCAGGGAATCGGTTTAATTTAAAAAACTGAGCCCACTTATAAAAATTTCCCGGGGGCCCTGCTAAATGGGGAAAAAGGAGGCGGCGCAAAGGGGGTGAAAAAAGAAAAAAAAAAAAAAGGGAAAAGGGAAAAACAGCCCGGGGGGGTGCGAGCTCGTTAAGTGAACTGTGCCCTTGCAAAGTTGGGCGGGCTGCAAAATGGGGAAAAACAAAAGGCGGGGGCCAAGGCGGGGGGAAAAAAAAAAAAGGGAAAAAAAAAAAAAGGGGAAAAGGAAAAAACAGCCGGTGCGGCTCTGATAAGTAAACTGTGTCATTTGGGTCAAAGTTGGGGCGGCTGCTAAAAAGGGGCCAAAGGGGTGGCGGGGGAGGGGTGAAAAAAAAAAAAAAAAGGGAAAAACACCCGGGGCGCGAGCTCTGATAAGTGAACTGGTCCCCTTGTAAAAATTTTCCGGGGGCGCTAAAGGGAAAAAGGAGGGGGCGCAAAGGCGGGGGGAAAAAGGGAAAAAAAAAAAAAAGAAAAAAGGAAAACACCCGGGTGCGGGGCTCTGATAATAAACGGTGTCACTTGTAAAGTTGGGGGGCGCTAGATGTGGCGAAAAGGGGGAGGGGCGCAGGGGGGGGTAAAAAAAAAAAAAAGGGAAAAACCCGGGGCACGAGACTGAAAGTGAACTGATCCCCTTAAACAAAATTCGGGGGCCCTGCAAGATGGGGAAAAAACGGGGGGGCGAAAAGGCGGGTAAAAAAAAAAAAAAAAAGGAAAACCGGCCGCGAGCTTGTTTAAGGAACTGCGTACTTATCAAAGTTCGCCGGCTGCAGGGTGTGCGAAACGGGGGGCGAAAAGGGGGGTGAAGCACGAGGGGTTGATGGGAAAAATTTGCGTCACCAATCAACGCCCCGGGGGGTGGGGTGCGCCGGGGCGGCGAAAGGGGGGGGGTAAAAAAAAAAAGGAAAAACCCCCCGGGCCCCCCCCCCGCGGGGCTCTAAAAATTGAACTGCTCATTTTATCAAAGTTCGCCGGTTGGCAGGGTGTGCGCACGGGGGGGCAAAAAGGGGGGTTTGAGAGCACGATGTTTCGGTGAAATGCCACCAATAACGCTCGGCGGTGGGTGTGGGCCCAGGGAAAGGCGGCGCAAAAGGGGGGGTGGGGGGGGAAAAAAGAGGGGGAAGGGGGATGGGGAGGGGGGAAGAGGGGGGACAACACTTAGGGTTGTATCTCTCTTCTTTTTTTTTTTCTTTTCTTCTTTATTCTAAATTTTTTCTTAGGTTTTTTCTTTCTTCGGGTCTTCGCATAAAAAAGGCCCCCCGCACAGGAGAGATCGTTGTATGACCGCTCTGCGGGAACCCCTCAGCAAGTGTGAAGACCCCCGCGGGAACCCGGTCACTCACAGGTCAGACCCAAGGTGGGGCCCAGGTCACAGAGCGGTAAATTTCCTTCTGGACCTTGATTGGGGGGGATCCATCATAACAAGATCCCCCCCATCAGAGCTCTCCGGGTTTAAACCCGGGAACCTGCCCGGGGATCGGGGGCTCACAGCTCCGTTCCTGGGCAGGTCACAGAAGGGCAGCAGCCAGGGCACCTGCAGGGGACCCAAAGCGGGCACCCCAGCGATCAACCGTGCTGTGCCCTGTGATTGGGGCGATCGACGATGTTTATCGATCGGCCAAAACAAGGGCCCCGCAGGCCCCACAGGGCCTTCCTGGCCCCCACAGGGCCCTTTTCAGCACCCGATCCAGCCAGGATCGGTGCTAAAATTTTTGCCCGATCCGGAAAGTCGCCGCAAGGCACAGCGCTTTTCCCGCGCCCCGGCTGTGCCTTTCGATTGGCCGATCGACGATAAAATCAATCGCCAAACAGGGTCCTGCGCCCCGCTAGGCCCGTCCCATGTTCCGGCCTAGGATCGGTGCTTTTTTTTGCACCCATCCAGCAGGAAAAGGGAGGGCACAGGCGGTAAAAACCCCTTTTGTTTCCCCGATTTTTGGGGCGATCGATATGATCCCGGCCCATCGCGCCAATCCCCCGGGGGGGCGTTTGTGCTAGACCCAGGCCTTGGATCGGTAACCCGGGACTCTTTTCCCAGCCTGGGATCCCCACCCGTTTTTTGCCCAAATGATTTGGGTGAAACAAATGAGAAAGGCCCCGCGATTGGCGTTAGAATTGAACAGCCAATCACAGCGATCGGGAGGCAGGAGAGGGGGGGGGACGCCCGCCCCCGGGGGCCGACGTCCCCTTCCCAGAGGTTTAAAATGGCTCCCGGGAATTTTTAAGGGGATCACCGGACTTTTAGTCGCGATTTTGCATTAAAGGGCAAAGAGTACTATTCCTCCCTGGGAAAATTTGGTTCCCCCCCCCCCCCCCCCCCCCCCCCGGGTCAAATGGACGGAATATTTCGCTGATTTGGGAGAGAGGGTTTTAAAAATGTATTTTGTGGATAAAAAAGTGAATTTTGTGGTTTTTTGGTTTGGTGAAGGGGGCAAGTTTACCTTTTAAAAGGTTTTTCATTTGTGTTTGTGGGGGGAAGAATCAGCGAACAAGCTTTCATGTTTAAAAAGTGTTTGTTTTGTGACTCACCTGCGTGAAATTGCCAAAACCCCAATTTGCCTGAAATAGGCTGGGCAAGCCTTTTAACAAGCTGGGAAAAACCCCAAAGGCCAAAATTTTTGGGTTTGTTTTTTGATGTTGTAAGCAGCTTTGTGGTTGTGTGCTTTTGGGATGTGGGGGGCTCCCCCTGCAGGTTTATTTGACCTTTCAAAAGGTGGGAACATTTTTTGTTTGGGGGAGTATGAAAAGAGCAAAATTTTGCATTTTTAATAGGGAGTGCATGTTTTCAAATTTTGTTTTCATAAAGTAAAATCCCTGCAGTGTAGGGCAATCCCCCCAATTTGTCTGAAATAGGGGGGCCCAAACAGGTTTGGCAAGCTGGAAAGACCCCCAAAGGCCCAAAAGTTTGGATTTTTTTGTGTGTCTGAAAACAGCTTTGGGGGTAGTGTCCTTTTGGGGAGTGTTTTGCCCCCCTGCAGGTCATTTTTTTTTCCCTTTCTGCAAAGGTTTTTGAAAAATAATTTTTTTAAACCCGTAATTTTTTTGATTTAAAACGTGGTTATGTGGGTTTTTTTGGGTATTTTCTTGCTTTAAGGGGGGAATTTTTTCCCTTTTAATTTTTTGTATCATTTGTTTGTGTGGGGCAGTAGAATGGAAAAACAAAAATAAAACACCCCAAAACAGTGTTAAAATAATTGAAAAGATTACATATACCTACATGTGTTTAGGAGCAATTCCTTTTTTTTTCTACTTTTGGAAATTTTTGTGTAATTTGGGACAAAGGAGCATAAATCATTTTTACATTGGGCACATATGTTTATATCCAGGTGTTTCCTAGATTTTCATTTTTTTGGTCCTAGGAGTAATCTTTTTTGAATGATAAAAAAACCTCCATCACTATCTTTAAGGATAAATTAAAGTAATATATAGATGTAAACCTTTTCCCAAATTTTTGTGAATTTTTTTTGGAGTGTAATTTAAAAAAACCACCCAAAGGTTTTTCCCTATGGTAATATGAACTTTTGGGGGTTTGGGGGGGGGTTTATTTCCCCTGCCCTTTCTTTTTTTTTATTTTTACCTTTGGAAAATTTTTCTCCTGATGACCTTTTAAGTGCGGGGGGCCCCCTTTTGGGTTCCCTTTTTCCTAAATTTTTTGAATTTTTTAAAAAAATTTTTTTTTTTAAATATTTTGTTTTTTTGTATTTTAAAAAAGTAAAGTATATCTTTTTTTCTATTGATGCTTTTCTTCCTAAATATTTTTTGGATGAAGTTTAATTTTAAGTGGGTTAAAAACACTCACCCTTTAACCATCTTTCCCGTTTTCCGACTGCTCTAGTCTTCTTTTGGGTCCCAAATGATCACTATTTTCCCACTTTCCAGATCAGTTGGAGCCCTCTGTAGCCAGAAAATAAATTTTTTGGGCACAGGGTTTTTGGGGGTGTATAAATCCCGGGGGGAGATCAGGGCTGCAATTTCTCGGGGCCCGGCAACCCTTCCCGACCCCAAAAAGACAGCTGTTTTTAAAAATAAAGAAGCTGGGGCATTGGCCTTTACGTTTTGGGGGAAACCACAGGCCAGCCTCATATTACAGTCGGTCCGGGTTTATACGGATTTTTCTGAACAGCACCCTTATATTTTAAATCTATGTAGCCCAAGAAAAAAGGCTTACAGTCATGGGCCAAAAATTTTGAGAATGACACAAATAAATTTTTACAATGTCTACTGCTTCAAATTTTTCTAATGGCAATTTGCCTATACTCCGAATGTTATTAAAAAGGGGAACAGTTTAAAAGCAATTACTTGCAAAGTCCCTTTTTTGCTAGAAAAAGAACTTTATCCCCCCCAAAAAACCCTTTTAACATCTTTTCACCCTGCCCTTTAAAAAGGGCGAGTAACCCCTTTTCAGTGATTTCTCCCATTAACACGGGGTAAGGTGTTGATGAGGGGCTTGGGGGAGAGCAAACTGTCTTTAATTTAGTTAGAAAGAAACCACTGGACACTTTAAAAAAGGGGTGGTGCTTGGCTTTATTGTTTTTTTTTTTGTTAAAACCCTGGTTATCTTAAAGAAAAACGGCAGCCCCATTTCAAAAGAAAAAAAATGGCCTAACAGGGAAAAAGTACGCAGCTAGAAAGATTGCCCTAGTCAACCCAATTTTTCGCAAACATCAAGAAAATTCAAGGGAGAGGGTTCCCCTTGTTGCCAAAAAGGCCCCGGGGGCCCAAAAAAGACAAACAAAACCCCCAGGAACCCTCTCTTAAAAATTTTTTCCCGCTGCGGGATTGGGCAAAAAGCAGTGCAGAGCTTTCAGGAAAGGCAGCGGCAGGTTTTTGGTGCATCTGCACGCACTGTGGGCGGGAAAACTATTTGGGGGAAGGCTTTTATCAAGGGGTTTCAGCAAAGAACCATTTTCTCCCGAAAAAACTCTTGGACGATGATATTCCCGCAAAAAGGAAAAGGCATGGATGGAGAGGACTGGGGTAAAGTTATTTTCCCCTGATTAAACCCCTTTTCGATTTGTTTTTGGGGCATCAGGAAAAACGCCCATTCGAATATAAGCTTTTGTTACTCATATTTTTGGGAAATTATTATTTTTTTGTCGTGATAAAAACATCTGCAAAAACATAAAAACCAGGGGGCAGCAGATCAGTGAAAATATAAATTTGTGTCATTCTAAAAACTTTTGGCCATACTGTATAGGCTTACATAATAACGTCGACTTCTGGTACCAAAACCCCCTGTGTGACCCGGCAAATTGGAATAGAAGTCAGATGACCCACTGAAGAGAAAAGAGGGAAAACGGGGGAAGATGGCGATCAGTGATTATATTATTGCATTTACAAAACATTATATACATTTAGAAAAGGTTTTGGGAAAAAGTTTTTTGGGGGTGTTTGTTTTTGGAAAGTGAATGCCAAAAACCTTAATTTTTAAAAAAAGTAAAAATAAACACTGAGCCAACACTGAACCAATGGCTTGGCCCGGGGGTTGCTGCAATGGAAAAAACCTGTTCTCAGAATTCCGGGGGGGGTATGAAATTAATGGATGAGGGCCTGACGGGGGCCTATGTCTGGGTCAACTTTAACCATATTGGATTCTGGGAAGCTATCGAGAGGTAATTTTAAGGAGGGAAAACGGATGTGAGCCCGGGATCATGAGGAATCCAAAAGTGGCAGGTCCGTCCCAAACTTTTGGTTCAAAAAAAAAAGATGGGGGTGGTGGTTTTGAACGATTATGGAACTGAACACATCTTAAGTGCGATGCTTACCCCAATTTCCCTGGGGGAGAAAATTGAGAGGTAGGGGCCGGCTCGGTACATTACAACCCCCGACCCCACAAAAGGGTATTTCAAATCCCCCTGTCCCAAAATGCCCAAGGAAAAGACTTTTTTTCAACCCAGAGGATTTCCATTACACAAGGATCTATTTTGGGGACGAGGCGCACAGCTACATTCCAGAAATCATGTACCGGACCGGCCCCCACAAAAATACGCAACAGCTTTTCCTGGCAACATTGTGATCTTCAGCCCGATTGGGGGGGGCCATTAGCAAAGTCCAGGGTATTTGATGCTCTACGGAAGGCAGGGTTTTCTATAAACTGAATAAAAAAATGCCTTAGGAATAGAGGAGGGGATGCTCCAGCACTGTAGTACTGAGAGTTTTTGGCCTTTCCGGGGCCCGGTTTTTTCCGGCGGTCAAAACAGAGGGGGGGAATGCCATCAAAACCCCCAAAACCCCGGGGGCGGGTTTGGCTAATAAAATGGGGCCAGATGTCCTGCTGTGGTGGGGTGTGGAGCCCTCCAGTGTGGGTGCTAAACCCCTGACCTGGTGGGCGACCCCAGTGTTAAGGACTGTTTTTTTCTGTTTGCTTTTCTTTGTGCTGGAAAAGGTTTCTTTTTTTTGCATCCAGAGGGTTTATGCGTTTCAATAAATTGCTTGGCTTTTCAGCAATATGTTCTGTGTCCTCAACCACGCCAAGTGAGTACAGATCCCTAAAAGGCTTTGGAGGGTTGAAAAAAGAAAAAAAGTTCCGCTTCTGGGAAAATTTTGAAAAAAATCTTTATTCCCTCAAAGATAATTAAATGTTGGACAGGGTGGCGAAGCAAACGGTTTTTAAACCGGTTGTTCTTTATCAAATGAGCAAGGTATCTGCCCCCGGAAGGAGTAGGGCATTTGTGGGATGGCTCTAGTACATAAAATTTTCTAAGCAGCCAGGCCGCGATGAGATACCCCCTGCCCCTGGTAACAAGAGGCACTTAGTTTTTCTCTAATTGTTTGCTAATACATCTCCCCCTTTTATTTCAAAATAATGTTAAAAAAACACACAATTTTATATACATAGATAACAACCCAACTTAAAAAAGCCTTGTTAAAATAAAGGAATTTATGCAAAAAAAAACAGATTTTTTTTTTTTCATTTTCCCCACAAAAATGGGAAAAACAAAATGCTAAAAAATCAATGTACCCAAATGAAATGTCAAATCATCCTGCACAAAAACAAACCTTTTAAGTTTGCTTTGGCACTAAAAAA
>JARQOD010000004.1:219952307-219991911 GCA_033576555.1 Oophaga sylvatica
CCCTGGGAGAGTCAATGTTGACCCTACTAGAACACTGCCGTCAGGTGAGTATAGGTGCTATTATTTTACTTGGGGGAACATAGTGATTGAGAAGGGTTGTCTGAGTAGTGGACAATCCCTATAATTTACAATCCTTCAGGCACCTTATGACTAGATGCACCAAATTAAACTTGACATGTTATATTCTATAGTTTACGTCACCTCTAAGATGGTTCTTTCCAACCAATATTGTGCGCCAACATTTTAAGCGCCTGTTGGAGCATTTTAAGCCATGCCCATTTTGCTAAGACCCACACCCTTTCCTGGGCACTATCAACTGAGGCACATAAAATTGTCTAGTGACAAATTAGGCCTTTTGGATTACTGTTATCACTCTGTATGGCATTTTTGAAGGGTAAACAACACCTGAAGATACCTAGGACTTGCCATTTTTTCTCTCTTGGATTCTCTGATAAAAAAAAAACCCTGTGTACCTCAGTATTGAATTGCGGACCTAAAGAGGTACAGTATAGCAAGCTATAGATACTGTATATGCATGTACAGAACAGAAGCACAATGGAGCCATATTTACGAGGCCTTCAAATTTTTTTTACGGTCCAACCGGGATTAGCAAGTAGAAAAGAGATCACGGCATAATATTTCCCTCTGATAGTCTGGTTTTCCTTGCAGGAGCTGGGTTGCCTTATCATCTGACAATAATGTCAGTACTGATGACATTTTTCAAGACCATTTATTCAGCAAAGGGTAGATGTCTAAAGGGTATGCCACACTAAACAATATCGCTAACGGGATCGCTAAAAAACGTCACTATTTAGCGATCCCGTTAGCGATATTGTTCAGTGCGGCAGCTTCCAGCGACGAGCTTCCTGCTGTGATCTCGCTCGTCGCTGGAATCGCTCCGGACCCTATTTCATCGCTGGCGCTCCCGCTGGGTAAGTATCTAATCGCTGTGTGGCACCTTTTCTTAGCGATTTAGCGGTACTTTGTACCGCTAAAGTCGTTAAGAAGATCGCTAACGGCGATAGCGTCGTTAACTATATCGCTAAATGTGGCCGCATTTAGCGATATAGAAACAATCCCGCTAGCGATCTCATTAGTATGCAACGCTAACAGATCGCTAGCGGGATAGCTTAGTGTGGCAGTACCTTAAGTGTTTTCTGACTGCAGATATTTGTGAATACAGTCAATTGACCACCTTGGGGTTTTTCCTCTTAAAATAAGATCAATATCTTTTATTTTGGGTGGAAAGTCTCATGTGGACTATGAAAGGCTCCCATAAATCAGCAAGAGGACAGGACATCTTATATTTTCGAACTATTTCCTTATACACTGATATATTTTCCCTACATTACTACATTACTATTGTAATATTTGGAGAGCCATCTGTTCACCTGAAATGTTACTTGTGTGGACTGTACACATGCCAAAGAGGCTGCTATTTGGGACATTTCTACAGTATGTAATCATCAAATTCATCAGCAGTTTAGAAGTAGTTTTATACAGAGACCCAAGCGAGATCTGTGCAGGTGCAGATATTGGAGAGATGAAGATAACGTCAGCAGTCCAGTTGTAAGATAAGGATAATATATCATTATTTTTGTTTAGAAATAACCTCTACCCTATAAGGAGATGATAAATGCTTTCTTTGTGAATTTTCATGGTCTTCTTCTGGAGCAACTTACATGTAGCCTGGAATTAGTTGGACATATTTTACTTACAGTCAGAGCCAGAAATATTTGGACAGTGACACAATTTTCGCGAGTTGGCTCTGCATGCCACCACATTTGGATTTGAAATGAAACCTCTACAACAGAATTCAAGTGCAGATTGTAACGTTTTAATTTGAAGGGTTGAACAAAAATATGTTTTTAGAAAATGTAGGAATTGTACACATTTCTTTACAAACACTCCACATTTTAGGAGGTCAAAAGTAATTGGACAAATAAACATAACCCAAACAAAATATTTTTATTTCAAAATTTTGTGGCGAATCCTTTGGAGGCAATCACTGCCTTAAGTCTGGAACCCATGGACATCACCAAACGCTGGGTTTCCTCCTTTTAATGCTTTTCCAGGCCTTTACAGCCGCAGCCTTCAGGTCTTGCTTGTTTGTGGGTCTTTCCCTCTTAAGTCTGGATTTGAGCAAGTGAAATGCATGCTCAATTGGGTTATTGACTTGGCCATTGAAGAATGTTCCACTTTTTTGCACTCATGAACTCCTGTGTAGCTTTGGCTGTATGCTTGGGGTCATTATCCATCTGTACTATGAAGCGCCGTCCAATCAAGTTTGCAGCATTTGGCTGAATCTGGGCTGAAAGTATATCCCGGTACACTTCAGAATTCATCCGGCTACTCTTGTCTGCTGTTATGTCATCAATAAACACAAGTGACCCAGTGCCATTGAAAGCCATGCATGCCCATGCCATCACGTTGCCTCCACCATGTTTTACAGAGGATGTGGTGTGCCTTGGATCATGTGCCGTTCCCTTTCTTCTCCAAACTTTTGGCTTCCCATCATTCTGGTACAGGTAGATCTTTGTCTCATCTGTCCATAGAATACTTTTCCAGAACTGAGCTGGCTTCTGGAGGTGTTTTTCAGCAAATTTAACTCTGGCCTGTCTATTTTTGGAATTGATGAATGGTTTGCATCTAGATGTGAACCCTTTGTATTTACTTTCATGGAGTCTTTCTCTTTACTGTTGACTTAAAGACAGATACACCTACTTCACTGAGAGTGTTCTGGACTTCAGTTGATGTTGTGAACGGGTTCTTCTCCACCAAAGAAAGTATGCGGCGATCATCCACCACTGTTGTCTTCCGTGGCTCCCAGGTCTTTTTGGATTGATGAGTTCACCAGTGCTTTCTTTCTCAGGATGTACCAAATTGTAGATTTTGCCACTTCTAATGTTGTAGCAATTTCTTGGATGGGTTTTTTTTCTGTCCTTGCAGCTTAAGGATGGCTTGTTTCACCTGCATGGAGAGCTCCTGTGACCACATGTTCCTTCACAGCAAAACCTTCCAAATGCAAACACCACACCTCAAATCAACTCCGGCCCTTTCATCTGCTTAATTGAGAATGACATAACAAAGGGATTGCCCACACCTGTCCATGAAATAGCCTTGGAGTCATTTGTCCAATTACTTTTGGTCCCTTTAAAAACAGGGTGGCACATGTTAAGGAGCTGAAACTCCTAAACCCTTCATCCAATTTTAATGTGGATACCCTCAAATGAAAGCTGAAAGTCTGAACTTCAACTGCATCTGATTTGTTTTGTTTCAAATTCATTGTGGTAATGTCTAGAACCAAAATTAGATAAATGTTGTCTCTGTCCAAATATTTATGGACCTAACTGTATATTGTCTGCAGACTTGACAAACCAAATTTCTTGTATAAGTACAAAATAAATAGAAACATGAAATTCCTTCATTACATTTAGAAGGTAAATATGTCTTCAACCTGCCATAATTTCAAATCAGTATTATGCTATAAAAGCACGAACATTGATCAGAAAAATGCTAAGGAGAAGGCGGTCCACACAGTCTGTTCTCTTATCTAGACTGCTAGATAAAAGGATTTTCAACCTTAAAGAAGCACTCCCACAAAACTTTTTATAGCCTGTAGAAGAAGAAGCTGATGCGAAACGCGCATTGGGGAACCCATGCCCCACTCTACTAAGGTCGTATAATTTTATCCTTACTCCATACATGCCTGGAGTTCTTCTATCTTTTTCATTTGTTATGCCTACTTGTCTGGTCAGATGCCTGATGTTTGCATGTCTACATTAGACTCATTATTATTATTACTAGCTTGACCCGTGTGAAATTTTCACATATTGGTCGTCGGGGGCGCAGGCAATTTCAGAAAAAGCAAGCTGGTCAAATGTAAATGTATTTCATGAGATGATGAACACAGACAGGTATTTATATATGTAGATTGGTAATACAATGAATTGGTTTGATAAGTAGAGGCCAAAAAATGTCTTCCGGTTGAGGTGCCACCTGCAGGTCATTGTTTCTTTCTGCAGGTTTATGAAAATGAATGTTTAAACTGTATTTTGTGATAAAATCGTGAATGTGTGGTTTGTTTGGCTCTTGCTGAAGGGGGCAAGTTTACCTTTCAAATGGTGTATCATTAGTGTTTGTGGGGTGAAGTAATCAGCGAACAAGCAGTGCATGTTTACAAATGTGTTTGTATATGTGACTCACCTGCAGTGAAGTGTGCAATCCTCCAATGTGCCTGAACTAGGCTGGGCAAGCACTTTAGCAAGCTGGAAAGACCCCAAAGGCAAATGTTTGGATTTGTTTGTGATGTCTGTAAGCAGCTTTGTGGTAGTGTGCTTTGGGATAGTGTGCTGCCACCTGCAGGTCATTTGACCTTTCAAATGGTGTATCATTTGTTTGTGTGGGTGGAGTATGAACAGAGCAATTGTGCAATTCAATAGGCAGTGCATGTTTACAAATGTGTTTGCATATGTAACTCACCTGCAGTGTAGTGTGCAATCCTCCAATTTGTCTGAAATAGGCTGGGCAAGCAGTTCGGCAAGCTGGAAAGACCCCAAAGGCAAATGTTTGGATTTGTTTGTGATGTCTGTAAGCAGCTTTGTGGTAGTGTCCTTTGGGGTAGTGTGTGCCACCTGCAGGTCATTTTTCCTTACTGCAGGTTTATGAAAAATAATGTTTAAACTGTATTTTGTGATCAAATCGTGGTTATGTGGTTTGTTTGGCTATTTTCTTGCTGAAGGGGGCAAGTTTACCTTTCAAATGGTGTATCATTTGTTTGTGTGGGTGCAGTATGAATGGAGATACAAAGTAATCACCGAAAAACAGTGTTTAGAAATAATAGAATAGATTACATATACCTACATGTGTTTAGGAGCAATCTCCTTTTTTATGTTCTACTTTAGGAGTTCTGTGTAATGGCACATGCGAGCATAACTCATTTTGACATGGTCACATGACTGTATATATCCAGGTGTTTCCTAGATTTTCATGTATGGTCTCTAGGAGTAATCTTTTTTGACTGATAAACACCTCCATCACTATCTTTAAGGATAAATATGTAATATATAGATGTAAACCTTTCCAAATATTGTGAATTTTTGTGGAGTGTATTAATAACCTACAAGGATATTCCATATTGTAATATGACTGCTTTATGGGTTCAATCCTCCTGCCTTTGCATTTTGTAATTATTTATACCTTTGGAACATTGACTCACTGATGACCTGTAAGTGCGGGGTCTCTTTGTCACTTAACCTATTTTATGAATTTTTAAAGATTTTTTTTTTCAAATATATGTTTTCTGTATTTAATAAAGTACCGTATATCTTTTTATCTATTGATGCCTTTGCTTCCTAAATATTTTTGGATGAAGTTTATTGTAAGTGCGTTAATACACTCACCTTTCACCATCTTTCCTGTTTTCCAGCACTGCTCTAGTCTTCTTCTGGGTCAAGTGATCACTATTCCGACTTGCCAGATCAGTCTGGAGTCCATCTGTGAGCCAGAAGTCACTTTTTGGACACAGTTAGAGGGCTGTATAAATCGGACCGAGATCAGACTGCAATGCTCGGACTGGCAACGCCTCTCCCGACCCAAGCATGACAGCTGTATAGAAATATATGAAGCTGTCATGCTCACGTTGGGAGAGCCACAGGCCAGTCCTCATATTACAGTCTGGTCCGATTTATACGGATGTCTGACAGCACCCTTATATTGTAAGTCTATGTAGCATAAGAAGAAGGCTCTACAGTCATGGCCAAAAGTTTTGAGAATGACACAAATATTAATTTTTACAATGTCTACTGCTTCACTTTTTCTAATGGCAATTTGCATATACTCCAGAATGTTATAAAGAGTGATCAGCTTAACAGCAATTACTTGCAAAGTCAATATTTGGCTAGAAAATGAACTTTATCCCCCAAAACACATTTCAACATCATTGCAGCCCTGCCTTAAAAGGACGAGCTAACCTCTTTTCAGTGATTGCTCCATTAACACAGGTGTAGGTGTTGATGAGGACATGGCTGGAGAGCAATCTGTCATGATTGAGTAAGAATGACACCACTGGACACTTTAAAAGAAGGCTGGTGCTTGGCATCATTGTTTCTCTTCTGTTAACCATGGTTATCTCTAAAGAAACACGTGCAGTCATCATTGCAATGCACAAAAATGGCCTAACAGGGAAGAGTATCGCAGCTAGAAAGATTGCACCTCAGTCAACAATCTATCGCATCATCAAGAACTTCAAGGAGAGAGGTTCCATTGTTGCCAAAAAGGCTCCAGGGCGCCCAAGAAAGACAAGCAAGCGCCAGGACCGTCTCTTAAAAGTGTTTCAGCTGCGGGATTGGGCTACCAGCAGTGCAGAGCTTGCTCAGGAATGGCAGCAGGCAGGTGTGAGTGCATCTGCACGCACTGTGAGGCGGAGACTCTTGGAGCAAGGCCTGGTCTCAAGGAGTGCAGCAAAGAAGCCACTTCTCTCCAGAAAAAACATCATGGACAGACTGATATTCTGCAAAAGGTACAGGCAGTGGACTGCTGAGGACTGGGGTAAAGTTATTTTCTCTGATTAATCCCCTTTTCGATTGTTTGGGACATCAGGAAAACGCCTCATTCGGAGAAGACAAGGTGAGGGCTACCACCAGTCTTGTCTCATGCCAACTGTTAAGCATCCTGAAACCATTCATGTGTGGGGTTGCTTCTCAGCCAAGGGAATCGGCTCTCTCACAGTCTTGCCTAAAAACACAGCCATGAATAAAGAATGGTACCAGAATGTCCTCCAAGAGCAACTTCTGCCAACCCTCCAAGAGCAGTTTGGCGATCAACAATGCCTTTTCCAGCATGATGGAGCACCTTGCCATAAAGCAAAGGTGATAACTAAATGGCTCAGGGAACAAAACATAGAGATTTTGGGTCCATGACCTGGAAACTCCCCAGATCTTAATGCCATTGAGAACTTGTGGTCAATCATCAAGAGATGGGTGGACAAACAAAAACCTAAAAATTCTGACAAAATGAAAGCATTGATTGTGCAAGAATGGACTGCTATCAGTCAGGATTTGGTCCAGAAGTTGATTGAGAGCATGCCAGGGAGAATTGCAGAGGTCCTGAAGAAGAAGGGTCAACACTGCAAATATTGACTTGCTGCATTAACTCATTCTAACTGTCAATATAAGCTTTTGTTACTCATATGTTTGCAATTATTATATTTTTGTCTGTGATAAAAACATCTGTCAAACACACATAAAAACCAGAGGGCAGCAGATCATGTGAAAATATAATATTTGTGTCATTCTCAAAACTTTTGGCCATGACTGTATAGGCTTACATAATAACGTCGACTTCTGGCTCACACATAACCCCTGTGTGAGCCGGCAAATTGGAATAGAAGTCAGATGACCCACTAGAAGAGCAAAGATGGAAACTGGGGAAGATGGCGATCAGTGATTATATTATTGCACTTACACAACACTATATATACATTTAGAAAGGTTTAGGGAATAAAGTTTTGTGGGAGTGTTTGTTTTTGGAAAGTGAATGCCAAAAACTCTTATATTCTTAAAATAAGTAAATATAAACACTGCAGCCAATCACTGAACTCAGTGGCTGTGCCGGGAGTTGCTGCAATGGAACAGAGACCTGTTCTCAGAACTTCCGGGGTGTATGAAGTTAATAGAGCATGAGGTCCTGACGGAGCCTCATGTCTGGGTCAACTTGAAGCCATATTGGATTCTGGAAGCTCATCGAGAGGTAATCTTGAAGGAGGTAAAGCGGATGCTGAGCCTGGGAGTCATCGAGGAATCCAAAAGTGGCAGGTCCAGTCCAATCTTCTTGGTGTCAAAACCAGATGGGGAATGGTGGTTTTGCAACGATTATAGGAAGCTGAACACAGTCTCTAAGTGCGATGCTTACCCAATGCCCTGGGTTGATGAACTAATTGAGAGGCTAGGGCCGGCTCGGTACATTACTACCCTTGACCTCACAAAAGGGTATTAGCAAATCCCTATGTCCCAAGATGCCAAGGAGAAGACTGCCTTTTCAACTCCAGATGGATGCTTCCATTACACAAGGATGCTATTTTGGTTACGAGGCGCACCAGCTACATTCCAGAGAATCATGTACCGGATCCTGGCCCGCCACAAAAGGTACGCAACAGCTTACCTGGACAACATTGTGATCTTCAGCCAAGATTGGGGGAGCCATCTGAGCAAAGTCCAGGCCGTATTTGATGCTCTACGGAAGGCAGGGTTTTCTATAAACCTGAATAAAATGTGCCTTAGGAATAGAGGAGGCAAGATACTTGGACTATGTTGTAGGCAGGGGCGAAATAAAGCCCCAGATAAATAAAGTTGAGGCAATCCAGGCCTGGCCACAACCCCTCTCCAAGAAGCAGGTCAGGGCGTTCCTGGGCATTGTGGGCTATTACCGCCGGTTTATCCCAAACTTTGCCATGGTAGCTGTCTGTAAGGTTCTGTGTACATGTTCCTGAAACTCAGTTTTTTCCGTCAGCCATTTTACTTTCTGTCTTGCTGCAGCTGTCTTGCCCTCAGTCAATATGGAGTTTCCAGCTTGCATGTTCCCGCCCTGATTCTCTCCCTCTTGCTTCTTAAGCAGCCACAGCTGAGCAATCAGTGCTTCAGAATCAAGCCTGCAGTGTACCTGTGACCTGACTCCTGGAAGCCTTGGACCTTGTACTCCAGTTATTTCCTATTGTGGAACTTTGGAACACTCGTGGACTTTGGAACCCTGCTATTTGATGAATCCACGTTTGCATGGACTTATGGTAACAGAGAAGAGATCCTGAACCTGTTGTGGAGAGTGATTGCTGAGCTTAAGTTACTCTGGCCTGCTGTGTCTCCTGCTTTTGTATCTGCAAACTGTGTGACTATTATTGCCACTTGTATGAAGTAATACAAGACCTTCTATATCAAACCTGTGACTCCTGTGTTTTCATCGCACCCAAGCACAAGACACTATATGAACTGTACTCCTTACATTACACTGTCTCTCTGACAGACCTCTTTAAAGGGACAAAGTCGGCTATGGCTAAGTAGTCTCCAGAAGCTGAGACGGCCTTCCAGGAACTGAAACTGGCCCTGTGGAAACAGCCGATGCTGGTAGCACCTGATTTCTTCAAGGAATTTGTGGTCCAGATGGACGTGTCGGATGTTGGGCTGGGCGCTGTCTTATCTCAAGAGGTAAACCGGGAAGAGCACCCCAACATGTATTTTAGCTGGAAGTTGTCAGTTTGAGAGAAAAATTATTCCATAGTGGAGAGGGAATGTTTAGCCATCA
This sequence comes from Oophaga sylvatica, assembly GCA_033576555.1. Classification (NCBI taxonomy): domain Eukaryota; kingdom Metazoa; phylum Chordata; class Amphibia; order Anura; family Dendrobatidae; genus Oophaga; species Oophaga sylvatica. The sequence goes on from JARQOD010000004.1 coordinate 219,961,602, forward strand.
AATTTGCGCTGTACTCTCTAAGGTACTACCTCTTGGGCAGGTATATCAGACTGGTGTCAGACCATGCCCCGCTGATGTGGATGAGGGAGAAAAAAAGGAAACAATGCCCGAGTGACCAGGTGGTTTCTAGCACTTCAGGATTTAACTTCCATGTGGAGCATAGGTCAGGGAAACTACATGGCAATGCTGATGCTCTGTCGACGATCCACTCTTTCTTGGCAGAAGGTCCCAAGCCCCACGACTTTGGGCATAGGGGAGAGTATGTAAGATGGCCGCTGGACGAGTCCTTGAGGTCATCATATGTGTCATCGCGGCTATTATTTGCGGTGATGTGAGCTTGGAAGCATGCTCCAGCACATGTAGTACTGAGAGTTATTTGGCCATTCCAGGGCCGGTTTTTTCCGAGCGGTCATAACAGATGGGTGGGAATGACCACTCATATATCCCAACCCCAGGGGCGTGGTTTGGCTAATAAAATGGAGGCCAGATGTCTCAGTGTCTGTGGCTGGAGGTGTGGAGACCTCCAGTGTGTGTGCTAAAGACACTGACCTGAGTGGGCAGACCCACAGTGCTATAAGGACTGTTTATTTTCTGTTTGCTTTTACTTTGTGCTGGAAAAGGCTGTTCTTTGTTTTGCCATCCAGAGGAGTTTATGCAGTTTCAATAAACTTGCTTGGACATTTCAGCAATACTGCTTCCTGTGCCTACCTCAACCACAGCCAAGTGAGTACAGATCCCTACAATGGCTTTGGAGGGTTGAAAAAAGAAGAAAAGTTCCAGCTTCTGGCAAAATTTTGAAAACGATCTTTATTCCATCAAAGATAAATTAAATGTAGTGGACAGGATGGTCAGCAAGCAACGCGTTTCAAACACGGTTGTTCTTTATCAAATGTAGCAAGTGTATTCTGCCCACGAGAAAGGAGTAGGAGCATTCAGTGGGATGAGCTCTAGTACATACAATTGTTCTAAAGACAGCCAGGCCAGCAGATGAGATCACCCACTGACCACTGTGTCACCACAAGAGTGCACTTAGTTTTTCTCATAATTGTATGCTCAATACCATACTCCCTCTTTTATTACAAAATAATAGTTAAAAAATCACACAAATTGATACTACCATATTGATAACAACCCCAACTATAAAAATGTCACATTAGTTAACCAATAAAGTGAATTGCATGCAAAAATAGCAGAATATTTTTTGTTCATTTGCCTCACAAAAATGGGAATACAAAGTGCTAAAAAATCACATGTACCTCAAATGAACATGTCAAATCATCCTGCACAAAAACAAGCCTCATACAGTTCTGCTTTGTGTCACTAAAAAAATTGTGAAACAAAAGCAAATAATTTTTTTTAAATAGATTTTTTTGCGCAAATGTTTGAAAATAAAACAATATTTATTTATAAATTTTGTATCATTAAAATAGTGGCAGGAATAAAAGTACAAAATATAGCGTGCTCATCTCCAGTTTGAATGACACCATCCATTTTATGATGTGATGGAAAGCTAGAAAAGAATTCCAAGTGAGGTGAAATTGCAAAAAAGCACAAGTCTTTTGGGTTATGTTTTTACAGAGGTAATTATATGGTAAAAATGATCTGACAACCTGGTTCTCCATGTCAGTATGATTACAGTACTATCAAATATGTATAGTTTTTTTTATTTACGTGGTTAAAAAAATGTGTGAATTTGTAAAAAAAATGCTTTTACGAGACCTGTAACGCTTTCAATTTTTGGTTGATGGAGCTGTGTGATGGCTTATTTTTTGCAATCTGTGTTGATGTTTTTAGGGTAGATATGATGTTTTGATCTTCTTTTATTGAATTTTTTGCTACGTTTAGTTGGGGTGGTTAGGGACTCATTACAGGAAGAGCCAGTTTGTGTTTTATTTTTATTTTTGTGCCTGGGTAACCCATATAAGTATTGTTACAGGAAGTGGACTTGTATAGAAAATTGTACTTTGTGCAACTTTCTTGCAATTTTAGCATATGGTTTCATGTTGTAAATATTAATGAACAGGGCCTCCATCAGGGCATTACTGTGCTTACTGAGGTATGCAGCACAGTGAGAAGATGTTTGATGTCACTGCCATACTTCGACCCATTGCCAGTCTGCACCTCAGTTGAATCAGGGAGGGGGCGCCGTTGGCCACTGTCAGTTTCGAGAAACTTTTTTTGAACTTTTTTTTGTAAAGCCGCACTATGAGAGCAGAATGGAGAAACATGGGGGCAGTAATAACAGACATGTGATGGTACTATGTGATATGGTCAAGGTCTGGCGGTATTTGTCCATTGTGTGTGGTATTATTCATTCACTGTGTGGTGGTGATATGTGGTCTGGTCATGGTGTGGTGGTATTTATTCCTTGTATGTGGTATTATTGGGTCACTATGTGGTGGTAAGATGTGGTTCGGCCATGGTGTGTCCTTGTATATGGTATTATTGTTAATTTTGCAAAATGTATGTGACACATTCCTTAAAGAAAAATAAATAAAAAATATACCTGAAAAGAGTATAGGATATTTTAACAAATATTTAATAGGTTACAATAGAGTAGATCCCGGCCCAAAAGAGTCTACCTCGTTGTAGTGGCGACTTAAAAAATCTTTTGGCCAAAACAAAAGCTGCTGACTGTGTGTGTTATATGGTGTTCGATGGGAACTGTAATGTATGATTGGTGAGGACGTTGTGCAGAAGTGGAGTTTTTTCAAGAGTGGGCAGTGGGAGTGTGGAAGGTTCTGCGGGTGGAGGCGGAGCTGGGGAGCCCTAAAATTGCTATTGGCAGCCCTCCTCATAAATAATAAATAATCTGAACATAGTGATCACAAAATAAATTCTGTTTATTCATTTTCTTTTTGTTAGCTAAGATTCACCAGCTATGAGGCAGAAATGTTTACTTGGAGCTTTTCATAATAAACCCATGTACAATGCACTCTTAATTGTACTGTTTGCTTACTTCTTGTAGAGCTAAGAATACTTTCAGTCAACCTGAAGTGACTTCCTGTAACATCTGTGAACACTTACAAGATTTCAAGGATACTGAATAAATTGACTTAAAATAGCATGATCAGATACAGCACATGGGATAATCCCAGCTGGGAACTTACTTTTAAAATAAATGTCTATACTATGATCAGAGGAATGTTAAGTACTGATTCGTGTACTTGGTTATGTTACGTTATATACACAATGAACTGAATTTAAATCGGAGCTTTTTTTTTAACAAGAATAAATGTACATTTATACTAACCAATTTGATTTTACATTACAAATGAACCCTATCTTTCATAGCTCAAAAATCTATCCCTATAATCACATGCTAATGGCTTTATCCACTGATATGTTCAACATTTTCTGCAGTGATGTGTCCTAGGGTGCACTATAAAGTCTTGAGTTATTATTTTTTAAAATGAAATTTTTCTTTGTTTTTTACCAGTTTTCTGCTAAAATACGCCTAGCTACTTACTGTATTGGAATGAATGGAATGCATTACTATATGCCATGAGTGCTGTCATGTGGCTATCCCTATCTTTAAGTTGTATTACTCATCGTGGGCCGAAGGCAGACATTATAAGAGTGGATGGAAAAAAACAGAGTAGGGAGCAACCTGTATGTACAGTCATGGCCAAAAGTTTTGAGAATGACACAAATATTATATTTTCACATGATCTGCTGCACTCTGGTTTTTATGTGTGTTTGCCAGATGTTTTTATCACAGACAGAAATATAATTGCAAACATATGAGTAACAAAAGCTTATATTGACAGTTAGAATGAGTTAATGCAGCAAGTCAATATTTGCAGTGTTGACCCTTCTTCTTCAGGACTTCTGCAATTCTCCCTGGCATGCTCTCAATCAACTTCTGGACCAAATCCTGACTGATAGCAGTCCATTCTTGCACAATCAATGCTTTCATTTTGTCCGAATTTTTAGGTTTTTGTTTGTCCACCCGTCTCTTGATGATTGACCACAAGTTCTCAATGGGATTAAGATCTGGGGAGTTTCCAGGCCGTGGACCCAAAATCTCTGTTTTGTTCCCTGAGCCATTTAGTTATCACCTTTGCTTTATGGCAAGGTGCTCCATCATGCTGGAAAAGGCATTGTTGATCGCCAAACTGCTCTTGGAGGGTTGGGAGAAGTTGCTCTTGGAGACATTCTGGTACCATTCTTTATTCATGGCTGTGTTTTTAGGCAAGACTGTGAGAGAGCCGATTCCCTTGGCTGAGAAGCAACCCCACACATGAATGGTTTCAGGATGCTTAACAGTTGGCATGAGACAAGACTGGTGGTAGCGCTCACCTTGTCTTCTCCGAATGAGGCATTTTCCTGATGTCCCAAACAATCGAAAAGGGGATTCATCAGAGAAAATAACTTTACCCCAGTCCTCAGCAGTCCACTGCCTGTACCTTTTGCAGAATATCAGTCTGTCCATGATGTTTTTTCTGGAGAGAAGTGGCTTCTTTGCTGCCCTCCTTGAGACCAGGCCTTGCTCCAAGAGTCTCCGCCTCACAGTGCCTGCAGATGCACTCACACCTGCCTGCTGCCATTCCTGAGCAAGCTCTGCACTGTTGGTAGCGTTCTGGTGCTTGCTGGTCTTTCTTGGGCGCCCTGGAGCCTTTTTGGCAACAATGGAACCTCTCTCCTTAAAGTTCTTGATGATGCGATAGATTGTTGACTGAGGTGCAATCTTTCTAGCTGCGATACTCTTCCCTGTTAGGCCATTTTTGTGCATTGCAATGATGACTGCACGTGTTTCTTTAGAGATAACCATGGTTAACAGAAGAGAAACAATGATGCCAAGCACCAGCCTCCTTTTAAAGTGTCCAGTGGTGTCATTCTTACTTAATCATGACAGATTGATCTCCAGCCATGTCCTCATCAACACCAACACCTGTGTTAATGGAGCAATCACTGAAAAGAGGTTAGCTGGTCCTTTTAAGGCAGGGCTGCAATGATGTTGAAATGTGTTTTGGGGGATAAAGTTCATTTTCTAGCCAAATATTGACTTTGCAAGTAATTGCTGTTAAGCTGATCACTCTTTATAACATTCTGGAGTATATGCAAATTGCCATTAGAAAAAGTGAAGCAGTAGACTTTGTAAAAATTAATATTTGTGTCATTCTCAAAACTTTTGTCCATGACTGTAAGTAAGGTCAGGTAGCAACAATAGAATTATACACTGTCATATCAGAACACATAAACAGGCAAGCTTACTGTGTAGCCTAAATTCATTAGGTGTAAATTGTGGCAATGGAATATAGAAAAAGTAAATGGATATGCAAATCAGCAAAAATAAAGTTGCTGAACCAAATCAATATAAGGTTAGAGTCAGAAATAGACAAAAGTATAAGTCATGAGTACAAATGCGCAATTAAGCATAATATAGCAAAGGGTAAAGGAATCAAAAAGCCGACAACCTCATGATGAAATAAAGTCGAATATTGTGGAACCTGTATGCGGCATTGTACATGAGGGAGAGACCCCCACGCGTATCGCCGCCAAAAACGTGGCTTCCTCAGGGGAAAAGGTGGATGAATTAATCATAGTTTGTTCTATATATACTGTACAGAAAATAACTAAATAATTTGTTATCATGTGGAGACGGCGAGTCCATGTTTTCAGATGGCGTAAGGACATACATATGCGTGTGCGCACCCCACGTATCATAATCCCAGCAATCACACTGCAGATGATGAAAGGTCATTACAGCACATGCACAATGTTGTCGGTATGAGTACGCAGGCGTGTGACGCAAGAGATGTATCACGTGAAGAAAAGAGCAGGCATGATATGTGTGCAGGCTTGTGACAACGATAATGAGGATGTCCACTGCGCCTGCCCATTAAAATAGCAAAGTATATAGTCGTGGCCAGTGGCATCATGATGAAAGATACCCAATCTGCCACAGAGGAAATCATCACTATAATATTGAACATCAGATTACATATGTACATATAATTCTGGCTTTATGGATGGCTTAAATTCCAAATTTAGTCCAGTGAACAAAGAATCCAGTAATATCGACGAGACCGTTACGGTAAGTATATTTAGTGATTAACCAAGCTATAGACTATATGATAAATACCGTAGTAGTAAAATTCACATATGGAAATGTAGTAAAGTTTTGATATATAAGTTAACTTAACCTTTAATAAATAAAATCCTACAACCATACAGACGTTATGCTCCACAAACAACCTCTCAGGTTTGGATATGAGTTAGCAGACCATAGGGAAGAGGATATTTGAAGGCCCCCCTTATGTTTCCTCTCAAACAATTCACCTTTCCTTTCCTTCTGTTGAATGTTAAAAACCACCCTAGGAACTGGCTAAGGGAACAAAGAAAGCGCAATAGGGTGTTATTCAGATTACGGTAGTGATAAGAGGCGGTTACGCTCCCCTGGCGGTGTTGTGTGAGACACAATGCTTAAACGATGTCAGACAGGGTTCCAGCTGCTGGAGCTGCACTGGGTGGCAGATCCAATGTGGTAATAACCTGAGCTGCTGGTTTGTATCTGGATCAAGGAGTCAGAATCTGGCAAAAGTATCGGTGGTGCGGTTTATTCTCTACACGTAATCCATCGTCTGTACAGTTTTAGATTTCTCTATAGTTTGGAATGCTTCAAGACGTGTAGAGAGTAAACTGCAACACCAATACTCTAGCCTGATTCTGATTCCTTGATCAGATACACACCAGCAGTGCAGGTCATCCTCTCTCTCCAAACTATCCGCAAATAAAACACCCTACACATTTCTTCACTCCTAATTCTATTATGGCAGCCATATAAAGTGATTGCTCAGCTACAACAACCATCCCACAGATCATAAGCAAGACTTATATTATGGTGATCTGGCCATTATTTGGTCTGATTAGCAGAAATGTTCAAATTCGGGCATGCTCCACACAATAACTAGATCTCATACTATCACAGTGACTGACCCGGGATCGTCAGTATACCTGCAGATAAATGACACGCTGCGGCTCATAAACCCTGCGGGTGAGTTTACGCAGCGTCACATAGAAGCACAGTGGGCATAGGATTTCTATAAATCTCATCAACTGTGCTTGTTTGGTAGAACGCAACATTTTGGATGCATAGCAGTGAGCTGTGTCCGAAAACGCTGCTATTCTGATCGTGGGCACGTACCTTTAAAAGGCTTGAGCAGATGTTCATAGATAGATTCTCTCACCCGACAAAATTGAGCCAATTACGCAGATGACACTCTGATCACACTCTGATCTGAGTTTGATCAGAGTGTGATCATAGTGTGCTCCGATTCTTTTGGATAAGAAGATAGAGAAAGAAATGTCTCCATCTTCTTCATTGTGTCAGTTTGCGGAAATCGGACTGTACACAGTTGTCATCCGAGTGTAGTGCAATGGTTTCCACAAACTCATTGACTTGCATTGCAAAGAGCGATCCCAATATGCTATCAAACCTAGGCATGGAGCAATTTTTTTCCTCAGAATGACTCTTTCCAAGGAAAAAATTGGACATGTGCACGGCCCCATAGAATAACATTGGTCTAAAACATCAAATCGCACGCGAACTGGTTATACGCTTGTGTGCACAAGCCCAACTTTTGAGTAGTTAATGAGGGGTCAATGAGTAGAGGATCTGGTATTTGCTAGTATTAGATACACACAGAACTACTTTTCTATTACAACTCTTACTTAAACTTTGAGTCTTGTCACTAACTCTGCATTGTTACAGCCCTACAAGATAACCTGTTGTCTTTTGAGTACAAAGCACATCTCATATGATCAGCAGTGAGGAAATGGCTTCAAGCTTAGACACATCCTCGCCCATGGTTCTCCAGTTCCATGTACCACACCAACCTTACAGTTACCTTTCTAGTTTTATTCCTTAAGTGAAATATTGTAGCAAAACCAAGACATTTCTGGGAATCTCATTAATAGGAAAAAAAATCAAAGTTAGCTGGACCACCTGATGGGACTTGATAGAGGGACACTTTTCTGGACCACTATGTTGTTTAACCAAAAGGCAATGGTAAATGTTTCTAATTCCAACACCAAACTTTCCTTGCTAAATGCGACGAGGCAGTGATTACAAATTGAGACCACAACATATATATAAAAACATTCAATGTACTATATAGTTTGGTCCAATAATAAATAAAGTTTTCCTTCCACGGTTGTTATTAAAGCACCAGATGTGATGATGCATGGCAAATGTCAAAATGTGACACTTTTATGTATACACTTTCTACTAATCAATCACATAAAAAGCTTTAACAAGTTTTTTTCTAATCTGGTTGATATAATCTGAACCATAAATTTGATATTTGTGTGTTCTGCAGAATAGATCACTGACATCTGCAGTATTATTTTACAGCAAGGGAATAAACTATGTTTCCCCTTCAAAATGTGACATAAACTGCATGGCAAACTGAATGATTATAAATGATGTGCTGCTAACATAGCCAGTAAATATACAGGTATCCTACATGAGGATGGGGAGGACGCACATTATGGAGGCTAGATTAGCAGCAATTCATTTCTAAAAGGCTCAATTTCGCAGGAAATTTAGGCGAGAATCCATACACCCCTCTAGCGACTACTATCACAAGAAAATTGTTTTGTTTCTGTATTTGCCGTACTGGAAGCGTAATGTGAGTTTCCTAGGCCAATGAAGGGGTCATAGACACGGCACAGTGGCACACAGAGTCTCAACGAGTCAGAATTATTCCACCATATTTCTCTGGTTCTTCAGAGACACAGGATCTCTGCAATGTAGCATGCAATGGAGCTTGGCATGTATTCTTGGGTATTTCTCTCGGAATCTGAGTGGGAAAACCCTCTGTGTACATTCTGGGCCCTTTAGTATGGGTCTGTACCATGCTGATTGTGTGCCTGTGTCCTTCCAACAGTGCTATTAATTACACAGGGTGAACTAATTGGTGGAGGAGGGATAAAACTGGAAGTATTTGATTATTTATTTATTTTAGGACTCTAAAAGACAAATTGTTACAATCAGCCAACCCCTTTCATGATATGAAGCGATTATTAATACAAATTTAATCATATGTATGTTGATTTTCCTATCTGTACGAACTGCAACTCATCATCATGTTTTCCAAGCAAGCTACAAAACTAATTGTAAATTAGTTAATTGAAAAGTATACAGGAGGTCCATTTACATGGACAGATATTCCCATAACAAGCACTGATGACAATATATCATGTCAACTGGCACATGTGAAACTTCCACTTATATACGGCAATATTTATGAATGTGCAAGCAATACGGTCACCGACAGTCATTCGTCTCCATACAGTTTACATTATTATCATCAGCACATCCTATATTTACACAAAGGGATGTGCTGCAATTTTTATGCATAAATGAAACATAAAGTTAAAGACACAGAACGTTGGCATGTTTACAAGGGACAATGATTCTTTTTCCCTGTGTTGTTTCTCATTATTACACATAACTTAATTTATGGACATCTAAGGTTGGGTTTCTTTTTGCCAGTGTGGATTGGTTGCGTTGTTACCAACATCTGGTGAGAATTTCATGTCAATAACACGTTTAGAAATATACTCTATTTTTTGGACTACAATACGCACTTTTTTCCTCCAAACATTTCAAGGAAAATGGAGGGTGGGGCTTATACAGGAGGCAGGGGCGAGCTGCTGCGTCTAACACCTGTACTCACTGTTAAAGCAAAATGAATATTCACTGCTCCCCATGCCCATAAACCCTCCCACCTCTATACACTGAAGCTGGCGCTGAGAAGTGGGAGGGACTATGGGTGTGTGGAGCAGTGAATATACACTTTTATTAGCAATCACACAGTTAGCTGCAGCCACAGGCTTCATGCAAGCTGCTGGGTGATCACGTGTGCCTGTTATTATAAAGAATCACTATTCACTGCTCCCCACGCCCATGGGAGTGGATAGCAGTGAATATTAATTCTCTTTAGTCGCTGGCACATGTGATGGCTGCAGGAAGCTGGCGGCTAATAGTGTACCTGCTATTAAAGAGAAATGAATATTCACAGCTCCACATGCCCATAGTCTGGGCGTGAGGAGCAGTGAGTATTCTGACAGCTGTCCTCGGCTTGTAAGCAGAGCATGACGTCCCTGCCATGCGCTGCTTACAAGCTCAAATCAGCTGCTGACATCAGAACAGGACGCTACGATGGAGCACAGGGAAGGTAAGTAGAATGTTTTATTTTTTTATGTTTTCCTGATGGGCGCCATACACACCAGGATAGGGATGAGTGAGCGATGCATACCAGGACAGGGATGAGGGGGCCATGCATACCGGAATGGGGATGAAGGGACTGGGCATACCAAAATGGGGATGAAGGGACCATGTATACCAGAATGGGGATGAGGGGACCAAGTATACCAGGATGTGGATGAGGGAACCATGTATACTAGGATGGGAATGAAGGAACTATGTATACCAGGATGGTGATGAGGGGCGATGTATATGAGAATGGGGATAGGGGACCATTGATACCCGGATGGAGATGGGTGGACTATGTATACCAGGATTGTGATGAGGGGACCATGTATACCAGGATGGGGATGAGGGTACCATGTATACCAGGATGGTAATGAGGGGACCATGTATAACAGGATGGGGACGAGGGTACCATGTATACCAGGATGGGGATGAGGTGACCATGTATACAAGAATGGGGATGAGGGGACCATGTATACCAGGATGGGGATGAGGTAACCATGTATACAAGAATGGGGATGAGGGGACCATGTATACCAGGATGGGTATGAGGGGGCCATGAATACCACTATCGTGATGAGGGGGCAATGTATACCTGGATTAGAGACATATATATATATATATATATACCAGCATATATATATATATATACCAGGATGGGGGATATTAGTACAGAATTGACCACATTTCTTGCTTCAATTTTTTTTATATTTTCCTCCTCTAAAAACTAGCTGCGTCTTATGGTCTGGTGCATCTTTTAGTCTGCAAAATATGCTATTTACTTAAAAAATTGGTGTTGAATATTTGTTCAATACTTATTTCACCAACTGTACGTGCAACAAGAACATCTGTATGAGGCCTTACACTGTTAGTGGATGAATTGATAACATTGAGGCTTACTGTGGCCATCCACTGCATCCTGCTTTATTAGGGTGTTTGCACATGCTGTGTCTTGTTGCATGCATCCAAAACTCTGCCAGTTGTGATGCCTAATGGATGAAGGCGTTTAAAACCAAATTGTGTGGCCACTGAGCTTCATGAAGGGTAGGGAAGCTATCATCAGAAAATGAGCTATTGTTTAAATAATTTTTACTGAAAAATATGGTTTCCTCTACTTTTGGTGCTGTTTTTTTTTATATATTATAATCTGTATTAAAAATTAATAAATACTAATTTTGCAATTTTCACACTGGGATTTCTTAGACGCTAACTTTCTGTTGTTTCAGGAAACAACATTTGTTCTCATAATAAACTCAGACCCATCTTTTATACTGAAGCATCTAATGAGCGCGTGCCCAGGTCATTGTGAAGGGAAGGGGAGCAGGGTCAGGTATGAAATAATTTATTGTGATTGGTGGATACTGTTTTATCAGCTGTGTGTAGACCTGTTACCTGTCATTATAATCCTGTCTCTGCTGATATGGAGCCTTGATGAAAACTCTTCCTAAATTGAGAGGAATTATGAGTATAATATAGCCCCAGAGGCCAATATAAAAATTGCAAGATTACCAATTATGTTTTCAAGTAAGGATCATGATATGAAAAAATATTTATTTTTAAAAACTGCATGTGACACAAAAAACATGATTTGAAAATAGGTCATTTTCTGAAGACAGCTTCCCTTTAAGGCCCCAGTCATTGCTATGGGCAACCTGAATTTTATCATTTAGGCCACACTGTGGCAATTGGGTGGACTGCAGCTGGCACTTGATAGATAAATTCAATCAGTAGTGTTGCAAAACGTCGCCGTGTAACACAAATACAGCAGTCCCCAAGAACATGGGTCCTGTGTCCCCCATTTGGATGAAGCAGCACTGGAGCATGTGTATGGTCGCTCCATTCCTTATCTGTGGAGCTGAGTACAGTGCAATAAACTATATATTTACAGATTGCAAAAGTATTCACCCCTAACGCCACCACCCTTGGCATTTTTCAGGCTTTGCCTCCTCATAACCTGTAATTTCACTGTTTTTTTTAGAGTTTACACCTGTTCATGTAATGAACATGCCTACAACTGTGAACATTTGTTTTTCCTTTCATTGTGAAGCAAACAACTAATAGGACAAAACTAGCTTGGCCCATGCGAAATTTTCGCACATTGGTCGTCGTGGGCGCAGGCAATTTCAGAAAAAGCAAGCTGGTCAAATGTAAATGTATTTCATGAGATGATGAACACAGACAGGTATTTATATATGTAGATTGATGATAAAATAAATTGGTTTGATAAGTAGAGGCCAAAAAATGTCTTCCAGTTGAGGTGCCACCTGCAGGTCATTGTTTCTTTCTGCAGGTTTATGAAAATCAATGTTTAAACTGTATTTAGTGATAAAATCATGAATGTGTGGTTTGTTCGGCTCTTTTCTTGCTGAAGAGGGCAAGTTTACCTTTTCAAATGGTGAATCATTTGTGCAGGGTCGGACTGGCCCACCGGAGAATCCTCTGACACCTGCTGGCATATTGGCCAGCAACTGCCTAGGGCCCCCACTGCTCCAGGGGCCCCAGCCAATGTCGTGTCACTAGTAACGGCACACCCAGCTGCTATGGGGCCTCTGAGTCCAGGGGGGCCCTCCCGGTGCCAGGAGCAGCAGCTGGAGACAAGAGCCTGTCCTCGCTGCTGAAGAGAAATGAATATTCACGCTTCATCAAGCCCCATGGGCGTGGAGAGGAGTGTGTTGTGAATATGCTGGAGGCGACTTCTGAGCTGGAGCTCCCTCCAGTGGTTGCTGAGGGTAATGAACTGAGTATTGAATGGCCTTCAGCTGTCGCTGAATGGTTGGATATAAGTGGCCTGAGTTCCCAGCAGCCTTGCCGGTTATCAATTGTTCCTTCTGGTCTTGCTTGAAGCACTGCTAGTTTCCTGCTCTCCTTCAGATAAGTGTTTGCTGGTTTTTTTTCCTCTGTTTTATTTTATCTGCTGGTTTGCTGCTTGCAGTTGACTGCAGCCTGTCCCATTTTGGGGGTCTGGCGCTGCAATTGTGCTCCGTTTGTGTCTGCACTTTTGCTTGCTCTTTTGTTACTTTTTATTTGCTGATTTAGGTGGATGAGATCGTGTGATCTCAGGTTTTTTGGCAATCAGAAGTGTTGGTATTTTGTTTAGGGTTTTGTTGGATTGCAGTCAGAATTCTTTCCTGTACTTTTCTGTCTAGACAGATTGGGCCCCAGCATTTGCTCATTCTATTTTCTGTCTGTGTCCGTGCTTTCTTCTTGTCTAACCGCCATTACATGTTTGGGGGCTTCCTATTTTCTTTGGGGATCTGCTCCGGGGCAGATAGCTTTCATCTTTCTGCCTTTAGGTGTAGTTATCTCTCAGGCTGTGACGAGGCGTCTAGGATCACCGTAGGAACGCTCCACGGCTACCTCTAGTTGTGTGGTTAGTTCAGGTTACTGCAATCCAATAGGTTCCAGCCTCTCTGGTGTATTACCGCTTTTGCTATTTTTTGCTATTTCTCCTCAGTTACCGAAACATAACAGGAGTGAATACCATTTCTCTTTAATAGCGGGCAACGTTAGCCACAAGATGCAGATAACACTGCTCGCTGGAGCTGCTGAATCGGGGTCCCGGAGGTGGGCCTCTAAAGGGGGGCGTACCCTAATTGCGATCCCTGCAGCTTGGGACTGAAGGGATCTGACACTGTCCTCCTTCCTGCTTACCTGCCCGGCACTGTCTGACACAGCGCGGCTGGATGACGTCATCATTCAGCGCGGCTGTTTCAGAGAGGAAGCTGCCGAGATGTGCTGCGGGGCACATGCGGAGAGGTGATCCACATGTGGAGAGGTGTGTGTGTCTGTCTGCGTGTGTATATGTGGTGCGGTGCCCTGTGTGTGTGTATGTGAGAGTGGTGTGGTGCTGTCTGTGTGGTGCTGTATGTGTGATGATGGTTGGGGAGGTAATGATGATGGTGAGGAGACAATGATGATGATGGTGAGAAGGCGATGATGGTGGTGGCGGGCCATGATGGTGGTGAGGAGGCAATGATGATGGTGGGGAGGAAATGATAATGATGGGAGACAATGATGGTGGTGGGGGAAGGCAATGATGATGGTGGTGAGGAAGCGATGATGATGGTGGTGAGGAGGCAATGATGATGGTGGTGAGGAGGCAATGATGATGGTGGTGAGGAAGCGATGATGATGATGGTGAGAAAGCAATGATGATGGTGGTGAGGAAGCAATGATGATGGTGGTGAGGAAGCAATGATGATGGTGGTTAGGAGGCAATGATGAAGGTGGTGAGGAGGCGATGATGGTGGTGGGGAGGCAATGATGGTGGTGGTGAGGAAGCGATGATGATGGTGGTGAGGAAGCGATGATGATGGTGGTGAGGAGGCAATGATGATGGTGGTGAGGAGGCGATGATGGTGGTGGGGAGGCAATGATGGTGGTGAAGAGGCAATGATGGTTGTGGGGGAGGCAATGATGGTGGTGGGGAGGCAATGATGATGATGATGGGGAGAAAATGATGGTGGTGGGGGGAGGCAATGATGATGGTGGTTGGGGGAGGCAATGATGATGGTGAAGAGGCAATGATGGTGGTGGGGAGGCAATGATGGTGGTGGGGAGGCAATGATGATGATGTAGGGAGGCAATGATGGTGGTGGGGGAAGGCAATGATGATGGTGGTGAGAAAGCGATGATGATGGTGGTGAGGAAGCGATGATGATGGTAGTGAGGAGGCAATGATGATGGTAGTGAGGAGGCGATGATGGTGGTGGGGAGGCAATGATGGTGGTGAAGAGGCAATGATGGTTGTGGGGGAGGCAATGATGGTGGTTGGGGGAGGCAATGATGATGGTGGTTGGGGGAGGCAATGATGGAGGTTTTGGAATGGGCAATGATGGGTGTATTGGGAGAGAAAGCAATGATGGTTGTGGTGTAAAGGACAATGATGTAGTGGTGGAACGGACAGTGGTAGTGGGGGAGGAGGCAATGATGGAGGTGGTGATGAGGACAATGGTGGAGGGGGGCTGCATTATACCCTTTGAGGGGGCTGCATTATACCCTTTGAGGGGGGCTGCATTATACCCTTTGAGGGGGCTACATTATATTCTGTGGGGGGCTGCATTATATTCTGTGTGGGGGCTGCATTATACTATATGAGGGGGGCTGCATTATGCCATATGAGGGTGCTACATTATATTCTATGGGGGGCTGCATTATAACTTATGAGGGGGTTGCATTATATTTTGTGGGGTGCTGTATTATAACCTATGAGGGGGCTGCATTATATTCTATGAGGGGGCAGCATTTTATTCCATGAGGGAGGCTACATTATATTCTATGAGGAGGGCTACTTTATATTCTATGAGGGGGCTATCCCAAACCGTGCTACATAATTAAGACGTGTACTACCTTATATGATACCCTGATATTAACGTGTTTTACAACAAAATTGGTGGTCTTGTATTTATTTCTATGTAGCTACATAGCGGGCCTCAAGTATGATTTTCTCTAGTGGGCCCAAGGTGCTCCAGTCCAACGCTGCATTTGTTGTGTGGGGCGAAGTAATCAGCGAAAAAGCAGTGCATGTTTACAAATGTGTTTGCATATGTGACTCACCATTTGTGTGTGTGTGGCGAAGTAATCACCGAAAAAGCAGTGCATGTTTATAAATGTGTTTGCATATGTGACTCACCTGCAGTGAAGTGTGCAATCCTCCAATGTGCCTGAAATAGGCTGGGCAAGCACTTGGGCAAGCTGGAAAGACCCCAAGGCAAATGTTTGGATTTGTTTGTGATGTCTGTAAGCAGCTTTATGGTAGTGTGCTTTGGGGTAGTGTGCTGCCACCTGCAGCTCATTTGACCTTTCAAATGGTGTATAATTTGTTTGTGTGGGTGAGTATGAACGGAGCAATTTAATAGGCAGTGCATGTTTACAAATGTGTTTGCATATGTAACTCACCTGCAGTGAAGTGAGCAATTCTCCAATTTGTCTGAAATAGGCTGGACAAGTAGTTCAGCAAGCTGAAAAGCACGCAAGGCAAATGTTTGGATTAGTTTGTGATGTCTGTAAGCAGCTTTGTGGTAGTGTGCTTTGGGATAGTGTGGTGCCACCTGCAGGTCACTTTTCCTTACTGCAGGTTTATGAAAATTAAAGTTTAAACTGTATTTTGTGATTAAATCATGGATGTGTGGTTTGGCTATTTTCTTGCTGAAGGGGGCAAGTTTAACTTTCAAATGGTGATCATTTGTGTGTGTGGGTGCAGTATGAACGGAGATACAAAGTAATCACCAAAAAAAAGTGTTTAGAAATAATAGAATAGATTAGTGAAATCTCAGTGTGCATAACTATTCACCCCCATAAAGTCAGTACTTTTTAGAGCTGCAAATCACTTTGGTTAGTGGTGCCTCTTACTTAATGGTGTTGCAGCCACTGTGGAGTTTCAGAAAAGGTGTCTATATACTGACAGACCATGTGACACAGGTGGACTTCCTTTCACTAAGTATGTGACTTATGAAGGTAATTGCTTGCACCAAAATTTTTGGGGCTTCATAGCAAAAGGGGGAAATACATATGCACATGCCAATTTTTAGCTATTTGATTCCATAAATTAAATTTATGCCTATATTTTTCTCACTTCAACAACGAAGACTATTTAGTGCTGATGCATCACACACGGGATACAAAAATATTTAAACACAGATTGTAACATAACAAAATAGGTAAAAAGCCTAGAGGGTGATTACTTTGGCAAGCAATTGTAGAGCCCCAAAGCATAAAGTAGAACTTTGACTTTTGTAAAAATACATTCAGAAAGTATTTGGCACAATTTTTTTTTAGCTTCTAAGATTAATAAAATTATTTTCATCGGAGGGCAGTCACATTTACTCTAAATTGTGCACAATCGTTTACAGAACTGTGCAGAGACTAAAATTTTGCAGCTTGTCCGGTAATCCTACAACCCTCCTATAGTTTTCACTGTTTGTGTTTATCTTAAAAAAAAAAAATAGGCTTATCTTCTATCAGTGCAGTGTTGTAGATATAGTGCCGTTTCCAGGCATATATATTACATTGAAAAATTCACATGAATAATAACTTGATTTAGCTGGTTTAGGGATATATAATCCTATTGCCAGCTGTGCCCAGCCTGTTTCATGCCCACCCACAATGTACATGGTTCTCACTCCAGTTTTTTTTCAGATCCGAATTCCATTATACTTAGTACACATTCACAAATAGTATTTGTCAAAACCATGAAGGACATAGACATAGAAGCACAATGATTCATCTATACTATCTAATTATATAGGGATAAAATGTAAAATTAAAGTGTCTTCTCAGTGACACGTGAAAGTTATGATAACAGGATGAGGCTGTGTTGATGTATGTGTCAATGAGACATAGTGAAATAAAACATAACATTTGGAAAATAGCGTAGGGAGTTTTAGTGCTTCCTTTCCTTTCTTTAGATCTCACATAAGGATTTATGTATTCCATTACTAATATGAAAGTACCTGGCACACTCTGTCTTAAAACAGAAGCAGACATTGGTATCATTCCTTGTTTGCATACTATTTCATTCACAAATGATCCCCGGGCATATGACTCCACTGTGAGTCACCGTAACCTCCAGATCACTTAAATAACTTACAACCGGTGATTCAGCTCCATAATAATCACTACAAAGTAAACATTAGTAACCGGCGTACTACAAAGCCCACGCAGTGATACCACTCCCACTTGTTTTGATGTAGGAAGGGAGTTGGGACCACCCATCCGATGAGTAACTTCCAGAGGTACAGAGGGAGGAGTAGGACTGTGGCTAATGTCCTCATGCAAAAACGACGCCATTCATCCTTTCCAGCGCTCGGGCATACTCCTAGCAACCTAAGATATTTAGAAAGTGACTATTGAGCACTTATGGGGTTTAGATAATACCATATGTTCATTGCACTCACTGGTTTTAATAAGTGAATATATGTGAGAGGAGAGTACAGCATTTGCAACCTATTTGGGATGTTTTTATACGCTGTACAGCACAGATCGTATAGGTTTCAGTGATAAGTTTTCTGTTTCTGCAGAATTTCAGGTGCAGAGGACTAGCTAGGAGCAGAATGTGTGGATTCAATCATTGACAGTGCACACAGAGGAACCTATTTGTACATTTATGGGAAATTCGTCTAAATTTAGCATGCAGTGGTTGGAAAAAGTTTCAATTATAGCACAGAGTCTTGTTTCAAATCAACCTTTCCATTTTTTTCATATACTTGTACTACCTTCTCCAGGGTTTAATTAGATGTTCTAATACAGGGGTCACAAACACGCGGCCCGCAGGCCACATGTGTCCCCTGAGGCTGCTTCATGCGGCCCGCGGGCTGGGCCAGCGTTAGGGGCAGGCAGACAAGGCAGCTGCCTAGGGCACCCACTCTCTCAGGGGCCCCTCAGTCATTGGTGTGCGCTAATAGTGGCACACCACACGACCGCTATGGGCCCCGACGTTGCACAACCCCCGCATTCAACTTATCGGCATCATAGATGCTGATACAATTGAAAGCAGTGATGGAGGAAAAAGTGTCAGATGACGTTCCCTCTCCCATCATGTCTCCTCTGCTTTTGACTCAGTGGGCGCACGATGATGTCACTTCATTGTGCGTCACCCTGTGCCAGCAGTAGAGCCAATGAGACGGGCTGCAGAAGCCAGAACAATGGGGGAACGGGGACAGGCAAGTATTGTGTGTGGGTGTCTGCATTAATGTGTGTGTAATACTGCTGGACTGTGGGGCTGCATTACTGTGTGTGTGTAGGGGAGCTGCATTATACTGTGTGTGGGGGGGGCTGCATTATACTGTGTGTGGGGGGCTGCATTATACTGTGTGTGTGGGGGGGCTGCATTATACTGTGTGAATGGGGGCTGCATTATACTGTGTATAGGGTCTGCATTATTCTGTGTGTGTGGGGCTGCATTATACTGTGTGTGAGGGGGCTACATTATACTGTGTGTGTAGGGGGCTGCATTATACTGTATGTGGGGGGCTGCATTATACTATGTGTGGGGGGCTGCATTATATTGTGTGTATAGGGGGCTGCATTATACAGTGTGTGGGGTAAGCTATATGTGGTATTTTCCTGAAGAAGGGGTGGTATTCACCCTGAAACGCGTAGATTAAACCACTTCTTAACTGCTACTACGTCTTGGAAATGTATTATTTGGGCAGCGCGGACTGGAATCCACATCTTTTCTGCAGTGTAAAGTTTGCATGAGCAGACGCATAAGTGGGATGCTCATGCTTATGAAACGCGTAGATTAAACCACTTCTTAACTGCTACTACGTCTTGGAAATTTATTATTTGGGCAGCGCGGACTGGAATCCACATCTTTTCTGCAGTGTATTGTATTGTCGGGTCGTCGACCGACCTGTGGATCTGTGGCAGCCTCTCCTACATGTATTTTAACCACCTAATACCAGGTGAGCAGCTTCCTATTTAAAAAGTGCTAACTTATTATCGGATAAGACCCTATTGCGCTTTGTGTCTCCCTTGCTTTATCTATTACATGCAAACTTTGACGCACATTAATGATCAGGCGTCTGCAGCGGAGGAGGAGGAGGAGGGAAGCCTTCATGACAGTCAGGCATTGTCTGCTCAGGGAACTGCCTGGACGAGGTGGAGGAAGAAGAGGAAAAGGAGGAGGATGCTTCTCAGGGGGCAAGAGAAAATGTTGGCTTGCCAAGGTCAGGTACAGGGTTTGTGCGTGACTGGAGGGATGTGGATTTGGCAGAAAGTGCTCCTCCACCCACCACTGGCAGTGCATCATTGACACCTGGAACATTGGCCCACATGTGTGATTATGTTTTGCGGATCTTAAAAAGGGACCCCCGCATTGCCAAAATTATGAAAGATGACGACTACTGGTTGGCCAGCATCCTCGATCCACGCTAGAAAGGCAAATTACAGAACATTATGCCACAGGAGAACCTAGAGCTAATATTGGCGAACAAACAAGCAACTGTGGTAAACCGTTTGTTAGGGCATTCCCAGCACACAGCATCGGTGTAGGTTCTACCACGAGCCGTACTGGGCCAAATGGAAGAGGTGTTCGTGGTGCACACAGCCGAAGTGGCGTTGGAAACGGGTTTCATGATCATGTTGTGGTCTGATTTCTCGAGTAACGCTCACACGACTGGTAATACTGAATCGATTGCAACAGACAGGAGACAGCAGTTGTCAACTATGGTTCAAAATGACCTCTCCTCCCCTATCGTTGTTCTCGCTCACAGTTCATTCCCCTTTGACTACTGGGCCTGTAAACTGGACACCTGGCCTGAATTGGCACAATATGCCTTACAGGAGCTCGCTTGCCATGCTGGGAATGTGCTATCAGAAAGAGTCTTCAGTGCTGCTGGATCAATCCTGACAGAAAGAAGGACCCGGCTGTCAACCCAAAATGTACAGTAGGTGATCTCACCTTCATTAAAATGAACCATGCCTGGGTTTCAAAGGATTTTGTACCACCTTCCCCTGATGACACATAGGTTGCCAGCAAAATGGCTCGCTTTGTCCTCCTCTTCCTCCGACTTCTCCAATTCCTCCATTTGCAGCTGCTGAACGTCCAGCCTACACCTCAACATATGCCAGTTTTTCCACCTCCCTAACTGGGCTGTCCCCCCCCATGGCGGGCGTCAGCACATGGCGCACCCGGGCAAGTGCCGGGGCCCTGAGCAGGTGGGGGGGCCCACTCGCCGTCAGAGACACCGGCGTGCTATGGGGGGCCCGGAGCCAGTTCCGACGCCCACGAGTGTGCCCCTCATGCTTGCTCAGGGCCCCAGCACTTGCAATACTTACCTCTCCCTGCTCCACCGCTGTGACATCTTCCGCGTTTCCTGACAGTGACATTTAGTTCAGAGAGTGCGATGATGTCACGTCTGTGCGCCCTCTGCCTGAACAGTCACAGTGCAGAGAGCTGGAAGATGGCGACGCTGAGGAGTCTAGAGTAGAGCAGTGCCCAGCGAGGGGAGGTATTTCATTTTTTTTAATGGTTGGAGCAATATATGGGGAGCATTATACACTGGAGAATTATATATGGGGCCCATCATACACTTGAGCATCATAGATAGGGCCCATTATACACTGGAGCATTATATATGGGGCCCATCATACACTGGAGCATTATAAATGAGGCCCATCATACATTGGAGCATCATATACGGGGCCCATTATACACTTGAGCATCTTATGGGGCCCATTATATATGAAGCATTATATAGGCCCATCATACACTGGAGCATCATCCATGGGGCCCATCATATACTGGAGCATCATATGGGGCCCATTATATATGGAGCATTATATAGGCCCATCATACACTGGAGCATCATCCATGGGGCACATCATATACTGGAGCATCATATGGGGCACATTATATATGGAGCATCACATGGAGCCCATTATATATGGAGTATTATATATGGGGACCATTATATTTGGAGCATTATGTGGGGCTCATCACACACTGGAGCATCATATATGGGACCCATCATATACTAGAGCATCATATGGGGTTCATTATTTATGGGGCATCATATAGGGCCCTTTATATATGGAGCATCATATGGAGCACCTATGGGGACTATTCTGTATGGAGCATTATATGGAGCTCATTCTGTATGGAGCAATATATGGGGCTCATTATTCTGTATAGAGCAATATATGGGGCTCATTATTCTGTATGGTGCACTATGTGGTGCCCATAATACTGTATGGAGGACTATACTGTCCGTTTTTTGAGCTATTCTATTGTAGAATTTAAAATAGATATCAGTCATGTAATGTAAGAAGTGAAGTATTTGGCATTGTACTATACCTATATTTATGTGCCGTATCGGAGCATCATGAATTGTGGTATGTGTTAAAGGGGCCCACTGAGACTCTTTCGCCCGGGGCTCACGAAAACCTGGAGCCAGCCCTGACCCCCCACAACTTTAGCCAAATAACCCCCAGTTTTCAATGTGTTACTATTATTATAAAGTAAATTAAGGTTGACAAGCTTAAGTAATAAGAATTGATTACGTTGGCATTGAAATGGGCACTGTAGGTGTGTTTACTGTCCTCCACTCCCTGCCGACTTTTATTCCCCATTGACTTGCATTGGGGTCAGATTTTCGACTCCGACTCGACCTTTTCCGTTAGTCGGCCGACTTCGTTCGACTCGACTTTTGGGAAAATCGAGTGGTCCGAAACCCAACTCGACCCTCCCGGAGCCAAAGTCGCCCATCTCTAATTATAAGTAATAATTATTACTTGCAGCTTCAGGGAATTTACATGGGGTCCCTGCAGCACAAAGTTTTGCTATGGGTTTATCATCAGTGGACTGTAATTATATTCTCTGGAGCAGCAGCAGGAACAAGTTGGATTTGTTCACACAGTATAGATGCTTGGATAGCCACTGACTATGGACGGGAGAGAATATATATGCGAATACAAGAATGAAATAATGTAGCCAATTCTAGTTGTAGTGTGAACCAAACCCTACAATGTGGTTACAAGCATGGTGCACTCAACATATGACCTTACACTTCCATATTGCATAAATTGGAGCCAAATCTAAAAGCTTGGTAACACTAGGTGACGTGTTTTGAAGATTCCCTCTCAAATTCTGGTATCATAGTTATTACCTTTGCTGCCATTTACCTTATTTAAGATGCAGACACTTTGAATGAAATGATCTAAGAAGCTTCCATTTATTTGAATATTTTAGCGGGTAAAGTTCCATCTATGTCCCAAATTTCTAAATAGCCCTAGAAATCATTCTCATAGAACATGTAAATCATAGTAAAATGTTTTTCAAGTATAAACATGACACTGAGAGCAGCTTTCTCTTCTGTTTTAGCTCACACATCATAGAAAGTACCAAATGGTTCACATATTTTCTTTACTAGTCTGACATTAGGGTTTGGCATCCTGAAGACTGGAGTGAATGAATGAGTCAGAAATCAGGAAGAAGCTTTCTCTTTTTATTTATTCTGAACTTAGGTGTTTAGACAAGGGTATGAAGTGACAGCATGTCAGAGGAAGCGCCGTGTGACACAGAAGAAAGGAAGCCAGAGTGGAACTATGGAGCCAAGAGCATTAGGAACATTCTAAAATGCTTGGAAAATTACATTGATTCAATTTAAAAACAACTACTGAAGAATTTTATAAATCTGCCTGTTCATGTAAAAATAGCTGAATATTACACATCAGACAGGACATTCAAAGTACCGTATATACTCGAGTATAAGCTGAGTTTTTCAGCACATTTTTTGTGTGCTGAAAACCCCCCTCACAACTTATACTTCAGTCATTGTCCCAGAAGATGGAGAGGGAGCAACAGCGGTGGAGCAGCAGGTCACAGGAGGAAGGAGCCGGCGGCTGCGGCTATAACAGTGCCCGCTGCTAAAGAGAAATCAACAGTATCTAGCACGATACTTAGTCCTGTAAAGGGAAGAGATGGGACAAATCCTTGCCCACGGTATGTCTGGGATCCTGCTCACAAGGTTCAAGACCTTGTCGTCTGTCTGTCGTGGCGCACATGTCACAGTCACTGCTCGCTGGTCAGCGGGTCTAATAGCCAGGTCGGGTGACAGAGCAGAAACACGCTGTCGTCTAGCTCCAACAGGTGACTGACTCAGGGCAATGTCTGACGGGCGTGATCTACCCGGGTGCTTTGTCTCTCCCGTCAGACCCTCACACGTCTCTCTCCACAGCTCCACTGACACCCGTCCCTCTGTCTTCCCACGCGCAGCGCAGCTCACTCTCGCTCCGCCACCAACCGACCTCACGAGACCCTGGTCCTTTGCTAAACAGCTTCCCCCCTGCACCATAGGTGACAGTCCCGATGGTTCCAGACCCGAAGCAGGGAAGGCACCCCCGCGTATATTCATCCTCTTACACATGAAATGCTAATAAATGTGACTGATGGGTTATCTAGTCTTTCTCAGCTTAAAAATAACAAGAGTAGATGCCAATGCATAGGTGCATTTGTATACTTTCAGATGCAAAGGCAGTAAGCAAAACATTCATTCTTCTTGTAGTATGTTTAAAGAGGGTCTGTTTTTTAGAAACAGTGCCATTCTAGTCTATAAGCTATTTCTAGTTTTCTAAGCAAAACTTATTCATAACTTTAATAACAAATAGATGCTCTGAACTGGAGTGGTACTCTTTTTAGGAAAAAAAAGTATGCCATTTTTTTCCAATTCAGGAAAAACCTTTTGATTAAAGCTGCACTACCGTAAAGGTATGGGAGTAAAAGAGTAGTGAAAAATGCTCACAATTCTGCTAAGAAACTTGGGTAAAGCCCCCGTCACACACAGCGATCTCGCTAGCGAGATCGCTGCTGAGTCACTAGTTTTGTGACGCAACAGTGATCTCCCCAGCGATATCGCTGTGTGTGACATTCAGCGACGATCAGGCCCCTGCTGGGTATCGCTGATCGTCGCTGAATGTCCTGGACATTTTTTTGATCATTGGTCTCCCGCTGGCCAGCATGCATCGCTGCATGTGGCAGGCAGAAGACCAGCGATCAGCTGGTAACCAAGGTACACATCGGGTTTCTAGGCGCCGGGCGGCGCCTGGAAACCCAATGTGTACGTTGGATACCAGCGCGCTGCTGCAGGGGAGCTAGTAACCAAGGTACATATCGGGTTTCCAGGTGCCGCGCAGCGCCTGGAAACCCGATGTGTACCTTGGTTACCAGCTCCCTGCACCAGCGGGCTGGTATCCAACGTACACAGCGGGTAACTAAGCGACGTTACCCGCAGAGTCGCTGTCCTGATCGCTGCCTGAGCTGCCTGTTTGGCAGCTCAGCAGCGATCATGTAGCGACACACCAGCGATCCTGACAAGTGCATATCATTGTCGGGATCGCTGGTGTGTCGCTATGTGTGACGGGGCCCTAAGATATTGGTCCTAATACCTTATAAATAGCCTAAAGATGCAATGTAGATTCATTTAGCCTTTTATTAAAGGTGTTATCCGTGCATTTGTTTTGTTTTATAAGCAAGTCAATGTGGAAGTACATACGAATTAAAGACATATACACTACATCAGTACAAAAAGTGAAAGAACATATTTGCCAAGGTATTTACCAGGGTAGATTAGAGACGCCTGTAATGACAAGTTCCAATGCATTTCGCTGCTTGCAGGGGTAAACTGTCAATGTAACCTGCCAAATATACAGTACAGACCAAAAGTTTGGACACACCTTCTCATTCAAAGATTTTTCTGTATTTTCATGACTATGAAAATTGTAAATTCACACTGAAGGCATCAAAACTATGAATTAACACATGTGAAATTATATACTTAACAAAAAAGTGTGAAACAACTGAAAATATGTCTTATATTCTAGGTTCTTCAAAGTAGCCACCTTTTGCTTTGATTACTGCTTTTGCACACTCTTGGCATTCTCTTGATGAGCTTCAAGAGATAGTCACCAGAAATGGTCTTCCAACAGTCTTGAAGGAGTTCCCAGAGATGCTTAGCACTTTTTGGCCCTTTTGCCTTCACTCTGCAGTCCAGCTCACACCAAACCATCTCGATTGGGTTCAGGTCTGGTGACTGTGGAGGCCAGGTCATATGGCGGAGCACCCCATCACTCTCCTTCTTGGTCAAATAGCCCTTACACAGCCTGGAGGTGTGTTTGGGGTCATTGTCCTGTTGAAAAATAAATGTGGTAGCCATGCTGGTTCAGTATGCTTTCAATTTTGAATAAATCCCCAACACTGTCACCAGCAAAGCACCCCCACACCATCACACCTCCTCCTCCAGGCTTCACGGTGGGAACCAGGCATGTAGAATCCATCCGTTCACCTTTTCTGCGTTGCACAAAGACACGGTGGTTGGAACTAAAGATCTCAAATTTTGACTCATCAGACCAAAGCACAGATTTCCACTGGTCTAATGTCCATTCCTTGTGTTCTTTAGCCCAAACAAGTCTCTTCTGCTTGTAGCCTGTCCTTAGCAGTGGTTTCCTAGCAGCTATTTTACCATGAAGGCCTGCTGCACAAAGTCTCCTCTCAATAGTTGTTGTAGAGATGTGTCTGCTGCTAGAACTCTGTGTGGCTTTGACCTGGTCTCTAATCTGAGCTGCTGTAAACCTGCGATTTCTGAGGCTGGTGACTCGGATAAACTTATCCTCAGAAGCAGAGATGACTCTTGGTCTTCTTTTCCTGGGGCGGTCCTCATGTGAGCCAGTTTCTTTGTAGCGCTTGATGGTTTTTGCAACTGCACTTGGGGACACTTTCAAAGTTTTCCCAATTTTTCGGACTGGCTGACCTTCATTTCCTAAAGTAATGATGGCCACTCGTTTTTCTTTACTTAGCTGCTTTTTTCTTGCCATAATACACATTCTAACAGTCTATTCAGTAGGACTATCAGCTGTGTATCCACCAGACTTCTGCACAACACAACTGATGGTCCCAACCCCATTTATAGGGCAAGAAATCACACTTATTAAACCTGACAGGGCACACCTGTGAAGTGAAAACCATTTCCGGTGACTACCTCTTGAAGCTCATCAAGAGAATGCCATGAGTGTGCAAAGCAGTAATCAAAGCGAAAGGTGGCTTCTTTGAAGAAGCTAGAATACAAGACATATTTTCAGTTGTTTGACACTTTTTTGTTAAGTATATAATTCCACATGTGTTAATTCATAGTTTTGATGCCTTCAGTGTGAATGTACAATTTTCATAGTCATGAAAATACAGAAAAATCTTTGAGAAGGTGTGTCCAAACTTTTGGTCTGCACTGTATATAGGAGCGCTAGATCTTATCAAGATAAGGTACAGCAGCTGACAAAAGATATTCCTAATTCATGCATTGCGCATGCTCATTCATGCTGTACGGGAAATAACGTGTGTTCCACCAGTACACAATGGTGGAACGCGCAAAGGTATCGGCCAGGTCAGACCAGGAAGTGGTGTGTGTGCTCCACCAATAATCAAGTGTGCAAATGTAATACAGTGCCTTGCGAAAGTATTCGGCTCCCTGGAACTTTTCAACCTTTTACCACATATCATGCTTCAAACATAAAGATACCAAATGTAAATTTTTGGTGAAGAATCAACAACAAGTGGGACACAGTTGTGAAGTTGAACGAAATGTATTGTTTTTTTAAAATTTTTGTGGAAACTATCGGCCCCTTTAAAACAACTATGAAAGGTTTTTATCCCTGCAAAAAATGTAAAATATGCAGGACATTACAGCTTACCAAACAAGAAATGGTTATTTCTCAAAGTGGTATAAAATTTGAAATTATGGATCTCATAACTTGTAAAACAACAGGAGTGATTTATGTTATTGAATGTCCATGCAAAAAGATGTATGTCGGGCGTACTATACGTCCCTTATGCAGACGAATTGGGGAACATTTGCGCAATATAAGGAACAATGTGGATACACATCCCTGTCCAGACATTTCAAACTAGCACATAAAGGATCACTTAAAGATATAAAAGTTATTGGAATCAAAGTGGTTAAAAAAGACTGGCGCAGAGGGGATTTTATTAAACAGATGTCCAGGGAAGACACAAGATGGATCTTTGAATTGGAAACTTTAAAGCCCAGAGGATTAAATAATGACATAGAACTATTTGCTTTCAATTAAGCTATACGGATATATATATATGAGCCAAGTGCAGACAGAGCCATCCCTGATGAAGGAGGCCGTTAGCTCTCCGAAACGCGTAGGATGGTATTGTGGCTCTTTCTGCACACTGTAGCATGAACAAGGACATCATGGGATCATATCACGTGTCAGCGTCCGGATACTGCAGACGCTTTCCGGAGAACAGATGCACGGCAGCACTGTTAGGAAGGAGAACTGTGTTAGAGCAGTGTCAGTGCCTGTAAAACTGCCGGCGCTCCCCGGAATACAGCCGTGCAGCAGCGCTAGTGAGGAGGAGAGCTCGTCACCGGCCGGGGCAACTCTCCAGGACTCTGTCTTCTCACAAATACCGGATCGTTCTGAATTACTCATCCCAAGCTAAGTATCATATTTTCTGGTCAAGATACTGGGTATATTAATACTCTGTACACAAGGTACCGCTTGTGGATTAATTTAATATCACTGTTTTTACACTCCCATTGAGCACATAGGATTACCAGGACTCTCTCCCCCCCCCCTTTTTTACCACTTCACGATGTTTAATAAGGAAATGGGTATTGTAACGGGTCTGGGAGGCGGAACCTCTGAGCTTTATTATACAAGGAGGCTTTCCTTGTAAAGGAGCGGGTGGCGCCCGGGGAGACGGATAGGAAGTCACTGCAAGTGACGGGGGCAGTCTCTGAACAGACAGGTGGGAGGTCACGCCAAGTGACCGGGGCAGTCTCTGGATAGACAGACGGGTAGTCACGGCAAGTGACCGGGGCAGTCTCTAGGTTGACAGGCAGGTAGTCACGGCAAGTGACCGAGGCAGTCTCTGGGTAGACAGGCAGGTAGTCACGGCAAGTGACCGGGGCAGTCTCTGGGTAGACAGGCAGGTAGTCACGGCAAGTGACCGGGGCAGTCTCTGGGTAGACAGGCAGGTAGTCACGGCAAGTGACCGAGGCAGTCTCTGGGTAGACAGGCAGGTGGTCACGGCAAGTGACCGGGGCAGTCTCTGGGTAGACAGGCAGGTAGTCACGGCAAGTGACCGGGGCAGTCTCTGGTTAGACAGGCAGGAAGTCACAGCAAGTGACCGGGGCAGTCTCTGGATAAACAGGCAGGCAAGGGGCCGGGGCAGTCTTTGACTGGACAGGTATATACGACCTGAGACGGTGGAGCCTCCCGGTAGGCTAGCAGGCAGATGACAGATGAGCGCCCCCAAGTGAGCAGGCGAGAGTTTCTGGAATAGCCGATGAACACCGCAGGTGATGGCCGAACCTCCAGGTAGGCTTGCAGGCAGATGGCAGATGAGCGCCCCCAAGTGAGCAGGCGAGAGTCTCTGGAATTGCCGATGGTCACCGCATGTGACGGCCGAACCTCCAGGCAGGCTTGCGGGCAGGTAGCAGACAGCAAACTGGCAGGAAACAGGCAGGTAACTGGAAACGGACCCTGAGGGCTGAAGCAGAGTAAACAGTGCAACAACAACATTGCTCGGGCACCTCCATTAAGAAGGAAGTACTTTATATAGGGAGGAGTCCTCCGGCATTGGCCGGGGACCTTTTTGAAAAATGCGCGCGGCCCCTTTAAGAGCGGGGGAGCGCGCGGGCGCGCGCCCTAAGACCAGAAGCAGGGAAGGAGCGCGCGGCCCCAGCAGGGCGGAAGGAGGACGCTGAGCGCGGGTAAGGGGGGCGACGTCCCTGCCTGGCAGAGGACGCTGTCGCAGGGGAACAGCGTCCCTGCCTGGCAGAAGGCAGGGACGCCGATGCTACAGGTACACTCCCACCCCTCCCCTTAGGCCCCCCTCTTTAGGCCAGAAAGAAATTTAGCTAGGATGAGAGGGGCATGGATGTTCTCCCGAGGCTCCCACGTTCTCTCCTCAGGACCAAACCCCTTCCAATCCACCAGAAAATAGGTCTTTCTTCCTACTTTTTTTGTGGCCAGAATGTTCTCTACCTCAAATTCGTCTTCAGCAGACACTGGAGCAGGAGGTGTACCTGTAGACTTGACAAAAGAGTTAAGTACCACCGGTTTGAGGAGAGATACATGGAAGGAGTTAGGAATCCGCAAATTGGCCGGGAGTTTCAATTTATAGGACACCGGGTTGATCTGACTGATGATCTCAAAAGGACCGATGAACCGAGGACCCAACTTGTAGGAAGGAATCTTGAGCCGGACATACTTGGACGAAAGCCAGACCTTATCTCCAGGACAGAATTGAGGAGGATCTAAACGTCTTTTGTCAGCATGTTTCTTCATGCGCTCGGATGACAGAATGAGTGCGGACCGGGTACTCTCCCATATGGAGGAAAATTCGTTAACCAGAGATTCCGCAGCTGGATTATCCACAGAGATGGAGACAGGAACAGGGATCCGGGGGTGTTGACCGAAGACTACAAAAAACGGAGATTTGGAGGAAGATTCGCTCTCGTGATTGTTATAAGAGAATTCGGCCCAAGGCAGGAGATCCACCCAGTCAGAATGGTGGGCATTAACGAAGTGCCGGAGATAACTGGTCAGATTCTGATTGATTCG